>JASDDO010000029.1:74312786-74733726 GCA_030015575.1 Agapanthus africanus | reverse complement strand
CCCACAGCCGTCAGTACGTCGTACTTGAGATAGTATGTGGGTGCTCGTTAGGTTACGGGTACACTGGACAGGACTCGTCGGGAACTGACTAGTTGGTATTGTACCTATCGTCAGTTATCAGTTCCCAGGTGACATGAATACAGCTTAGTCCGCTGACTTGACACTGTCACTTCGCCTCAAGTGTGTTCCCACTGTACTTTGATCACTACCCTACCACGGCTCAAAGGAGTCGTGCAAACAGGTAGTGGTTGGGTGCAGTCCCGAAGCATTTGGAGGCAGTGACGGTTAGACAGGATTCGTCTCTCCCGGTATTGGGGGTTGACATCGCGCTGTGTCTTGGAGAGCCATTACACGAGTAGTCCCTGGCCAGGGCAAACGAGATATACTGGTAGGTTTCCAATGTTATCTCAGGGTGTTTTGGGCTTCGCTCCGGCACGACTTGTACCGCTATTGGGGGACTGACGTTTACCGCCCCCTAGGCCCGCCATGCGATGTATCAGACGAACAGACCGGACTGTACGGAGAATGTCACACTCAGGCTCAGTAGGAGTTCAGATGGGTTTCGCCTCGTCGGTCTTCTTGTCGGCACTACCTGGGGACCGTTACGCACAGCTAGTGCCGCTTGCGGTCTGTGGTTAAACCCACTGCCAGCGTAGTGTCGAGTCTTTAGAGTCCCACACAGAAAGCTTTTCTCCTTTAGGCAAAAGAGTAGAGGTCGCATGGTATTGCGACAGGTCGCATGGTTTTGCGACAGGGTTCGGTCACATCCGTGCACTTGTGCACGTACAGTGTCCGGACAGTTTACACTAGCGGGCTTTGGTTTAAGCCAGATCCTAGTGTACCTTATGGGATTGGATTTATCCAGTTTGCATTCGTGTTCCTCGGAACGCGGATGCGGGTGTGTATGCACAGATGACAGGGAGGCAGAGGCAGCGGATTCTCATTAGGGTTGTTGACAGTTGACCGTTGACTATTTGACTTTATGCTCAACCCTAATGAGAATATGATATGTGATTAACTATTATATTAATTAAGTATTATGGTGATATGGTTGTTGACTTGTTGACTTTTGTTGACTTGTTGACTTGTTGACTTTTGTTGACTTGTTGACCGGTTGACTAGGCTTGACTAGTTGACCATCATGATAACCATAGCCATCATTTCATAGCAAAGACTTTTGTTTACTTGCTCATTTGTGTAAAATGAGTGCATGAAATGATATGGTTGTGGTTGCTTCTAACCATCACATAAGACTTTTGTTAATATGATGAGTTATCATTGCTTTGGATTATGAGAGGGTGAGAGACAAAATACTTGCTCATTCTTTCTTGCTCATTCTCTCTCTTGTTCTTGAGCTCTCCTCTTGCTCTCACCCTCAACCTCTTGCTCCCTCTCTTGATCTATGGTCCTCTTGTCTCATGAGTTGAGAATCAAGAACCATAGATAAAATCCCATTCTAAATCTTCTCTACTCATTCTAGTTCACTAGGTTTAGCAAACCAAGTGAACTAGTTTCTTCAAAGAACGAAGAAGGAGCTAAAGGTTGGAGCTTTCAAGTGGATCTATCTTCGGCGTACGGAGACGACGAGAAGGAGCCATCGGACCACCATCGGAGCTTGAAGAGAAGGAGTTCAAGACAAGTTTAGGTATAACCATCTCCATCCGAGTAGCTAACTCTCTTTAGCTAAGTATGCTAGTTTTAGTTTAGTCAAAGATCCCGACTTTACTTAGTCCATGTTGCCCCTTGCGCTAATAATTTGTTTTTTATACCGTTTCCGCCTCCCCGTAAGAACCGGGGGTCGCAACGTGGACTTACACTTTGGTGGTAAGAAGATACCCCAGCTTGTCGTAAGTGATTGCAATCTTGACATTCCTGAGCCAATCTTTGCAGTTTGGCCCTGTCAGTTTGTTTTTATCTAGGAGTAACTTAAGTCCAGTCATGTCGATTTGGTCGCTGCAATTAGGAGAGAGAAGAAGAAACACTCAGCATGATGCTCTTGCAAGTTTAGAGTGGTTTTCAGTTTGTCTAAACAGGATGGCTCCCACTGTTTCTCGAATCCCTCCTCAAACCATAAAGGAAGAATTAGTCGGGATCAATCCCACCGCACAATACTTGCTTAACCGTTCAGCCAGGCCGGTGTCGGTACTTCGAGGGAGGTTTTCCAACGCTTTCGCGAAGTTCCTTAATTAAAGAACCTATTTTCCCTGAGGGCGTAGCCCCGCTAACACCTTTCTAGGCACCTACTAGGTTTATAGCATTGATCGTTTAGTGAGAAATTTCCCGAGGAGTAGCATATACTCACAGTAGGATCGGGATCCAAATATCATCGCGTGACGAAACTGAAGGAATCCTACCAGAATCATCACACTCCAAATGGTATGCAAATCTAGCAAGTTTCAGTACTTATGAAACTCCCGATGTGGATTTTTGCCCCATGCTCTTATGACCTTGACTTTGGCCAAAATATCATAAGTCACATGTCAAGTTCTACCCGTCATTATCCAGGTTAATTTGGATCCATCCGTACCTACCCTTGACTTTGGCCAAAATGGCAGTACGACTGTCCCAAACCAACGCATCTATCTATGCTACACATGAACACCCAATAGCTACCAATCACTGTGCCTTGACTTTGGCCAACATACACAGCTTGAATACTATTGACTATTCATGTGAAACGACGGAGGGCTACGGATGGTTTTGGCAAAACCGTGAACGTAGTGAACTTGATTTGGTCGATGGAACGAGATAGCTTTTAAAAGGAGTGGCTCAAGCTCCGCTTTTAAAAGTTGGTTTTGAAAAGAACCGAGTGGTTTTTCGAAAGTGTTCCAACGACTTTAACTTGGTTTATTATCTTGCATTAGTTCTTTTAATGCGTGATATTCTTGCATTAGTTCTTTTAATGCGTCCCATCATTTAATCCTACCATTGCAGAAAACAACCAAAATATGACGTACGCTTATGCCATTCGCATTCGCCATGGGGCCCCGTCATTACCCGTTAGGTTACTTAACTAACGACAGAGCGGGGGCTGGGCTAGCGCGGCTGTAAAACATAAGCAACGCCTAAATAATATCATATATAGATATACTGCAATGATAAACATTTCAGATCACAGATGAATACATTGGATATACTAGGAATCTGTAATTCGCACGAGCATGTAACGACAAACAGATTACACGGTCGCGGTGAATAGCCAAAACCCCACCCAAGACCCCTACGGGTGCGGCAAACTACCTGCCAAGTACCCGAAGCGTAGTAACCTCCCTCATCTCCATGAGTAGGCCACTCGACACTTCGGCATACCCGGTAGTTTGTGCACCCCCTACATGGGTCTATCCTAGGAGCAAAAAAAAGTAAAAAGAAATTATACAATGACGGCTACAACCCCGACCCGGTTGTGCGGCCATACAAATAATTATTACATCAATTTACAAATTTACATGAATTGAAAGAAAAGAAAACTCTCGTCTCACAACCCCCGGCTATTCACCCGCGACAATCCAACATATTCATATACACATTCCAGCAACATTACAGATCACAGATTTGTATAACCCCCACTAATCGACATATAGCGATTAGTAGACGTTCAATACAAATATCACATTACAGAAAAACCCGTTAGCTTAAGTCTTTTAGAAGTTCGATCAAAAATACGGATTTTCGGGACCCCAAAATAAAATTTTCGTTCTGGAAAATCTGGGTTGAAAATATATATACCAAAAATCTCAAAATACCCCCAGAAGCACGCTGTAGCAAAGAAACACCAGAGAGGGGGCAAGGAGGCCGCGGAACCGCGGCAATAGCAAGCTATTGCCGCGTTTCCGCGCTCGTTTAGGGGAATCACTTGGTGATTTTTCTACAGTGTCTTTTAAAAACCCTGAGCCGATTTTAGGTGTTAAAATAATCAACTTTTGAACAGTAAAAAAATCGACAGAAACTCGAATTTTTGGGATTCGTTTTTGGGACTTTTTCTTTGATCGATCTTCTAGTTACTAGCTAACATGTTAGATAGAGTTTAACTAGGCTCTGATACCACTGTAAGTCCATGCTACCTCTCCCGGTACTTTCGGGAATGCGGAATTTGGTAAAAAACGATTTTTACGGAGGTGGTAACATGGACCTAAAACCCGGATCTTGGTTAAACATCTATCTAGCAACCTAACTACGAGTTTCTAGCTACTCGGTTAGGGGGTTATACCTTGCTTGTCTTGAACTCTTTCGTCTTCAAACTCCGATGGTGGTCCGGATTGGCTTCTTCCCGTCGTCTCCGTACGCCGAAGATAGATCCACCTGAAAGCTCCAACCTTTAGCTCCTTCTTCGTACTTTGAAGAAACTAGTTCACTTGGTTTGCTAAACCTAGTGAACTAGAATGAGTAGAGAATAGTTTGTGTGGGATTTTATCTATGGTTCTTGATTCTCAACTCATGAGATAAGAGAACCATAGATTAAAGAGAGGGAAAAAGAGCAAGAGGGTGAGAGCAAAAGGAGAGCTCAAGAACAAGAGAGAGAAATGAGCAAGAAAGAATGAGCAAGTCTTTTGTCTCTCACCCTCTCATAATCCAAAGTCATGATAACTCATCATACTAAAAAAAGTCTTATGTATGGTTGAAGCAACCATAACCATATCATTTCATGCACTCATTTTACACAAATGAGCAAGCAAACCAAAGTCTTTGCCATGAAATGATGGCTATGGTTATCATGATGGTCAACTAGTCAAGCCTAGTCAACCGGTCAACAAAGTCAACAAGTCAACAAAAATCAAAAAGTCAACAAGTCAACAAAGTCAACAAAAGTCAACAAGTCAACAAAGTCAATCCTCCACAACTATGTCACCATAATACTTAATTAATATAATAGTTAATCACATATCATATTCTCATTAGGGTTGAACAAAAAGTCAATTAGTCAACGGTCAACTGTCAACAACCCTAATGAGAATCCGCTGCCTCTGTCTCCCTGTCAACTGTGCATACGCACCCGCATCCGCGTTCCGAGGAACACGAATGCACACTGGATAAATCCAATCCCTAAAAGGTACACTAGGATCTGGATTAAACCAAAGCCCGCTAGTGTAAACTGTCCGGACATTGTACGTGCACAAGTGCACGGATGTGACCGAACCCTGTCGCAAAACTATGCGACCTGTCGCAATACCATGCGACCTCTACTCTTTTGCCTAAAGGCGAAAAGCTTTCTGTGTGGGACTCTAAAGACTCGACACTACGCTGGCAGTGGGTTTAACCACAGACCGCAAGCGGCACTAGCTGTGCGTAACGGTCCCCAGGTAATGCCGACAAGAAGACCGACGAGGCGAAACCCATCTGAACTCCTACTGAGCCTGAGTGTGACATTCTCCGTACAGTCCGGTCTGTTCGTCTGATACATCGCATGGCGGGCCTAGGGGCGGTAAACGTCAGTCCCCCAATAGCGGTACAAGTCGTGCCGGAGCGAAGCCCAAAACACCCTGAGATAACACTGGAAACCTACCAGTATATCTCGTTTGCCCTGGCCAGGGACTACTCGTGTAATGGCTCTCCTAGACACAGCGCGATGTCAACCCCCAATACCGGGAGAGACGAATCCTGTCTAACCGTCACTGCCTCCAAGTGCTTCGGGACTGCACCCAACTACTACCTGTTTGCACGACTCCTTTGAGCCGTGGTAGGGTAGTGATCAAAGTACAGTGGGAACACACTCGAGGCGAAGTGACAGTGTCAAGTCAGCGGACTAAGCTGTACTCATGTCGCCTGGGAACTGATAACTGACGATAGGCATAATACCAACTAGTCAGTTCCCGACGAGTCCTGTCCAGTGTACCCGTAACCTAACGAGCACCCGCATACTATCTCAAGTACGACGTACTGACGGCTGTGGGACAGACCGTCTCCCACACTGGGATGAGAAGCGCATGCGCTGGTCTACTCCGGAGTATCGATGCCCTGTCTCGATAGTCCTGCGACCAGGGACCTGCATAAGGATGTGCTTATAGATTACCCAGCCCCACTAGTGTGACGGCTATCACATCGCTGGTAATCAAGCAAAGATCCTAAGGGCTCCACTAATGTGTATAGGCGATATACAAAAATAAACACATGTACACATTGAAGTAGAAACAAACCAAGTAGCATACTACTATTTTGAGCAAGATTGTATATACAAGGTGAATATCCCAAGCATCCATTAAGTAATATACAAACCAGTATGATACAGTAATGGCCTCTAGGGCATATACACTAACATGTTTGACCCGGCGAGAATACCCTATTTCCCGAGGTCGCCGGTCTTGTGTTGAGGTTTAGTGTTGGGTTTTGCTTCTGTAGTTTTAGTTTGGCATTTTATGAGTTACTGCGTTGTTTGATTTGTCCCAATATTTATACAGTAAAATCTGAGAATGTTTTAGTAATGGTTTTACAAAAATTCAGATATTACGATACGGGTTACCATATTTTGAACTGCAGCTGAACCGTTAACGTTTATACGTTAACAACAGGATTGTATTATTATTTTTGGGTTAAGTATGCTGTATGTTCTAACCTATGGGTTCCTATCTCATTGTTTTGAGTTTTGACATGATATTTACGTCGATATGATATAACGACGATTATAGCTACGATCGTGAAGGTTTCCGAGACGGAGTTGGCAGATATAGCGGCGTGGATTTCAGCGAGCTCATCAAATTGGTGAGTAGATTTACATCTACTGGGGAAGTCGGGTGGATGGCGTATAGCACCCCCACAACCTTATTAATAGTAGTATAGTATATAGTAGTTTTAGTAATTACTTAAGATATGGATATTGAAGTTAATTTGCATATAGCATGATACTCATTTACATGTAGTTTATGTATGGTTTGGGTAAATTGATACGAAAGAGTATACCGTATTAGAGTTGAATTTGACATAGTGATAATGTGAGGTATTGTACTAGATATAAAATAAATGTTTTATTCCGTTTGAGAACATAATACTTGAGTGAGCTATACTCATTTTTAAACCAATGTTTCATTCATTTTCAAAGATAATGGTATAACTCATAGCAAGTATTTACATTTATTAGTTATGCTTAGAATTACTAACTAGTTCGCGTGATAGTATTGATATTATACGTTTCCGTAGTATGAACACTCTGATAGAACATTGCACAATTACCAATGAGTACTATACCGCACAAGCACATATACATATGTTACACTACACCTCATTGGTACTACCATGTCACTGTAGGACCGTTATGATATATAATGCAATTGTAGATGTCGATATGAGTAGTTACTACACTGTTAAAACACTTGCACAAATACTAATAATTGCCATACTGCATGAGCACAGACGTGTATGCTACACTATACATCATTAGTAGTGCAATAACACAGTAGAATTGATATCTTGTGCCTGTATGATTTATTTACACAGTCTTACTTTATTTCCTATAGAACATTGCGAATACCATTACTATAGATGTTGATATTTGATTCTTATGGATTTTCTGGATATTTTACTCCTGATGATATATATCAGTGGTATGGGATGCTATATATATAATATATCATCAGAATGATCTATGTAAGTATTCTCATTCTTTACTTGATATTTCTGGATATGCTGAGTTGGAGTCCACCATGAGCTTGATGTTTTCTGATTGTTTTATTTCGAACCGAGTGGGGTAGCTATATGGTTTCGAACTTGTTACTTATCCGTACTGAGTGGGGGAGCTATACAGTCTGATACATGGTGGACCCGGATCGAGACCGAGGGGCAGGATAGCCGCAGTTGAGGCGGGGAGCCTAGCGAGGATACTTGATATCGGAGATTGAGATGAGCATGGCAGATATGTAGGGTTCCTAGGCACCCTAATGAGGTCTCACAAGGCATCAACCATGCCAATTTCAAATTTTACGGTGCCTACAAACCCTAAACTACGGATCGTCGGCTAGATTTCTAGGCGGAAAAGCTAACTTGTTAACACTTAACTACAAGATACGGAAATACAACCTTTGTAGATCCGGTGCTCCACCTCCACGGCTCTGTAACGAGGTCCTCTCCGCTGTCCAAATCAAATCCGGGCTCTAGAGTCGGCTTCGTCGGAGAAAAAGGGAGCTAGGTTGTCGATGTCCATGCCGAAGATGATCTACGTCGAGGCATCGCTAGATCAAGCTCACAACTTCACCAAGTCAAGAAACTTGTGAAGTAAACACACTCTACTACTTGGCAAGAGGTAAAGGATGAAGAAATAGGATGTGGGTAGACTTTAGTTTTGGATTTCTCACTCATTTCCAACACTTGCCATTGATGGGGCAAGCTTTCTTCACTTGAAGAATGAAGAAGAAGAAGGAAATAGTTATGATAAGTTAAACTAAAAATGAAAAGAAAAATCAAAACTTATCATAATCTAAACCATGGTCAAGTGTAGAGATTGAACTAGGGTTAAATCAAATGGTTAGGTTAAGCATGAGATAAGAATGGTGGACAAAGTCAAAGGTTCATGAATCTTCAACTACAAACAAAGAAAGCCACCATTCTTCTCATTCCTTTTTCCAAAAAGAAAAAAAATAAATAAATGAATAAATAGATATGAAAAACAAAACCCTAACCATTTGAATAACCATGGTTTAATCTTTACACAAACTCAAGTTAGCATGCATCATCAAACATGATACATACAAGTGCACAAAAACATATCGCATATGCAATGCGCACGAACCAAGTGAGAAAATCCGTCTAAAGTGAACCGATACTAGTTAATGCAAAGTAATATATCAAATATATAATTATACATTAAATCATTAAATCAACACTTGATTCAATGATCCGGTCATGTCGCACATAACCGACTGGTATCAATAGTAACAACTTATCGAATCAACACTTGATCCGATAACCCGGCTATATCGCATATAACCGATCAATGTCACATCGCGAGAATCGAATCCAGTATCACATACTGGTATTATTCTCGGTCCCGCACATATCTCATATGTGCTCCTATTTCGTTTCGCTTGAGCCAGGAAACCTCTGTGTAGGACTCTAAAGACTCGTCAATACGCTGCAGCAGATGATGATCATATCAAACACCCACAAGCCGCAAGCGGTCTGCTAAACGTAACGGCCACCCGGGTATTGAGCGATCTGAAGATCGACGAGCAAGCCCTCTCACACTCCAGTGAATCCGACCAGTAACACTACCGTACAGTCCGGTCTGATCGTCTGATATGTCGCATATCTTGCCTAGGGGTGGTAAACGTCAGACCCCAATAGCTCGATAAGTCGTGTCGATATGAGGCTCATAACGGGTCGAGAAACTACTGGTAACACTTACCAGCAATTCTCTGAGCAGCCCTGGCCAGGGACTTCCTGTTATAGCCAATCGAACACAGCGCAACATCAACCCCCTATACCGGGAGAGACGAATCCCCTCCTATCGCTCATTGCCTCCATGTGACTCGGGACTGTACCCAAAAACCACCGTTTTGCACGCCCTCTTGGACGTGGTAAGATGGAAATCAAAGCACAGTGGGAGCCACACAAGACTCTATGACGATCTCGGGTCAACAGACTACTCTGTACCAGTGTCACCAGAGAACTGCCATCTGACGTGAGGTATAATACCATCTGGGAGTTCTCGGCGAGTCCGTCCAGTGTACCCTGTCTTTACTGAGCACCCGTATATCATCTCTGATGTCAAACACCAATGGATATGGGATCATCCATCGCCCATCTGTATGGGTCGAGAAGGTATACGCTAGTCTACTCTGGTATATCGATGCCCCGTCTCGATACACCCATGACTAGGGACTTTCAAGGATGTACTTATGGACTACCATGTCCCCACTAGTATGATCCGCATCATAGTCCAGGTAGTCAAGTACAGATCCTAAGGGCTTTACCAACATGTAACAGAGAGACAATCAGTATACACGTTAAGGTAAAGTTCAACCAGATAGCATACTATCATGTCGAGTAGGAAAGTCCTCCCTATATATGTCCCAGCATCCACTACAATATACATCCTATGTACAGTAATGGCCTCTAGGGCATACATATAACTAACAAGATATACAGGGGATACTGAACGGGGTTCGATTTAGGCACGGCGTATATCCAGTGGATACGGAGATATCGGATAACGATCATCTATTGAGATGGTGTCGACGATATTTGCATTTGCGTGTCAGTGATGGACATGAGAGATTTGAGGATTTACGTGTCGGTGATGGACACGAGAGATTTCTGATTTCGGGTGTCGATGGTAGACATCCATATATATATATATTGATATGATTGCTATCATGAGGTACACAATTAGATTATAGTTATTGTAGCCGACCAGGACTGATCTGGGGTACAGTACCTGCATATCTTTAACGGACATTCGCATACATAAAAAGGAATTCAAAAAACGAGCTATAGTCTCAATATTTTGATATGTCTGATATAGCACTGGGATCTTTAAATTGTAAACCTCTTAACATTTTCACCAAAACAGCAGGACGTATATCTAAAATAAAATGCCTATCATATTTCATACTATCACGTTTGCTTTTATGTCGTGACATATCTATTCCGCGGCTATTTTTAAAGAAGTGGTTTATATACCTATATTTTCGGCTACTTTGGGCTTATACCTAGACACGGGTCATTTGCAATTGATATATTCTACTTGGGATTGCATGATAGTTAGTGTTGCATTATGATACATATGCATATTATATATTATATTAGTACAGATTATGATAGTACTATACTTATGACCTAGGTATCGTCGTGCATTTCAATTTCTACCTTGTGATGTACTTTTATTCACTGAGTTGGCAACTCATCCCCATTGTGCCACAGTTTCTTGCAGGTTTTACCGCTTGGATTATTAGCGGTTTGGGCACACATTCCTTTCGATGGTTGCTTTGGATAGGTGAGCTACCATTGTATCGTACTCACTCTTGGTTATTCATATATTCTTGTATCTAGCAAAAACTCCATCAACAAAGAAATGATATATTGTGGACTTAGAAGCGAGACTTAGCATTTATATGTTGTGGTGTCACACTCATTGGAGTCGACTTTTTATATAGTTTACTTGGTTGCTCCGCCATTTGGGCATGGACGCTAGCTCCCGTTGGGATGCTATTTTATTGTTATGTTGTATTGGGTTTTTATGCAAAATGTACAAAGGAGGTGCTGTCGAATTTCAAAATGACATAGATGCTCTATAAATACCCTTAGTGAAATTCAAATGGTTATTTTAAAATTATTTCTTCTGTTGATTATTTAAACTTCTCCTCCAATGTTTTAAAAAGAAAAAGATTTAGAATCCCGGCTTCGGCTTACTTAAACCGCATCGGCGTCTTTAGATGTCACGTGATTTAAGTGCCGGTTGTTAGTTATATGTGTGCCCTAGAGACCATTACTATACATGAGATGTATATTGTAGTGGATGCTTGGACATATATAGAGAGGTCTTTCTTGCTCGACATGATAGTATGCTATCTGGTTACTCTTTACCTTAACGTGTACACTGATTGTCTCTCTGTTACATGTTGGTAAAGCCCTTAGGATGTGTACTTGACTACCAGGACTATGATGCAGATCGTACTAGTGGGGCCATGGTAGTCCATAGGTACATCCTTTAATGTCTCTAGTCGTGGGTGTATCGAGACGGGGCATCGATATACCTGAGTAGACTAGCGTATAGCTTCTCGACCCATATAGATGGGCGATGGATGATCTCATATCCATTGGTGTTTGACATCAGAGATGATATACGGGTGCTCAGTGGAGACTGGGTACACTGGACGGACTCGCCGAAAAATCCCAGATGGTATTATACCTTACGTAAGATGGCAGTTCTCTGGTGACACTAGTACAGGTTAGTCTGTAGACCTGAGATAGTCATAGAGTCTTATGTGATTCCCACTGTGCTTTGATTTCCACCTTACCACGTCCAAGAGGGCATGCAAAACGGTGGTTTTTGGGTACAGTTGTCACGTCCCGAAAGTACGGAACGCGTTCCAAATCGAAGTATCCCCTGATCATCAATCACGAACTCAGAAACTCTGCCCTGCCGAATCTGCTCAATAATCTCTAAGATACGGGCATCGCCGGGCTGTGCCTCGCGGATACGGTCAAGTAACTGTGGGCGTGCTCTGAAATGGGCCAGCTGTCCCCCTGTAGGAGTAAACTCGAACTGCACTCTGCTATCACGTAAAACCTGTCAATCCGCCATCGACTGCATCTGTACTGCGCTCAAACAAGATAAGCTACCTCCGGGCCTCCTACTCAGAGCATCAGCCACCACATTCGCCTTGCCCGGATGGTATAGAATCTCGCAGTCATAATCCTTCACCAACTCCATCCAACGGCGCTGCCTCAGGTTCAGGTCTCGCTGCTGGATGATATACTTCAAACTCTTGTGGTCAGTGAATATCTGGCACGACTCACCGTATAGGTAATGTCTCCAGATCTTAAGTGCAAATACCACTGCAGCCATCTCTAAATCATGGGTGGGGTAGTTCTGCTCGTGTTTCCTCAGCTGCCGAGAAGCATACGCGATAACTCTGTCGTGCTGCATCAATACACATCCCAGCCCCACTCTAGAAGCATCACAATATACCACGAACCTGTTGGAGATAGTGCCCTCAGAGTCAATTATTGGATCACAGGCACGTGATTGCAATGATTGAGGGAGGACCTATCCCGGTACGACAGTCTTACTCGAGATGATAGTTTGCTATCTGGTTTACCTTTATCATCGTGTACTGCTTTAGGTGACCTGACAGGTCGCTATTGCACGTTGATAGAGCCCCTAGGATTCTTGCTTGACGACCAGCAGTATGAGGGCGATCATATACGTGAGAGCTGGGGTCTACAAGCATATCGTTAAAAGGTCCCTAGTCGTGGGAGTTTCGAGACAGGGCATCGATTCTCCAGAGTAGACTAGTGTATACAGTCGAGACCCCGACGAGGGGCGGTGGCCGGTCTCACAAGCCATTGGTGTCAGTTGGATCACCTAAGATGTATACAGGTGCTCATTGGGTTATGAGTACACCGGACAGGACTCGCCGGGAACATGCTAGTTGGTCTTATACCTGACGTCAGATAGCAGTTCCCAGGTGACATGTGTACAAGTTAGTTCATCGACCTGGGGATCGTCATTTGTCTCGTGTAAGTTCCCACTGTGCTTTGATTACTACCCTACCATGGCTCAAAGGAGTCGTACAAACAGGTTTCAGTTGGGTACAGTCCCGAGCCACATGGAGGCAGTGAGCGGATCTTCGGGGGTTTGTCTCTCCCGGTATTGGGGGTGAGGTCGCGCTGTGTCTAGGAGAGCCATTACACGAAGTCCTTGGCCAAGGCAGGAGATTTACTGGTAGGTATTCTAGTAGTATCTCAGGGTGTTCTGGGCTACACTCCGACACGACTTGTACCGCTTTTGGGGGTCTGACTTTTACCCACCCCCTAGGCCCGACATGCGATGCTCATAGACGAACGGACCGGACTGTACGGATATTGTCACTGACAGGCTCAGTAGGGTGTCAGGATGAGTTCGCTCATCGACGTCCCTTTTGGTCAATAGCTGGTGGCCCGTCACGTATTGGCTTATACCTCCGACGTGCTAGTGGTTAAATCCACAGCCATAGTATTGACGAGTCTTTAGAGTCCACCACACTTACAGTTACTCAAGCTTTCGGGCGAAACGCTGTAGAGGCCGTATAGAGATATGGCAGGGTCCGATCAGATACGTGCGGTATTGCACGGATCAGGATCGGACGGTTTTGTACTAGTGGCCGTATAGTTATATGGCAGCGTTCGATCAGATACGTGCGGTATTGCACGGATCAGGATCGGACGGATATTACTGGCCGGCTTTGGTTTAAGCCGGTCCTAGTTTAGTACAGTGTAGATTTTGTCTCTTTGCATTTGTATCCGGACGGAATACAGATGCGGGTGCGTATGCACAGTATCGGGGTTTTCCTGTAATTTATTACGGGACCAGTTTTCTGGAGTTGCCAGTTTGCATTCCGTTCCGGCCGGTTTTCCTTTGTTCTTTCCCGGCCGGACTTTTCCGATGGAGGGTGTTATTTGCAAGTTTGCAAATAACACATTGTGGAGGGTTTTATTGCATAAGGTTTGATATGATAAGCATCTTTGCTTTTCATGTATTTATGTGATTAGGATGGATTTGAGGTTGATGGAAAGTTTTGTGATGATTATGTTTATGGTTGTGGTCACCTTTTCTTTTCTCCTACACTCACCTCCCTTGATGCTTGATAATCCTTGCTCCACCATTTTCTTAGTATGAGAGTTTTCATTAAGAAAAGTGAGAAGAAAAAGAGAGAAGAAAAAGAGAGAATAAGGAGAGAGCTTCATCTTCATCTTTGAGAGAGTATATCATTCTTCATCTCATTCCATTGCTAGAAAATTGAAAGCACCAATTTTCTATACACCATTCCTCCATCTAAGGCAACCAACCCCAAAGTGAGACATACACTCTACACTATATTCCTACAGCAAATCTTGGACGCGTCGATTCGCCAGCTTCGCGCCCGAGTTGCCTCGGTATTGAGGTAGGAGCCCGTAAAAGCTACAGGCGATGTGGTGCCCTTCCGGCGAGGAGGCGACAACCGGAGATCCCGCGAGGAGATTGGAGTGGAGATGAAGACCGGAGGACTCGGATCAGTCGGTACATCTCTTCCCTTTCTTGTTAGTAGCTTAGACTGGTTTAATGGTTACGATCCGGTTGTTTAGTGCGCGGTGGTGCCGGTTTGCTAAGTCCGCAAAATTAAAGTTTACCATCGTTTCCGCGTTTGGCCGTCGGATTGACGGCCGGGGCGCCGCCGTGCACTTACAGTGGTATCAGAGCCTCGCCATTAACTTCGTCTAGCTTCGTTTGATGTGTTTTGTATTTCCGATCGACCAAAATTCCAAAACTTGCATTTTTTGTTCACATCAGTTTCTGTTGAAATTTTTTGAAGTCTAAAATTTTTTCAGGTTGTAAATTATTGATGTACTGGAAAATCTAAGAACTCTGTAAAATTTCGATGAAGTGATTCTACAGTGGGAGCGCGGAACCGCCGCATAAACCCCCATTCCGCCGCCCTTCCGCCGCGAACTGTAGAGATCACTGCACCAATTTTTTACAGAGGCTTTCTGGGATTAAAATATGGGTTTTGGAATATTAAAATTGGGCCCAGGTTTTCTGTGAGTGGTACAGTTTTGATTGGGGGCCCACTTGTTAATTTTTGGTCAATCGGAAAATTTTAAACACATCTTTCACAGTATTTACATTATATCTGCGACCGTGAATGTCACTCGATCGGTAAATCCCGTCTAACTGCTATAGCCCGGTTAGACGGATTTGCGAACGTGACTTTCACATTGATGTTCTATGTTTATGCTGTGATGTTGCGGATCGGTCGTGGGGGATAGCCTGGATGCAATGCTAGTACAGTGCTTCTGTATTATGTACATTTGATATTGCGGGGCGAGCGTCCGACATGTGGACTGCCGTCACTGCCTGTTTGTATTATTCTTTTGGGGCACGACCTGGTTGCGGTCGATGTACCCGGTGTATGTATATTTTACTTTCTGTACTAGGATTACCCCGCGGTGGGGGTGCACGGATAGCCGGGTTCTGGAGGGCAACAAGCCCGCATCTCATGGCATTGAGACGGAGGGGGCTTCACTCTGGGATTGGCGGGCTATTCGCCGCACTCGTAGGGGGTACAGGTTGACCCAGGAGGGGTGCCTAAGTTGCCGGATTCCATGGAGTGCTGGGTGGTCCATTCACGGAGATGAAAGGGGCTGCCTCGCTTCAGGTTTTGGCGGGTTACTTGCCGCGCCCGTAGGGGTCTAGGTTTTCATTGCACAGGCTATCCACACGACCAGGGGAACGTCGGGTTTCAGTAGTGGCTCTGTGAAACCCGGGGATCCCAGATATCTGTATTGTTCTGTGATACTGTACATTTCTGTGATGTTGCATTTTATTCACGCCTTGAGCGAAATATAATATATTGGTATATATATTAGTAGATGTTGTATATGTTTTTCATCCGCGCTAGTCCAGTCCACGCTCTGTCGTTAGTAAGCTAACCTAACGAGTGATGACGGGATCCAGTGGCGAATGCGGTTGGCATATACGTACGTCGGTATATTTTCGTTCTTTGTGGTGTGATTAATTGATGGGACTGCGTTGATTCGGATCAATGCAAGTTAAACAAACCTATTCTGATGTTGTTGGAACACTTTTCAAAAAGCTGTTATTGCAAGGACGTTCACTTTTGTTTTGCATCGTGGTATTCATTTGGAATATCCTGCTCCTCAGTCGACGAGGCAAGGGCCGAGATCCCTTCGCCGGGAGTGACCCCTTGGACAGAAGTTTGCGTCAGGGCATTAACTTCACTATAGCCGATTACTTTTGCTTTGCACCATGGTATTCAGTTGGAATATCCTGCACCCCATTCTACGGGGAAAGAGCCGAGATCCCTTCACCGGGAGTGACCTCTTTAGTAAAGGTTTTCGTCACTATATTTTCTAAAAAGCTATCAGTTCCTTCAACGATATCAAGTTCGTTACGTTAAAGGTTTTCGCCAGAAACCATTCGTAGCCCTCCGTCGTTTCATATGGGTAGTCAATAGTATTCAAGCTGTGTTTGTTGGCCTTAGTCAAGGCACAGTGTTTGGTAGCTATTGGGTATTCATATGCTGCATAGATAGATGCGTTGTTTTGGGACAGTCGTATAGCCTTGTTGGCCTTAGTCAAGGGCTTGTACGGGTGGGTTCAAATCAACCTGGACAATGACGGGTAGAACTTGACATGTGACTTATGATTTGTTGGCCTTAGTCAAGGTCATAAGAGCATGGGGTAAAATCACATCGGGAGTTTCAAAAGAACTGAAACTTGCCAGATATGCGCATACCTTCTGGAGTGTGATAGCGTGAGCGGATTCCGTCACGTTATCATGCGATGAGAGTTGGATCCTGATTCCCACTGATGAGTTGCTTTACTCCTCGGGTGACCCCGACTAATTCTTCTTTCAGGTTTGGAGGAGGATTTGAGGTACAGTGGGAGGTTTCCAGATTAGATAAAGTGATAACCATTCTGATCTTGGTTAGAGTGCACGCTGAGTATTTCTTTTCTCTCTCTCTCTCTGGCAGCGACCATTGACCCGACCCAAGACTATGACTCAGTGACCAAGTTGACCGAACCTTCTTTACACTGGATTTTGGATTGTCAGAGTTGCAGACCTCATTGCCACTCCTACTTTTACCCTTTTCTCCAGGACACCCCATATTACTACGAACGTCCACTTCCATTGGACAAAACCATCGTATGGTTAGATACGAACTCGAAGGAATTTTTTCGAGGATGGTTTCTGGTTCTGGAGAAAACGGATAGGATTATTCAGTTGTCTTTTCCCTTTTACCTTTTCTCAGGTTGCGAGTACTCCTTGGTTTAGGAGTAGTACACCTATTACGCAAATTGGATAGTCTTCTTCCAAACCATAGGCTGGTGCCGACCGGTAGGGAATGAAGAAAACCAATTAGCCTAAATGGTGTGCAGAAGGTATTAAGATTAAGACAAAGCAAGGGATTAGTAAGAGGGCAAAGTAAATTGCGACTAATATTCACGACCAAACCAAGTATTTCTTCGCCAATCCTAAATCACCTTTGTATTTCTCCAGGACACTCCGTATGACTACGAAGATCCACAGTTTATTGGATACTCCATCGTATGGTTATATACGAACTCGAAAGGAACTTGTTCCAGTTCGGGGATGGATTTTGGTTCAGGAGAAATAGGAATAAGGTTTATTCAGGTGTCTTTTATCTTCACCTTCTCTCGCTTTGCGAGTGGTCCTAGGATTAGGACAGTACACCCATTATGCTTATTGGATAGTCTTCTTCCAAACCATAGGCTGGAGCCGAACGGTAGGGAAGGAAGAAAACCATTTGGCCTAAGGGGTGTGCAGAAGGTAACGACTAAAGACATATAAAGGGATTTGGAGAGGTGGCAAAGAATTATACGGTTATAGTTGTGAATCTGGATAATGGTAGAGGCATTACTAGGAATACCAGGATACCCCATCGAAACATTTCAATGTTTCAGTTCACTGTGTACTGTTAAAAGAAAACTGATTTCCCGATTAGACACTTACTCCAGGGTATGTATTTACCAGGTATGATTCTCACATCTGTATGGCTTTATAGATGATGAGTGGGAGTCAGTTATTGGGAATTGGGTGATCATCCTCATTATATCGGGATTCGTTGCAATCGGTGATATTTGAGGAGATCATCTGGGCTGTTTGCCGGTCGGCAAATGTTTGGTTTTGAATATCCGCTGTTGTGCACCAATTTCAAATTAATATATCTGTACGTCTATTTTCATAGAGTGAGATATACCTTTTGATATTATGTCGATGACATTTACCTATATCAGTGGATGGTTAGGTAAGGAGCATTAAACAGCGGTGTAATTCTTCTTAACCATAAGTACAGTTTTCAACCTACGACGCACAGTGAAAGAGTTGTTAGACTCAGCGGACTTATACAGAGTATTGTATGTTGTCCAGTGTCCATTAGGACAGAGGGGTTGGTCCTCATACTATATTCTGTTTACTTTTAACTTCTCTAATTCTTAGACATGTGTTTCATAGAAACACAGGGTCTAAGTTTTGAGGAGTTATAGGTATTTGAATAAAGTAGAGAACCAGGTGTAGCAAGTATCGGTATTCTTCAAAGTGATCGAAGATATAGATACTTGTGTATGGTATTCAGTTGATAGTAATGATAAAGAGAAATTGCTTCTCTTTCAGGTTACTCATAATTGGAAGCATTCCTAAGTTGAGTAACGCTGATCGGCCTCTCTCCATTTAGTTGACATGCACTGGAGACAGCTGCATGATTTGAATCTGGTTCAATTAATTCAGTGCCTCTGGTTCTATATTGGATATAGAACAGTTCATATCTTAACGTTGTTAAGGTACGGGGAGTTGTCCGGCTTATGATTAAAACCAGACACTGGACAGCTCAAGGCACGTTTCTGTAATGGCTGTTTGTGGGTTGACCCAGGCTATGACGAGGGTTGACTTTCTACCATCTGGAAGATCAATAGTGATATTGTTCTTAACTCGCCACATTTTAAAAGAAATGGTTATTTTTCAAAAACAGTAGTGGGAGTATGGTAGAACTGGAAGTGATTCCAGAACCGCAAACGATTACTGAAGATTTGATAAGGAACCTAAAGATTCAATCTGATTTGACATTCCATTGGCCACTCCGCAGATAAGGTGGATAACTTCAGTCACCCGAGAGGTACTCCGGTAGCCTCAAGGACGGTGACAGGGAAGTTCTTGTTTACCCACACTTGCCATTGTTGTTGTTCTAGACTGCGAGACCCGGCAGGAGGATGAGTATAGCGTCGTTCTAAACTAGCTTTAGAAGTGCACGTCTATATGACTCTGCCAGAGGGCTGTCGTAGTCAGTAGGAGCAGCGGAAGCATTGGTGGACATCAGGCTTATGTCTATTCATAGACTAAAGCAGATATAGCAGAGATAGATCATCTATTTCTGATGTGACAGTCATAGGTTTGACGTCATCAGAATAGGGGATGGATCTGTTGAGAAGGTAGTAGGGTGTGATATCCTGGTTTTGGATGACATACACAAGATAGGAAGTGACATTCCTATACTACGATCGGTTATACTTTGGTCGTCACACAGTGGTTTCTCCACATGGGACTTGGACATTATATCAGACATACTGGTTACTGGATCTATGGTTTTAGATCTAGATTTGGGTGGTTTCCCAATCAGGGTAATTTGACAGCATTCTAAGAGTATTTAGAATGGACGACTCCTGGCACGGTAGTGTACCTGCAGGTAATGGAGTCACCCTCTCTAAAGGTGTCTTATAGACTAAAGTAGAGAGGGATGCGCATGATTGGCAGATCACTTGCTTAGGCAATTGAGTCAATCATGAGAGGTCAAGTACACACCAGATGTTGTTCTTGCACTAGATGCAATAAGTTGACATTGATCCAATCCTGGAGAAACAGTCGGAAGCAGTTTTAGAACATAAGTGAATGTTCTAGGGATATGATAACGGCTGCCTCCTTTGGGGGACAGTTATCATTCCAGGCTTCCAAGGTGACATGGACGACAAGGAGTTTGTCAGAGTTATAGTTTTCCTTCTGACGAGGGACAGTATTTTGGACAGGTGATCCAAGGCAATACTGAGGGAGGCATGACGCAGGATACTGATTAAGTTCAGTTGACGATACAGTCTAAGAAGTTTGGATTTGGAGTTCATTTATGAGCTAGGTCCCATCAGATATCCAGACATTCTAAGACAGGTATTGATCATTTCGGGAGATGGCATTCTCCGCGAACTTGAGATTTAGAGAGAGACATAGAAAGAAACATCAGAGCGGATCCACTCACTAAGGCTATTCCTCGAACGCAATAGTCTCGCAAACGAGCTTTGTGAGACTGACTAGTAGAGGAGTTGGGTGTTCGGTATCACACGGGCTGTGAGTATGCGACATCGCAATAATTAGCCTTGAGTGCAAGTGGGAGATTGTTGGAGATAGTGCCCTCAGAGTCAATTATTGGATCACAGGCACGTGATTGCAATGATTGAGGAAGGACCTATCCCGGTACGACAGTCTTACTCGAGATGATAGTTTGCTATCTGGTTTACCTTTATCATCGTGTACTGCTTTAGGTGACCTGACGGGTCGCTATTGCACGTTGATAGAGCCCCTAGGATTCTTGCTTGACGACCAGCAGTATGAGGGCGATCATATACGTGAGAGCTGGGGTCTACAAGCATATCCTTAAAAGGTCCCTAGTCGTGAGAGTTTCGAGACAGGGCATCGATTCTCCAGAGTAGACTAGTGTATACAGTCGAGACCCCGACGAGGGGCGGTGGCCGGTCTCACAAGCCATTGGTGTCAGTTGGATCACCTAAGATGTATACAGGTGCTCATTGGGTTATGAGTACACCGGACAGGACTCGCCGGGAACATGCTAGTTGGTCTTATACCTGACGTCAGATAGCAGTTCCCAGGTGACATGTGTACAGGTTAGTTCATCGACCTGGGGATCGTCATTTGTCTCGTGTGAGTTCCCACTGTGCTTTGATTACTACCCTACCACGGCTCAAAGGAGTCATGCAAACAGGTTTTAGTTGGGTACAGTCCCGAGCCACATGGAGGCAGTGAGCGGATCTTCGGGGGTTTGTCTCTCCCGGTATTGGGGGTGAGGTCGCGCTGTGTCTAGGAGAGCCATTACACGAAGTCCTTGGCCAAGGCAGGAGATTTACTGGTAGGTATTCTAGTAGTATCTCAGGGTGTTCTGGGCTACACTCCGACACGACTTGTACCGTTTTTGGGGGTCTGACTTTTACCCACCCCCTAGGCCCGACATGCGATGTTCATAGACGAACGGACCGGACTGTACGGATATTGTCACTGACAGGCTCAGTAGGGTGTCAGGATGAGTTCGCTCATCGACGTCCCTTTTGGTCAATAGCTGGTGGCCCGTCACGTATTGGTTTATACCTCCGACGTGCTAGTGGTTAAATCCACAGCCATAGTATTGACGAGTCTTTAGAGTCCACCACACTTACAGTTACTCAAGCTTTCGGGCGAAACGCTGTAGAGGCCGTATAGAGATATGGCAGGGTCAGATCAGATACGTGCGGTATTGCACGGATCAGGATCGGACGGTTTTGTACTAGTGGCCGTATAGTTATATGGCAGCGTTCGATCAGATACGTGCGGTATTGCACGGATCAGGATCGGACGGATATTACTGGCCGGCTTTGGTTTAAGCCGGTCCTAGTTTAGTACAGTGTAGATTTTGTCTCTTTGCATTTGTATCCGGACGGAATACAGATGCGGGTGCGTATGCACAGTATCGGGGTTTTCCTGTAATTTATTATGGGACCAGTTTTCTGGAGTTGGCAGTTTGCATTCCGTTGCGGCCGGTTTTCCTTTGTTCTTTCCCGGCCGGACTTTTCCGATGGAGGGTGTTATTTGCAAGTTTGCAAATAACACATTGTGGAGGGTTTTATTGCATAAGGTTTGATATGATAAGCATCTTTGCTTTTCATTTATTTATGTGATTAGGATGGATTTGAGGTTGATGGAAAGTTTTGTGATGATTATGTTTATGGTTGTGGTCACCTTTTCTTTTCTCCTACACTCACCTCCCTTGATGCTTGATAATCCTTGCTCCACCATTTTCTTAGTATGAGAGTTTTCATTAAGAAAAGTGAGAAGAAAAAGAGAGAAGAAAAAGAGAGAAGAAGGAGAGAGCTTCATCTTCATCTTTGAGAGAGTATATCATTCTTCATCTCATTCCATTGCTAGAAAATTGAAAGCACCAATTTTCTATACACCATTCCTCCATCTATGGCAACCAACCCCAAAGTGAGACATACACTCTACACTATATTCCTACAGCAAATCTTGGACGCGTCGATTCGCCAGCTTCGCGCCCGAGTTGCCTCGGTATTGAGGTGGGAGCCCGTAAAAGCTACAGGCGATGTGGTGCCCTTCCGGCGAGGAGGCGACAACCGGAGATCCCGCGAGGAGATCGGAGTGGAGATGAAGACCGGAGGACTCGGATCAGTCGGTACATCTCTTCCCTTTCTTGTTAGTAGCTTAGACTAGTTTAATGGTTACGATCCGGTTGTTTAGTGCGCGGTGGTGCCGGTTTGCTAAGTCCGCAAAATTAAAGTTTACCATCGTTTCCGCGTTTGGCCGTCGGATTGACGGCCGGGGCGCCGCCGTGGACTTACAGAACCCGCCTGATCCTGAAGGCAATGCTAACACTGGTGCAGTAGTCAAACGAGTCTTCAACTGCTGGAAACTATCCTCACATGCCTGGGTCCAATCAAAAGGAGCCCCCTTCCGGGTCAACCCGGTCAAAGGTGCAGCAATGCGGGAGAAATCCTGGACAAAACGTCGATAGTAGCCGGCCAGACCTAGAAAGCTGCGAACCTCTGTAACTGATACTGGTCTAGGCCAACGCTGAACTGCCTCGATCTTCTTCGGGTCCACACAAATACCGTCTCTCGTCACCACATGACCCAAGAAGTCGACACTGTCTAGCCAGAATGCACACTTGGAGAATTTGGCGAACAGCTGATGCTCCCTCAAAGTCTACAATGTGATACGTAAGTGCTGCTCATGCTCCTCCCGGCTCCGAGAATAAACCAAGATGTCGTCAATGAACACAATAATGAACTGATCGAGATACGGCCTGAATACACGGTTCATCAAATCCATAAATGCTGCCGGGGCATTGGTGAGCCCGAACGACATCACCAAGAACTCGTAATGACCATATCGAGTACGGAAAGCGGTCTTCGGAATATCCTCCTTCCGAACTCGCAACTGGTGATAACCTGACCGTAAATCAACCTTCGAGAAGAACCCTGCACCCTAGAGCTGATCAAATAAGTCATCAATGTGGGGTAGGGGATATCTGTTCCGCACAGTAACCCGGTTCAGCTGACGATAATCAATGCATAAACGCATACTTCCGTCCTTCTTCTTAACAAACAGGACGGGAGCACCCCAAGGTGACACACTCGGTCGGATAAGCCCTTTGTCCAGTAAGTCCTGTAACTGATCCTTTAGCTCTCTCAGCTCTGCCGGGGCCATCTGATAAGGAGGTATAGAAATAGGCCCCGTGCCGGGGATCAAGTCAATACAGAACTCAATCTCGCGCTCTGGTGGCAGACCAGGAAGCTCGTCAGGAAATACATCAGGAAACTCTCTCACAACAGGGACCTGGTCCAACGGAACCTCTATGGAGCTAGTATCACAAACATAGGCTAAGAATCCCTGACACCCTTTCTTTAAGAGCTGACCAGCGCGAAGAGAAGAAATCAAGCAGGGAAGGGAATCACTACGATCTCCCTGAATAATAAGAACCGGCTCACCAGGAAAACTGAATCTGACTGCTTTTTCACGGCAGTCCACGGATGCATAGCAGGTGGCTAGCCAGTCCATACCAAGAAGAACGTCAAAGTCTAGCATATCGAGGAGAATCAAATCAACTGAAGAATATCTCTCCCTGATATGAACGAAACACGATCGGTACACAAAACGGGCAACAAAAGACTCGCCTACCGGTGTAATAACGACAAGCGGCTGATCTAACGGAGATGACTCTCGGCCCAACCTCGGTGCAAAATACGTGGATACATAGGAATGTGTGGAGCCTGGATCAAATAATACCCGTGCATCAAACGAACATTCTGGCTGAGTACCTGTCACGACGGCATTGGATGCCTGTGCATCCTGAGGAGTCAACGCGAACACTCGGGCCTGTCCACCACTAATAGCTGGCTGTGCTCTGCCTCTACCTCGGCCTCGGTAGGACCCTGAGGGGTAGGCGTATCCTCCTGGGTTTTGTTAAATTCTTGCGGTTTCCCCCAAAAATCCAGAAATCGCAGCAATACTGAAATCATCAAGAAAATCATAATGTCCACATGTTATATATGATAAATGTCTATGATATCAATGCATACGATGTGAATTTTTCTAGAAATCTATATAAATATGATGATGATGCGAGGTATACGTATGCTATGCAATTTCATATATCAAGTATGAATGCAAGTGGCGATATTATGATAAACAGGTTCTATAGTGCACGTGGCATGGCAATTACCAAAGGCGTGTGTGTCACATGAATAGTGCGCGTGCAACAGATGCCAATGGTAATGGTGTTCGTGTCCTACAAAGTGATATCTCATAAGTATGGATGAATGTCCATGCAATCTAATATACTGTTCGCTATAAGGGTATGCAGTGTACATGAATGGATAAGCTAGCTAACAATATGAATCTTGCAAAAAGTAGGGTAATCATAACTTAGGGGGGCGCCTCGCGCCATTCAGACGATTACCCCATAGATGAATACATCTACTCACCTGAAATCTCCGCTAATCCGATCCGGCCACCGCCTTGCCTTTTCGTGCCGTGTCCGATGTTTCCCCGATCGATCCTATATTTGCAGAATATCAAGCATAAGATTACAAAACCTAAGACGATGCAAGTCACAATATACAATTATCAACGCTCTCGAATTACTCATAGCATGCACTCGGTGCGCGGGAAAACGCACGAAAATCGCAATCCTTTAACTAGAATCGTCATTTCGGGGAAATCGACAAAACTACAACCCGACTAGACGAAACCCCACGTTCGTGCACTCTAATAGTCCTATACGAAGCTAATTATATCGCTAACATAACGCAATTTGATCGCATTCAAATTTTCGTAAAAATCTAGCAAGCAATTTTCTAGCCGATTCGATACAAACATCGCAATTTGTCGATTTAGCAAGCGTATCATTACACAATTAATAATCAATTATATAACCCAAACCCTAACTTAATTTTTTTACAACCATGTTTCAAACCCTAACTCAACATCAAAACCCATTCTTGAATTTTCAAGACAACCCATTATAATGAAATTAACACTTTAAACATCTAATTTAGCATAAACAAACTACAAATTAGCAACTAGTTTAGGATTTTACCTCACCAATTGAATCCTAGCATGATCAAGTCACCAAGAAAGCCTCCTTTCATCATGTTTTTGAACTAATTTGGGTTGGAGAGAGAATGGATTAGGGTTAGGCTTTGAATGGTTAATGAAATTTGTTGATTTTTAATGGATTTTAGCAAGAAAAGAAGCAAGAAAGCAAGAGAAGTGAGAGGATTTCCAGCAGCAAAGGGTCGGCTGCAGCTTGAGGAGGGAGTTTGTGGATTTTTGGAGAAGTTTCTAGTTCAATACAACATCATATGTTATCATTTAATGCATTTCAAATCAACTTTTTCCGAAAAAAAACCCTTTTTTCATCATTTTTTTCATAATTTTCCCACCATAATACCAAAAGTTTGCAAGACATGATATAATTTTACTAACACCATATTTTAGCTTATAAAGACTCCTAATTATGAAATTTACCCAATTAAATTTGTATTTATCCCGAATTTAATGTATTTAAAAAGGCTTAAAATAATAAAAAATAATAATTAATTACGAAAAAAAATTTATTTAACTAGAAAATTATAAGTGACATTTTAGTGACAAAATTATAGTAATATCTTATCTAAATTTTGTATAATTAGATCTACAATGAAAAATATCAATTTTGACTTTTTACGGAAAAAGCCGAAAAATTAGCCGATTACCGAAAAACTGCCTAAACGATTTTCGAAGGGTTACAATTTTCCCCCCTTAAAGAAATTCGGTCCTCGAATTTAGAATTTAACTACGCGTACCTTCAAAAAGATGGGGATATCTCTTCCTCATCTCGACCTCGGTCTCCCAGGTGACCTCCTCGCTGTTCGGGCCACGCCAAAGGACCTTGACGGACGGTATGACCTTCGACCTCAATTTCTTCACCTGCCGATCCAAAATGACCACCGGATGCTCGGTGAAAGAAATATCACGCTCTAGCTGGATCGTCTGGAGCTGAATCGCCTGGGAAGGATCATGAAGGTACTTGCGGAGCATCGAGACATGGAATACGGGGTGAACATCGGGGAAGCTGGGCGGAAGAGCTAACCGATAAGCGACTGGACCAACACGCTCTAAGATCTCGAAAGGACCAACATATCTAGGACTCAGCTTCCCTTTCCACCCAAATCTCATCACACCCTTCATCAGAGAGACCTTCAGGAAAACATGATCGCCAACAGCGAAGTCGAGTCGGCGACGGCGCCTGTCAGCATATGATTTCTGCCTGCTCTGTGCCGCTCTCATCCTGTCCCGAATCAGCTGTATCTTCTCGGTCGTCTCCTGTATGATCTGCGGCCCAAAAATACTGCTCTCCCTGAGCTCTGTCCAACATACCGGCGATCGACATCTCCTCCCATATAAAGCCTCGAAAGGTGCCATCTGAATCGTCTCCTGGAAGCTATTATTGTAGGAAAACTCGATCAAAGGCAAATGATGATCCTAGCTACCACCGAAATCTAAAACACAAGCTCTGAGCATGTCCTCAAGAGTCTGAATCGTACGCTCCGACTGACCGTCAGTCTGCGGATGAAAGGCTGTGCTAAAACTCAATCGGGTGCCCAAAGCTTCCTGTAGTTTCTGCCACAATCGGCAGGTAAACTGGGTGCCACGGTCGGACACGATGCAAGTCGGAACACCATGCAGTCGCACTATCTTATCAATATAAACCTGGGCGTACTGAGAAAATCCAAAAGTGGTCTTCACTGGCAGGAAGTGAGCTGCTTTCGTCAGTCGATCCACAATCACCCAAATAGAGTCGTACCCTCGACTGGTCCTGGGTAGACCCACAACGAAGTCCATGGAGACCTGCTCCCACTTCCACTCAGGGATGGGCAAAGGCTTTAACTCGCCGGCTGGCCTCTGGTGCTCGGCTTTGACTTGCTGACAAGTCAGGCATCTCGACACAAAGTCTGTAATATCCTTCTTCATCCCGTCCCACAGTAAACCTCTCTCAAATCACGGTACATCTTGGTGGAACCTGGATGCACACTGTATACAGATCTATGTGCCTCCTCGAGAATATCACGCCTCAATCCCTCTGAATCTGGCACACACAGTCGAGTCCCAAATCAAAGTATCCCCTGATCATCAATCACGAACTCAGAAACTCTGCCCTGCCGAATCTGCTCAATAATCTCTAAGATACGGGCATCGCCGGACTGTGCCTCGCGGATACGGTCAAGTAACTGTGGGCGTGCTCTGAAATGGGCCAGCTGTCCCCCTGTAGGAGTAAACTCGAACTGCACTCTGCTATCACGTAAAACCTGCCAATCCGCCGTCGACTGCATCTGTACTACGCTCAAACAAGATAAGCTACCTCCGGGCCTCCTGCTCAGAGCATCAGCCACCACATTCGCCTTGCCCGGATGGTATAGAATCTCGCAGTCATAATCCTTCACCAACTCCATCCAACGGCGCTGCCTCAGGTTCAGGTCTCGCTGCTGGAAGATATACTTCAAACTCTTGTGGTCAGTGAATATCTGGCATGACTCACCGTATAGGTAATGTCTCCAGATCTTAAGTGCAAATACCACTGCAGTCATCTCTAAATCATGGGTGGGGTAGTTCTGCTCGTGTTTCCTCAGCTGCCGAGAAGCATACGCGATAACTCTGTCGTGCTGCTTCAATACACATCCCAGCCCCACTCTAGAAACATCACAATATACCACGAACCCGCCTGATCCTGAAGGCAATGCTAACACTGGTGCAGTAGTCAGACGAGTCTTCAACTGCTGGAAACTATCCTCACATGCCTGGGTCCAATCAAAAGGAGCCCCCTTCCGGGTCAACCCGGTCAAAGGTGCAGCAATGCGGGAGAAATCCTGGACAAAACGTCGATAGTAGCCGGCCAGACCTAGAAAGCTGCGAACCTCTGTAACTGATACTGGTCTAGGCCAACGCTGAACTGCCTCGATCTTCTTCGGGTCCACACAAATACCGTCTCTCGTCACCACATGACCCAAGAAGTCGACACTGTCTAGCCAGAATGCGCACTTGGAGAATTTGGCGAACAGCTGATGCTCCCTCAAAGTCTGCAATGTGATACGTAAGTGCTGCTCATGCTCCTCCCGGCTCCGAGAATAAACCAAGATGTCGTCAATGAACACAATAATGAACTGATCGAGATACGGCCTGAATACACGGTTCATCAAATCCATAAATGCTGCCGGGGCATTGGTGAGCCCGAACGACATCACCAAGAACTCGTAATGACTATATCGAGTACAGAAAGAGGTCTTCGGAATATCCTCCTTCCGAACTCGCAACTGGTGATAACCTGACCGTAAATCAACCTTCGAGAAGAACCCTGCACCCTGGAGCTGATCAAATAAGTCATCAATGCGGGGTAGGGGATATCTGTTCCGCACAGTAACCCGGTTCAGCTGACGATAATCAATGCATAAACGCATACTTCCGTCCTTCTTCTTAACAAACAGGACGGGAGCACCCCAAGGTGACACACTCGGTCGGATAAGCCCTTTGTCCAGTAAGTCCTGTAACTGATCCTTTATCTCTCTCAGCTCTGCCGGGGCCATCCGATAAGGAGGTATAGAAATAGGCCCCGTGCCGGGGATCAAGTCAATACAGAACTCAATCTCGCGCTCTGGTGGCAGACCAGGAAGCTCGTCAGGAAATACATCAGGAAAGTCTCTCACAACAGGGACCTGGTCCAACGGAACCTCTGTGGAGCTAGTATCACAAACATAGGCTAAGAATCCCTGACACCCTTTCCTTAAGAGCTGACCAGCGCGATGAGAAGAAATCAAGCTGGGAAGGGTAGCACTACGATCTCCCTGAATAATAAGAACCGGCTCACCAGGAAAACTGAATCTGACTGCTTTTTCACTGCAGTTCACGGATGCATAGCAGGTGGCTAGCCAGTCCATACCAAGAAGAACGTCAAAGTCTAGCATATCGAGGAGAATCAAATCAACTGAAGAATCTCTCTCCCCGATACGAACGAAACACGATCGGTACACAAAACGGGCAACAAAAGACTCGCCTACCGGTGTAATAACGATAAGCGGCTGATCTAACGGAGATGACTCTCGGCCCAACCTCGGTGCAAAATACGTGGATACATAGGAATGTGTGGAGCCTGGATCAAATAATACCCGTGCATCAAACGAACATACTGGCAGACTACCTGTCACGATGGCATTGGATGCCTGTGCATCCTGAGGAGTCAACGCGAACACTCGGGCATGTCCACCACTAATAGCTGGCTGTGCTCTGCCTCTACCTCGGCCTCGGCCTCTGCCTCTGCCTCTGTCGCCTCGTCCTCTCTGAACCGGACCGCTACGCCCACGGCCTCTAGAAGCATCTGGCTGGCGTGGAACATCATCAGGAGTAAAGAGTAAAGCTCTCTGAGAAGGTGGTGAGGGTGGTAAAGTCACATGCGGGACTGTCGCCATGCCCTGGCGTCCCATGGTACAGTCTCTAACACGGTGGTACTGATTCCCACACCGAAAACACCCTGGAGACGACTGCTGGGTCTGTGGATATGAACCAAATAACTGACCTCGTCTCAATCCTCTGCCTCCACCATCTCCCGGAAATAATCTATCACGATGTCTGCCCATCTGCCGCTGAGCTGGCGTATCAGTACGGATCCTTTTCGGCCCAGAAACGACCGGAGTCTCAGAAATACGCTCCTCCAAAAGTAAGGCTGCGTCCATCGCGGCTGCGTATGTATCAAAGTGCTGGGTGCCGATGGCAAGGAATAGCTGTGTATCAAGCCCTCGTACAAACCTCTTTATTCTCTTCTCTTCTGTGTCGACTAGGTACGGAGCATATCGAGACAACTGGGTAAACTGTATATCATACTCCGACACTGTCATCCCAGGAGTCTTGCGCAAAGACTCAAAACTACGGGCTCGAGCATCTCGGACACTCTCCGGAAGAAAACGGGCAAGAAATGCAGATGTAAACTCATCCCAGGTCATAGAAGGCAGACCTGCAGCTCGGCCTCTCTCTACTGAGTCGTACCATGTCTGGGCAAGACCCTCCAGACGAAAACTCGCAAACTCCACCAATCTATCATCAGAACACCTCAACGAACGGCAAATCCGAGCCATCCTATCAAGAAATGCCTGTGGGTCCTCTGTCGCATCTGTACCGGTAAAAGCTGGAGGTCTCAATCTCATGAACTCCTGTAGTGAAACAGGGATAGTCTCCATAGTAGCAGCAGGAGTGACCATCTGTGCAGCAGGTACGATCGTGGTCTGTGCGGTGGAAGGAACGTCCTCGGATCTCTGTGCCCGGCTGGACTCAACTAAAGATCCCATCATCTGCCGCAACTCTTGCATGCCGGCCTCTAATCTGGAAATACGGTCAGGATAAGGCGGATCGGTAGGACCCTGAGGGGTAGGCGTATCCTCCCGCTCGATCCTCGCCTCAGACAGGCCCGCCCGAATCTCATCCCTAGCGGCAGCCCGCTGAGCTCTCGTAGTCTTTGGCGGCATCGAAGCTGGAATAAGAAACAGGACTGATAAGATCATTGCAATTGAATCAAGGAATGCAAGGAATGAAGAAAGGAAATACAAGCAATTATGACCTAAGGTCACTTAGGCGGAGTACCGTATCGTAAGTATGCCGCGGATCATACCCACGCTACGCCACTCTGCTTAAGTCACCTACTCCATCTACCAAGGTCGTCCTACACTCAGAAAGGTAAAACCTACGCTCTGATACCAACTTTGTCACGTCCCGAAAGTACGGAACGCGACTGGCACTTAGATTACGAGACGTCTAAAGGCGTACCGTAACCTAAGTCAGCCAAAGCCCAGAAGAATCTAAACCGAAAACAATAGAGAGTGAAGGAAAACCTTTAATGAAAATGGTTTTTAAAAATCATTTAAGTTGCATAGAATCCCTTTTTAAAACATCAAAAATTTTCGAAAATTTCGGCAGAGTCTCCCCTGTATTTTCTATCCCCCAAAATGGGTACAACAAGATAATAAACCTGTAATCATAAAAATGGCATCCCCAAGCGGGAGCTAGCTCATCGCCCAAGGCGGATCACAACCACATGCAATATAATAGCCATATCAAGAAAAGAGCATAAAGAAACGCAAAATACCAGAAAACACACGTCGGCTCAAGTGAGCTTGACCCAAAAGAAACCACAAATATACAACCTCTCAGTCTCACCACTAGGTCACATATACAATATAAAGTGGCAGATGGAGAATACTAGATACAATGATAAAGCAAAAGAAATAAAGTATGCTCGCAACCCACCGGGCGATGTCGCGAGTCTGAGCAAAAGGAACTGATGATAAGACAGCCCGCCGCTACAAGACTGACGGGTCCGACCTGCAATACACTGTGGCACAACGGGGGTGAGTTGCCAGCTCGTGAGTAAATATAACATCTAATAAGGCAATCGTAAGAATGCACGCAATGCACCACAACATGCATGTCCATATGTGCTATAATAGCTCTAGTATGCATGCACAGGTATGCAATGTCATTAATAAGTCTTTAAGTGTTTTAAATGCTAAGGGTATTGAATTCTTAACTTTAGTACATGAATATCTGTATAATAGCTAAATACCATCAAGAAATCATCTGAAAACCCGTGTCAAGCATCGACACCAAATAGAAATCATATCTGTCTCAATATCGGGCTCCGTCAGTCCGGATCGGCCCATATCATAAATCTCACGACAACGGTCGGTATCCTCCGGATATCCGCCGCGCCAGACATCACCGGTAGGTAGTCTTCCCCTGCCAGGCTCATCGTCTACAACTCGATCTTCTTGCCCCGGGGTACCATACCGGGCCCACCATGTACCCGAGACGGTTCATCCACTCCTCGAATCGGGTCTCGAAATCCAACAGAAAACATGAAAACTCATGGTGGACGACACATACATCACGAGAAAACCGCAACTTTGTTTTGAAAATGATAAATATAAGGTTTTGTTAAATTCTTGCGGTTTCCCCCAAAAATCCAGAAATCCCAGCAATACTGAAATCATCAAGAAAATCATAATGTCCACATGTTATATATGATAAATGTCTATGATATCAATGCATACGATGTGAATTTTGCTAGAAATCTATATAAATATGATGATGATGCGAGGTATACGTATGCTATGCAATTTCATATATCAAGTATGAATGCAAGTGGCGATATTATGATAAACAGGTTCTATAGTGCACGTGGCATGGAAATTACCAAAGGCGTGTGTGTCACATGAATAGTGCGCGTGCAACAGATGCCGATGGTAATGGTGTTCGTGTCCTACAAAGTGATATCGCATAAGTATGGATGAATGTCTATGCAATCTAATATACTGTTCGATATAAGGGTATGCAGTGTACATGAATGGATAAGCTAGCTAACAATATGAATCTTGCAAAAAGTAGGGTAATCCTAACTAGGGGGGCGCCTCGCGCCATTCAGACGATTCCCTCATAGATGAATACATCTACTCACCTGAAATCTCCGCTAATCCGATCCGGCCACCGCCTTGCCTTTTCGCGCCGTGTCCGATGTTTCCCCGATCGATCCTATATTTGCACAATATCAAGCATAAGATTACAAAACCTAAGACGATGCAAGTCACAATATACAATTATCAACGCTCTCGAATTACTCATAGCATGCACTCGGTGCGCGGGAAAACGCACGAAAATCGCAATCCTTTAACTAGAATCGTCATTTCGGGGAAATCGACAAAACTACAACCCGACTAGACGAAACCCCGCGTTCGCGCACTCTAATAGTCCTATACGAAGCTAATTATATCACTAACATAACGCAATTTGATCGCATTCAAATTTTCGTAAAAATCTAGCAAGCAATTTTCTAGCCGATTCGATACAAACATCGCAATTTGTCGATTTAGCAAGCGTATCATTACACAATTAACCATTCTAATCAATTATATAACCCAAACCCTAACTTAATTTTTTTACAACCATGTTTCAAACCCTAACTCAACATCAAAACCCATTCTTGAATTTTCAAGACAACCCATTATAATGAAATTAAAACTTTAAATATCTAATTTAGCATAAACAAACTACAAATTAGCAACTAGTTTAGGATTTTACCTCACCAATTGAATCCTAGCATGATCAAGTCACCAAGAAAGCCTCCTTTCATCATGTTTTTGAACTAATTTGGGTTGGAGAGAGAATGGATTAGGGTTAGGCTTTGAATGGTTAATGAAATTTGTTGATTTTTAATGGATTTTAGCAAGAAAAGAAGCAAGAAAGCAAGAGAAGTGAGAGGATTTCCAGCAGCAAAGGGTCGGCTGCAGCTTGAGGAGGGAGTTTGTGGATTTTTGGAGAAGTTTCTAGTTCAATACAACATCATATGTTATCATTTAATGCATTTCAAATCAACTTTTTCCAAAAAAAAAACCCTTTTTTCATCATTTTTTTCATAATTTTCCCACCATAATACCAAAAGTTTGCAAGACATGATATAATTTTATTAACACCATATTTTAGCTTATAAAGACTCCTAATTATGAAATTTACCCAATTAAATTTGTATTTATCCCGAATTTAATGTATTTAAAAAGGCTTAAAATAATAAAAAATAATAATTAATTACGAAATTTTTTTTATTTAACTAGAAAATTATAAGTGACATTTTAGTGACAAAATTATAGTAATATCTTATCTAAATTTTGTATAATTAGATCTACAATGAAAAATATCAATTTTGACTTTTTACGGAAAAAGCCGAAAAATTAGCCGATTACTGAAAAACTGCCTAAACGATTTTCGAAGGGTTACAACAGTCCCGAGTCACATGGAGGCAATGAGCGATAGGAGGGGTGTCGTCTCTCCCGGTATTAGGGGTTGATATTGCGCTGTGCTCGATAGGCCATAACAGGGAATCCCTGGCCAGGGCTGGTTTAAAGATTTACTGGTAAGTGTTACTAGTAGTTTCTCGACCCGTTATGAGCCTCACATCGGCATGACTTATCGGTTATTGGGGTCTGACGTTTACCACCCCTAGGCTTGATATGCGACATCAGACGAGGAGACCGGACTGTGCGGTAGTGTCACTGTCAGGCTTTTTGCAGGAGTTGGAGCGGGCTTGCTTGCTGATCTTTTGATCACTCAATACCCGGGCAGCCGTTACGTCCAGCTAGTACCGCTGACGGCTTGTGGGTGCTTTATATGATCATCACCTACTGCCGGCGTATTGACGAGTCTTTAGAGTCCTACATAGAGGTTTTACTGGCTCAGGAAAAACGAAATAGGAGCGCATATGTGATATGTGCGGGACCGAGAATAATGTGAGTATGTGATACCGTATTCTATTCTCGCGATGTTTGTATCGATCGGTTATATGCGATATAACCAGGTTATCGAATTAAGGGTTGATTCGATAAGTCGATACATTGGATGTTAGTCGATTATATGTGTTATAACCGGATTATTAAGTCAAGTGTTGATTTAATAATTTAGTGTAATTGTATATGCGATATACTAATTTACATTAACTAACATTGGTTCACTTAAGCATTTGTTTTTCTCATTTGTGCATAACTTAATATATATGTGATATATATTTATTTGTGTTCATTTTGTATCATGGTTGTTGATATAACTTACATGGGTGTATAAGACTTATACCATACTAATTATAGTGTTAGGTTTTTATATTTAAAGTAATTCTAAAATTAGTGGATGATAAGCTCAAGTGCATGAAGCTTCATGAAGTTTATGGTTGCATTGACTTAGTCCACTAGTTTTGTTTTACTTAAGATATTAATTAACCTAATCATTATAATGTAGCCATGGTTATGTCTCTACATGAGTTAATATATGGTATAAACTAACCCATGGTTCACTCTCTCTCTTGATAAGTTTTTCATTCTCATTTTTCTTGAGCTCATCTTCTTCCTCCCTCAAATGCTTGCTAGGGTTTGATAATGAGAGAGAAATATTGTGAGAAAAGAAATTCTAAAGTGAACCCATTTTCTATTTCGTCATCCTCTACTAGACTAGCACTTTAGTTTTGGGTGTTTGCTTCACTTTGATGAAGTGCTAGCTTGAGTTCGTATTCCCTCGACGTAGATCATCTTCGGCCTTGAAGACTTCAAGCAAAACCGTTGCCCTCTTCTCATGGAGCCGTCTGAGAGTCCGGGAGCTCGATGATCGCAGCGAAGGGACTACTACAAGGAGCATATGAAGTGAAGGACCGATCTACAAAGGTTGTATTTCGATTTCACTTAGTTAGTAAAGAGTTTACTATATGTTTTCCGCATTCTTTTCTAGCTAACGATCTAGTTTAGAGTTCCTTTTAACGGCAAAATTTGAAAATGGCATAGACGATGTCTCCCGAAACCTTGCTGCCGTCGAAGGGATCCCTATAGTAGTATCAGAGCCTAGCTAGGAATTAATACGGATTTTGTTAGATTACGAATACGAAACGAACTCCGAAACTTGCATCGCTAAAACCCACTTTCTTTCGATTTTTAAATGAGCCCAATAAATTTTTTAAACATGTACAGAATGATGTATTTATGATACTATGAACACTGAAGAAATCTGGAGCAAATCTGTGTTGTTTGGGCCGGCCACACCCCCCTCACTGGCTCAATCTGAGCCCCCCTCCAAATTTTTCCAGTGTTCTGTTTCTTGGGTTTTGGTGCTTCAGGTGTTGTTTTTTCTTGCTAAATTGTCATGTGATGGTAATTTACTATAATGGCAAATCGGAGTGTTTCATAGTCATAATTTTAACTATTTTCGGGTAACTTTAGACGTTGTTAAAAAGTTCAATAAGATATCAAATACCCATTTTAACCTTTGCCGGGAAAATTTCCAAGTATTGGATTTTTCCCGTAGTTAGAAAGCTTTCAAAGATCATGCTAGTTATGCGATAGACCCTCTAGAAGAAAAAAACCTTAACTCGATTATATGGCCGTCAAAACCGCCACTTGAACCCTAGGGTTTGTGGTGGTTTAGCGTTTCACATGTGAGGCGTTGGTTTGGCCCTTCTACGGCTGGTTCGTTGGTACTGTGCCATGTGCTGAATTACTTTAAACTACACTCAAGTGTTGAGCTTTTTTGGGTAATTTTGGGTGTTTAATGATTCGATTGGAATGTTTAACATCGTCTAGCTTTTTCTGTAATGTGATACAATATGTGGAAATCATACAGTTAGGCATGAAATGCGAAGTATGTGATATTTCGGATTTAAGATGTCTAAGGTCTTTGTGGATTCTAAATGTTGTAGTTTTACAGTTTCTTTTCTGCGGCCGTAAGTGTAATATGTGTATCGCCGGTTTCATTGCTGTATATCAACGACAATTGGGATGCGCATATTTACTTACGTTGATGACATGTGATGTTATGTGTTGCTGGATATGTTATATTGGATCGTCGCGTTTTGAATAGCCGGGGGTTTTATGTGAGATAAGAGTTTTTATTTTCATTCAAGTAAAATTGAATGTATGTAATATTCTTTTATTGGGGCACTTCCGGGTTGAGGTTGATGTCACCTTTGATATATATTATTTACTTTTCCGCATTAGGATAGACCCAAGGAGGAGAGCACAAGTAACCGGGTTCTAGGGTCCAGTAGGAGACCAACTCGAAGAGTCGAGTCCGGGTCTCCTAACTCTAGAATTGGTAGGGTTGCTTGTCGCTCTCGTAGGGGTCTACGGGTGTGGGTTTGGCTATTCATCGCGACCGTGGAATCCGTGTTTTATAAAGGCTCAGAATAAAACACGGACCTCCTAGTATATCCATTATTTCATATGATTTTTCTGCTACGATATCTGTGATGTGATCATTTGATATGTTGAGATGGATACTATATATAGTATATATAATATATTATATAGACATTGCTTATGTTTTACACCCGCGCTAGCCCTGCACCGCTCTGCCGTTAGTTACCTAACCTAACGGTGCATGAGGGGATATCGAGGTGAATGCGGATGGCATAAGTGTACGTCGTATTTATCTGTGATGTTTAGGTGACTTAAATGATGGGACTTCATTAATGTGATTAATGAAAGAAAAGAAACCTAAAAGATATTGTAGAATCAAATTTTTCAAAAAGGGTAGCTACAGTTTTGCTTTGCATAGAGATATATATGATATATCCTGCACCTTATTCGATGAGGAAAGAGCCGAGATCCCTTCACCGGGAGTGACCTCTTTAGCAAAACTGGCAGATGCTACAACACTCGGTTTGTTTTTTGATTGCTTTTGGAGTTTTTGCTTTGCATAGAGATATATATGATATATCCTGCACCTTATTCCATAAGGAAAGAGCCGAGATCTCTTCACCGGGAGTGACCTCTTTAGCAAAACTAATGAAAGCCTCAAAATCACTCCATTTCAAAATTCACTCGATTCTACAACGATATCAAGTTCATTACGCAATAGGTTTTCAGAAAAACCTGTCGTAGGCCTCCGTCATTTCAGATAAGTTGTATATAGTATTCGTGCTCCATTTGTTGGCTTTCGTCAAGGTGTAGTGTGCGGTAGCTATATGCTGCTTATCTGTTGCATATGATGCGATTGGATTAGGGTAGTCGTACGACTTTGTTGGCTTTCGTCAAGGGTCGTGCGGGTGGGTTTAATTCAGTCAAGAAATGTACGGGTTGAACTTGACTAGCAGACTATCGTTTGTTGGCTTTCGTCAAGATCATAGCACGTTAGGGGAAAAATATTATCGGGAATTTCAAGTGTTGAAATTTGCAATGAGATTGCATACCTTCTATGAGATAGTTGGATCCCGATACCCACTGCGAGTAATTGTTACTCCTGGCTGAGCTTTACACAGGACAATTGGCCGATCAAGTAGGTGTCTAGAAAGGTGTCAACGGGGTTACGCCTCTCGGAAAACGAGGTTTATTTTAATTAGATCCATGCGAATGCATGGGGAACCTCCCTCAAAGTACCGACACTGGCCTGGCTGAAAGATTGGCAAAATTGTAGGGTGTAATTAATCCCAGCTAGACTTTCTTTTTAGGGTTTGAAGGAAGATTTGATAAAAACAGTGGGAGCCATCCTGATTAGATAAAATAATAACCAATCTGATCTTGCAAGAGCATACGCTAGAGTGTTTTTTTCTCTCTCTCCAGGTAGCGACCATGTTACGCCTTAATCAAGATAATAATATGGATGAATTGACCAAACCCGCTTATTATACTGCGTTGGGGAACGTTGGTCCCGCTCCAACTTATAACTGTTATAAGACCGAACAGGAAATAGAGGATTACCAGGATTCCCGTGCCGCCCAATCGAAGAAAGTGAATGATGATGCATCTTTTTCGGTTGTGTTCATTACCAAGAACTGTTTTTCAGTATCCTCTTCGTCCTGGGTATGAGATACCGGATCAGGATCCCATATAAGTAATCTGTTACACGGGCTACAGACAGGTAGAGAACTGAGAACGGGTGATAAAATTTCAAGAGTTGGAAACGGTGCAATAGTTGCAGCAAGTTGTTGGAAGTTATCACCCTGTATTACCGGAATACATTGATTCTGAACGAATGTTATTAAATACCGAACCTGATATACAACATCATATTAGTCTCTTTATTTAGTAAAGAAGGATATAATTTTGTAATGTTGGATAATGTTTTGAACATTTCCTATATCAAATGTTGATCGGTTCAGGCACGTTATCTAAAAGCATATACGTTCTGAATCAAACCACAGTTCTTCACGATTAAAACACACACAAGAGGAAGAGTTCAGAAATGAACGAATCCTTCTTGAGGCATTGTAGACTAGGTCATATCAATGCGGCACGACTAGCTGAAGCTATATAAAGATGCATATTTAAATCAGTTTGAATTCACATCTTGTGAAACTTGCCAGTCATGTCACAAAGATAAAATGGCCATAGCTCCGTTTACTGGAAACAGAGAAAGAGTTAGTGAACTCTTGGGATTGATACATGATGATGTATGTAGGTCCCCTATCTACACATGCCAGGACTGGTTCTTTGTACTTCATTACATTCACCGATAATCTCTCAAGATTCGGACACATGTTCCTGTTGAAACACAAGTCTGGACCTTTTAAGATATTCAATGAATATAAGTTAGAAGTAGAGAACCAAAACAGGTATAAGTATTATGTCCTTTGATGAGATCAGGGAGGAGAATACTTGAGCATGGAATTCCTGGACTATTCTAAAGGAGAATGGGATTCTCTCTCAGCATTACTCCTCCACATACACCACAGCACGTCGGTGTATCGGGGCGGAGCAATTGCACCCTATGAGATATGGTGCGCTCTATGATGAGTACTACTGAGTTTCCTGTTTCCTTTTGGGGGTTATGCACTTGTGAAGCTGTATACCTATTGAATGGCATTCTAACCAAATCAGGTGCCTGCTACTCCATATGCGATATGGTAAGGGAAGAGCCCATCTCTTAAGTCAGTTAAGATTTGGGGTCGTCCGGCCTATGTCTAAAAGCAAAATCCGGACAAACTCGAGGCAAGGTCAGTTCTGTGGAAGTTTGTTGGATATCCCAAGCATTCGCAAAGGAATATCTTCTACCGCACCGAGGAACAAAAGGTGTTTTATTTCTCGGCATGCCACCTTTTTAGAGAAGGAATTTATTTTGGAAAGAAATTTGTGGTCATGAGGTAGAACTGGAAGGAGTTCCAGCTCTACAAGCTACAGCTGATAATTTGGTAGAACCAGAGGATTCAATAGCTCCCAACAAACATCAGCCTCTCCGCCGATCTGGTAGGGTTTCTGACCCACCTGAGAGATACTTTAGTTTCTCTATGACAGTGGGAGCGAGGATTGCATCTTGAGATGATGACCCGACTAGTTTCAAGCCGGCCATCAAGAGTGGGGACTCTATAAGAATGGCTGGATGCTAAGCGATCTGAGATGGAAGCTATGTACACCAACGAAGTATGGACTTTGGTTGCTATATCTAAAGGGTTAAATCCCCATTAGGAGCAAGTATATCTTGAGAAGATTACTTGGTGTACATAGAAAAGTTGAGACTTTCAATGCTAGACTTGTTAAAAGTTTGCATCATCGACCAGATGTGGCATATGATGAAACCTTTTCTAAGTGCCTATGCTTAAGTCCAACCAGACCCTACTTGCTACTGCTACATACCATGACTATGATATCTGGAGGTTGGGTGTCATGACTGCTGTTCTAAATAGTGATTTAGAAGAAAGCGTCTATAAGTACACAGCCAGAGGGCTTCGTAGACAGTGGGAGCAGCGGAAACGTGTGCAAGTTGCTTTATGGGATGAAGCAAGCATCACGGAGTTGGAACATCTATTTTGATGTGATAGCCAAAGAGTTTGACTTCATCAAAATGGTAGATGAACCTTGTATATACAAAAAGGTAGTAGAGAGTAAGGCGGTCATCCTCGTATTGTACGTAGATGACACACTCTTGATAGGAAAGGAGTTTTCTATGCTACGCTCGGTCAATCTCCTCTTATCACATAGATTCTCTATATAGAATCAAGGTGATACCTCCTAGATCCAGGTTTTTAGATCTATGTGATAGATCTAAAAGGATGTTAGGATTCTCACTAAGTGTAGTGAGATGGTATCAATCGATCCTGGGGAGAATCACTGGATAGCTACCAGGGTGATAAGGACGACTGAATGTCAGTCACAGGCATTGTCTTTACTCTCAGTAGAGGGACGGTATGTTGGAAGAGTTCCAAGACAGATACCGTGGCATACTAGACGATAAAGGCTAGATACATCGCTACCAAAGATGCTACCAAAGAGGTAGTCCGGATGTATATTAGTTCATGAGATGAACTTCGTTCCTACCATTGTGTGACAATGGAGTTGTGGCTTATGCCTACGAACGCCCGTCCCATCAGTGATCCAGACATATTCTAAGGCAGTATCACCTGATCATGGAGATAGTTGATCTCCAGGGGATCAAGGTAAGGAGAGTAGACTCAGAGGACAACACGGCGGATCCACCCACAAAGGCCTTTTCCCAGCGAGAGACTATTATGGGATGGTTGAGTATGAATACTACAACCACTGTTATCAGATGGCCCTTGTGCAAGTGGGAGATTGTTAGTTAAATGTATGCCCTAGAGGCCATTACTATACATGAGATGTATATTGTAGTGGATGCTTGGACATATATAGGGAGGACTTTCTTGCTCGATATGATAGTATGCTATCTGGTTACTCTTTACCTTAACGTGTACACTGATTGTCTCTCTGTTACATGTTGGTAAAGCCCTTAGGATGTGTACTTGACTACCAGGACTATGATGCAGATCGTACTAGTAGGGCCATGGTAGTCCATAAGTACATCCTTTAATGTCCCTAGTCGTGGGTGTATCGAGACGGGGCATCGATATACCAGAGTAGACTAGCGTATAGCTTCTCGACCCATATAGATGGGCGATGGATGATCCCATATCCATTGATGTTTGACATCAGAGATGATATACGGGTGCTTAGTGGAGACTGGATACACTGGACGGACTAGCCGAGAACTCCCGGATGGTATTATACTTTACGTCAGATGGCAGTTCTCTGGTGACACTGGTATAGGTTAGTCTGTAGACCCGAGATCGTCATAGAGTCTTATGTGATTCCCACTGTGCTTTGATTTCCACCTTATCACGTCCAAGAGGGCGTGCAAAACGGTGGTTTTTGGGTACAGTCCCGAGTCACATGGAGGCAATGAGCGATAGGAGGGGTTTCGTCTTTCCTGGTATTGGGGGTTGATGTTGCGCTGTGCTCGATTGGCCATAACAGGGAATCCCTGGCCAGGGCTGGTTAAGAGATTTACTGGTAAGTGTTACCAGTAGTTTCTCGACCCGTTATGAGCCTCACATCGGCATGACTTATCGGTTTTTGGGGTCTGACGTTTACCACCCCTAGACTTGATATGCGACATATCAGACGAGGAGACCGGACTGTACGGTAGTGTCACTGTCAGGCTTTTTGCAGGAGTTGGAGCGGGCTTGCTTGCTGATCTTCTGATCGCTCAATACCCGGGCAGCCGTTACGTCCAGCTAGTACGCTGACGGCTTGTAGGTGTTTTGTATGATCATCACCTACTGCCGGCGTATTGATGAGTCTTTAGAGTCCTACATAGAGGTTTTACTGGCTCAGGAAAAACGAAATAGGAGCGCATATGTGATATGTACGGGACCGAGAATAATGCGAGTATGTGATACCGTATTCTATTCTCGCGATGTTTGTATCGATCGGTTATATGCGATATAACCAGGTTATCGAATCAAGGGTTGATTCGATAAGTCGATACATTGGATGTTAGTCGATTATATGTGATATAACCGGATTATTAAGTCAAGTGTTGATTTAATAATTTAGTGTATAATTGTATATGTGATATACTAATTTACATTAACTAACATTGGTTCACTTAAGCATTTGTTTTTCTCACTTGTGCACAACTTAATATATATGTGATATATATTTATTTGTGTTCATTTTGTATCATGGTTGTTGATACAACTTACATGGGTGTATAAGACTTATACCATACTAATTATAGTGTTAGGTTTTTATATTTAAAGTAATTCTAAAATTAGTGGATGATAAGCTCAAGTGCATGAAGCTTCATGAAGCTTATGGTTGCATTGACTTAGTCCACTAGTTTTGTTTTACTTAAGATATTAATTAACCTAACCCTTCTAATGTAGCCATGGTTATGTCTCTACATGAGTTAATATATGATATAAACTCACCCATGGTTCACTCTCTCTCTTGATAAGTTTTTCATTCTCATTTTTCTTGAGCTCATCTTCTTCCTCCTTCAAATGCTTGCTAGGGTTTGATAATGAGAGAGAATTATTGTGAGAAAAGAAATTCTAAAGTGAACCCATTTCCTATTTCGTCATCCTCTACTAGACTAGCACTTTAGTTTAGGGTGTTTGCTTCACTTTGGTGAAGTGGTAGCTTGATTTCGTATTCCCTCGACATAGATCATCTTCGGCCTCGAAGACTTCAAGAAAAACCGTTGCCCTCTTCTCATGGAGCCGTCCGAGAGACCGGGAGTTCGATGATCGCAGCGAAGGGACTACTACAAGGAGCATATGAAGTGAAGGACCGATCTACAAAGGTTGTATTTCGATTTCACTTAGTTAATAAAGAGTTTACTATATGTTTTCCGCATTCTTTTCTAGCTAACGATCTAGTTTAGAGTTCCTTTTAACGGAAAAATTTGAAAATGGCATGGACGTGTAAGTCCATGCTACCCTTCCCCGGTACTTACGGGGTTGCGGAATTGGTGAAAAATGATTTTCAAGAGGGTGGTAACATGGACTACCAGTACGGATCTTTGTTAAACTAATAACTAACAACCTAACAAGAGTTTACTTACTCGGTTAGGGGGCTATACCTTTCTTGAACTCCTTCGTCTTCGACTCCTCCCGGTGTACGGATCGGCCTCACCTCGTCGTCACCTTGCGCTGAAGATGGATCCACCCGAAAGCTTCTACCTTTGGCTTCTTCTTCGAACTTGAAGAAACTAGATCACTTGGCTTGGTAGTCCTTGTGAACTAGAATGAGTAGAGGAATGTTTTGGTGTCTTTTTATCTCTAAGGCAATGAGTCTCAACACATAAGAATGGTTTGCCTTGAGGTAGAGAGAGCAAGAGGAAGAGGGAGAGCTTGAGAATGAGAGAGCTCAAGAGAGAGAAAGCAAATGATAGAATGAACCATACTCTTCTCATTCTCACCTCTCATAATCCAAAAGCCATCATAACAAAAATAGTAATCAAGTATTGTGTAAATGGTTTAAGTCAAAATGGCTATAACATTTCATGCACTCATTTTTCATAAATAAACAAGCAAGCAAAAGTCTTTGCCATGGAATGATAGCCATTGTCATGATGATGGTCAACTAGTCCAACCTAGTCAACAAAGTCAACAAGTCAACAAAGTCAACCCCTCAACAACCATGTCACTATAATACTTAATTAATATTAATGTTAATCATATATCTTATTCTCATTAGGGTTAAGCAAAAGTCAATGGTCAACAGTCAACTGCCAACAGTCAACAGTCAACAACCCCAATGAGAATACTCTGCCTCTGTCTCTCTGTCAACTGTGCATACACACCCGCATCCGCGTTCCGAGGAACACGAATACAAACGAGATAAAACCAATCCCAAAACGTACACTAGGATCTGGCTTAAACCAAAGCCCGCTAGTGTTAACTGTCCGGACACTGTACGTGCACAAGTGCACGGATGTGACCGAACCCTGTCGCAAAACCATGCGACATGTCGCAAAACCATGCGACCTCTACCCTTTTGCCAAAAGGCGAATAGCTTTCTGTGTGGGACTCTAAAGAATCGACACTACGCTGGCAGTGGGTTTAACCACAGACCGCAAGTGGCACTAGCTGTGCGTAACGGTCCCCAGGTAGATGCCGACAAGAAGACTGACGAGGTGAAACCCATCTGAACTCCTACCGAGTCTGACTGTGACAATCTCCATACAGTCCGGTCTGTTCGTCTGATACATCGGATGGCGGGCCTAGGGGGCGGTCAACGTCAGTCCCCTAATAGAGGTACAAGTCGTGTCGGAGTGAAGCCCAGAACACCCTGAGATAACACTGGAAACCTACCAGTATATCTCGCTTGCCCTGGCCAGGGACTACTGGTGTAATGGCTCTCCTAGACACAGCGCGATGTCAACCCCCAATACCGGGAGAGACGAATCCTGTCTAACCGTCACTGCCTCCAAGTGCTTCGGGACTGCACCCAAAAACTACCTGTTTGCACGACTCCTTTGAGCCGTGGTAGGGTAGTAATCAAAGTACAGTGGGAACACACTCGAGGCAAAGTGACAGTGTCAAGTCCGCGGACTAAGCTGTACTTATGTCACCTGGGAACTGATAACTGACGATAGGTATAGTACCAACCAATAGTTCCCGACGAGTCCTGTCCAGTATACTCGTAACCCAACGAGCACCCGCATACTATCTCCAGTACGACGTACTGATGGCTGTGGGACAGACCATCTCCCACACTGGGATGAGAAGCGCATACGCTAGTCTACTCCGGAGTATTGATGCCCTGTCTCGATAGTCCTATGACTAGGGACCTGTATAAGGATGTGCTTATAGATTACCCTGCCCCCACTAGTGTGACTGCCATCACAACGCTGGTAATCAAGCAAAGATCCTAAGGGCTCCACTAATGTGTATAGGTGATATACTAAAATAAACACATGTACACATTGAAGTAGAAACAAACCAAGTAGCATACTACTATATTGAGCAAGATTGTTTATACAAGGTGAATATCCCAAGCTTCCATTAAGTAATATACAAACTAGTATGATACAGTAATGGCCTCTAGGGCATATACACTAACAATCTCCCACTTGCACTAAGGCCATGTACTGGCGTATCGAAGACCTATCATCTCGATCAGCCGTTCGAACTGAGTCTGGAGTAAGGCCTTTGTGAGTGGATCAGCAGTGTTATCTTCCATAGAAACTCTCCGAACCTCGATCTCCTGGCGACCCACGATCTCCCTGATCAGGTGATACCGCCTCAAGATGTGTCTGGACTTCTGATGGGACCTTGGTTCCTTCGCTAAAGCAATAGCCCCGTTGTTGTCGCAATACAGAGGTATTGGATCAACAATGGACGGAACCACCTGATGTTCAGTTAAGAACTTCCTTACCCAGACAGCTTCTTTTGCGGCATCTGCAGCAGCGATATATTCCGCTTCCATTGTCGAGTCAGCAACGGTTTCCTGTTTAGAACTCTTCCAACACACCGCCCCTCCATTGAGGGTAAAGACATAACCCGACATGGACTTGGAATCATCCTTGTCACCTTGGAAGCTGGAGTCAGCAAAGGCCTCGATCTGGAGGTCTTTTCCGCCATACACCAAGAACATCTCCTTAGTCCTTCTCAGGTACTTGAGAATGTTCTTTACTGCTATCCAATGTTTCTCCCCAGGTTTTGACTGATACCGGCTTACCACACTCAGTGCATAAGGTACATCTGGTCTGGTACACAACATCGCATACATTATAGAGCCTACCGCAGAAGCGCAGGGTATAACAGACATGCAATCCCTTTCCAAATCAGTCTTGGGAGACATCTCTTTGGAGAGGGTGATCCCGTGACAAGCCGGTAGATTACCGCGCTTGGAATCTTCCATACTGAATCTTTTCAGTATGGTGTCGATGTACCTGGACTGTGAGAGTCCCAGTATCCTCTTGGATCTGTCACGATAGATCCGGATCCCGAGAATGTATGAGGCATCACCCAGGTCTTTCATGGAGAACCTGTGTGACAAGAACCCCATGACAGATTGTAGCATAGGAATGTCATTTCCTATTAAGAGAATGTCATCCACGTATAAAACGAGGAATACTACAGTTCTTGCTACAAATATACTATAGATGCATGGTTCATCTGGATTTTTGATAAAGCCAAATTCCTTGACCGTCTCATCAAAACAGATGTTTCAACTCCGCGATGCCTGCTTTAGTCCATAGATGGACTTAAGCAACTTGCACACCTTTCCGCTGCTCCCACTCTGAATGAAACCCTCTGGCTGGTCCATATAAACACACTCCTCTAAATTTCCATTTAGAAAAGCGGTCTATACGTCCATCTGCCAAATCTCATAATCGTGGAAGATAGCAATGGCAAGAAGGATCCGAATGGATTTCAGCATAGCTACTGGAGAAAAGGTCTCATCGTAGTCCAAACCAGGTCTTTGACGAAAACCCTTTGCATCCAATCTAGCTTTATAGGTCTCAACCTGTCCATCTACACCAATCTTCCTTTTGAAGATCCACTTGCATCCTACGGGTTTTACCCCATCTGGAGCAACGTCCAACGTCCATACTTTGTTGGTGTACATGGACTCCATTTCGGTCCGCATTGCATCCAGCCATTTTACCGAGTCAACGCTCTGAATGGCCTGCTGGAAGCTAGTCGGCTCATCATAATCTATGATGCAATCCTATCTATCCCCGTCTATGAGAAAACCGTAGTATCTCTCGGGCGGATGAGACTGCCTACTACTTCTGCGGAGCGGCATAGGAATGTCCTGATCTTTCGAACCCTCTGGTTCTACTAAGCTTTTAGTAATAGCTCGTGGTTCTGGAATTTCTTCCAGTTCTATTGCGTTCCCACTTATCTGATTTTCCAAAAATTCAGTTTCTAAGAAGTGGGCATGACGAGAAACATAAATCTTTTGTTCCTCTTCGCAATAGAAGAAATATCCTTTGGAGTTCTTTGGATATCCCACAAACTTTCACTGCACTGAGCGTGCCTCGAGCTTGTCCGCATGCTACTTTTTGACAAAAGCTGGACATCCCCATGTCTTAATATGATTAAGATAGGGTCTCTTCCCACACCACATCTCATATGGTGTAGTAGGCACAGTCTTAGTTGGAACTCGGTTCAAAAGGTATGCAGCTAATTCTAGTGCATATCCCCAGAATGATCGCGGTAACTCAGCGTTACTCATCATGGACCGTACCATATCCAATAGGGTTCGTTTCCGTCTCTCCGATACACCGTTATGTTGCGGATTGTATGGAGGAGTAAGCTGAGAGAGAATTCCGTTCTCTTTTAAATAGTCCAGGAACTCGGCACTCAAGTATTCACCACCTCGATCCGATCTTAGAAGCTTGATACTTTTGCCGGTTTGTTTTTCTACTTCATTCTTATATTCCGGGAATTTTCCAAAGGCTTCGGACTTATGTTTCATTAAGAAGACATAACCGTACCTTGAAAATTCATCCGTAAAAGTAATGAAGTAAGAATAACCGCTTCGCGCATGTGTAGACATTGGACCGCACACGTCGCTGTGTACGAGTCCCAAGAGCTCGCTCGCTCTTACTTCGTGTCCAGTGAACGGAGTCTTTGTCATCTTTCCTTTGAGACAGGATTGACAAGTGGCATACGATTGATATTCGAACGGATTCAAATATCCTTCTGTATGTAACTTCGTCAACCTTCTCTCATTGATGTGACCCAGTCTACAATGCCATAAGAAAGTCTGATTTATTTCCGGAGACTTTCTTTTGTATGTATTCTGGACATTGAAATTCTGTGGTTGGTTTAGTACGTATATACCATTGCTTAATGTACCTGACCCAATCAGAACTTGATTAAGGTGAATGTTTACAACATTACTTACAAACGCAAATTCATAACCTTCTTTAGAAATCAAAGATACAGAAATGATATTACAAGTTGCGTTGGGTACAAAAAAGCAATTACGTAAAACCAAAACATGTCCATCTGACATTCCCAGGTGATAGTTCCCCCACGGCCTTAGCATCCATGCTAGCTCCGTTTGCAACTTTGAGGGTCATGTCACCTGCCTTCAAAACCCTATGGTTTCTCAACGCCTGCAAAGAATTACAGATATGAGATCCTGATCCGGTATCCATGTAGGGTTCCTAGGCATCCTATTGAAGTCTCATAAGGCATCAACCATGCCAATTTCAAAAATTATTGGTGCGGAGAAACCCTAACACGGATCGTTTACTAGATGTTTAGGCGAAACGATAATCTAGTTAACAACTAAACTATAAGTTAGATGCTACAACCTTTGTAGATCCGGATATCCAACTCCTTAGCTCTACGTGGTCATGCCCTCGCTGTCCATCTCGAATCCCGAACTCAAGCATCATCTTCGTCGGAGAAACGGGCGAGCTAGGTCGTCGGCTTCGTGCCGAAGATGATCTACGTCGAGGCATCACTAGTTCAAGCTCCGACTTCACAAACTTGTGAAACTTGTGAAGTAAACACCCAAAACAATTGGCAAGAGGTAGAGGGTGAAGAAATAGGAGGTGGGTTCACTTTAGAATTGGATTTCTCACTTTGGATCTCAAGATGCCATTAAAGTAGCAAGCTTTTCTATTTCAAGAAGAAGAAGAAGATGAAGCTAGTTATGATAAGTTCTAATTAAAATGAAATAGAAAATCAATACTTATCATAACTTAACCTTGGTTATGTGTAGAGAATATACCATGGTTAGTTGGGTGGGTTAGGGTTAAGCATGATGACAAGAATGGTAGCAAAAGTCAAGGGTTCATGAAGCATCTTATAAGAAACAAAAATGCCACCATTCTCATTTAAACTTATCCAAATAAATGAATAAACAAATAAATGAACAAATAAATATGCAAAACCCTAATTATCATAATAACCATGGTTTAATTCTATTCACTTAACCATATGATCAAGTATCATCAAACATGATACAAAAATGTGCACAAAAGTATATCACATATACAATGTGCAATCCAAGTGAGAAAAATCCGTTTAAAGTGAACCAATACTAGTCAATGCAAAGTAATATATCAAATATATAATTATACATTAAATCATTAAATCAACACTTGATTCAATGATCCGGTCATGTCACACACGACCGACTAGTATTCAATGTATCGGCTTATCGAATCGATCTTCGATTCGATAACTAGGTTATATCGCATACAACCATTCGAAACATTAATCGCGAGAATTAAATACGGTATCACATACACGCATCATCCTCGGTCCCGCACATATCTCATATGCGCTCCTATTTCGTTTCGCTTGAACCAGGAAACCTCTGTGTAGGACTTTAAAGACTCGTCAATACGCCGGTAGCAGATGATGATCATATCAAGCACCCACAAGCCGCAAGCGGTCTGCTAAACGTAACGGCCACCCGGGTATTGAGTGATCAGAAGATCGACGAGCTAGTCCGCTCACACTCCTGCGAATCCGACCAGTAACACCTAACGTACAGTCCGGTCTCTTCGTCTGATATGTCGCATATCAAGTCTAGGGGTGGTAAACGTCAGACCCCAATAACCCGATAAGTCGTGCTGATGTGAGGCTCGTAACGGGTCGAGAAACTACTGGTAACACTTACCAGCAAATCTCTGATCAGCCCTGGCCAGGGACTTCCCTGCTACGGCCAATCGAGCACAGCGCAACATCAACTCCCAATACCGGGAGAGACGAAACCCCTCCTATCGCTCATTGCTTCCATGTGACTCGGGACTGTACCCAAAGACCACCGTTTTCCATGCCCTCATGGACGTGGTAAGGTGGAGATCAAAGCACAGTGGGAATCACACAAGACTCTATGACGATCTCGGGTCTACAGACTAACCTGTACAAGTGTCACCTGAGAACTGCCATCTGACGTGAGGTATAATACCATCTGGGAGTTCTCGGCGAGTCAGTCCAGTGTACCCAGTCTCCACTGAGCACCCGTACACCATCTCTGATGTCAAACACCAATGGATATGGGATCATCCATCGCCCATCTCATGGGTCGAGAAGCGTATACGCTAGTCTACACTGGTATATCGATGCCCCGTCTCGATACACCCACAACTAGGGACCTTGAAGGATGTACTTATGGACTACCATGTCCCCACTAGTATGATCTGCATCATAGTCCAGGTAGTCAAGTACATATCCTAAGGGCTTTACCAATATGTAACTATAAGACAGTATAAAGAGACAAGTGTACATGTTAAGATAAAGAGCAACCAGATTGCAAACTATCATATCGAGCAAGAAAGTCATCTCTATATATGTCCAAGCATCCAATATAATATACATCATCTGTACAATACTGGCCTCTAAGGCATACATACAACTAACAATCTCCCACTTGCACTAGGGCCAGCTGCTGTAGTATCGCATACCGAGCATCCCGAAGAGTCTCTCAAACTGTATCTGGGGAATGGCCTTCGTGAGTGGATCCGCCGTGTTGTCCTTCGTGTCAACTCTCCTGACCTCGATCTCCCGGCGATCAACTATCTCCCGGATCAGGTGATACCGCCTCAGAATATGCCTGGATCGCTGATGGGACCTGGGTTCCTTGGCCAAAGCCACCGCTCCATTGTTATCGCAATACAAAGGTATTGGATGCTCAATGGATGGAACCACTCCAAGTTCAGAAATGAACTTCTTGATCCAGACAGCTTCTTTAGCAGCATCGTTGGCAGCGATGTATTCAGCCTCCATCGTCGAGTCTGCCACGGTTTCCTGCTTGGAACTCTTCCAGCTAACCGCCCCTCCGTAAAGGGTAAAGACAAAGCCCGACTGCGACTTAGAGTCGTCCTTATCACTCTGGAAGCTCAAATCGGTAAAGGACTCCACTTGGAGCTCTCCGTTACCATACACCAAGAACATATCTCTAGTCCTTCGCAAGTACTTGAGAATGCTCTTCACAGCTGTCCAGTGACTCTCTCCAGGATCAGCTTGATACCTGCTCACTACACTTAGTGAGTATGCTACATCGGGTCTGGTACATAGCATCGCATACATGATAGAGCCTACTGCCGAAGCATAGGGTATCCCTTGCATGCGAGCTCTCTCCAAATCAGTCTTGGGAGACATCTCTTTGGAGAGAGTGACTCCAGAGATCGTGGGCAAGTTCCCATGCTTGGACCCTTCCATACTAAACCTCTTTAGTATGGTGTCAATGTCCCTGGATTGGGACAATCCCAAAATCCGTTTGGATCTATCTCTATAGATCCTAATTCCCAATATGCAAGAGGCATCACCAAGATCTTTCATCGAGAATCTTTGTGATAAGAAGAGTTTGACCGATTGCAGCATAGGAATATCATTTCCTATCAAGAGTATGTCGTCCACGTACAATACGAGGAAGACAACCTTACTCCCTGCCACCTTCTTGTAAATACAAGGTTCATCTGGATTTTTGACGAAATCAAACTCTTTGATAACGACGTCAAAGCAGATGTTCCAACTCCGCGATGCTTGCTTTAATCCATAAATGGATTTAAGCAGCTTGCACACCTTCCCGCTGCTCCCACTATCTACGAAGCCCTCCGGCTGAGTCATGTACACGCACTCTTCTAAATCACCATTTAGAAAGGCGGTCTTAACATCCATTTGCCAGATTTCGTAGTCATGATATGCAGCGATGGCAAGCATGATCCGGATGGATTTAAGCATAGCCACTGGAGAAAAGGTTTCGTCATAGTCCACACCTGGTCCTTGACGAAAACCTTTTGCTACAAGTCTAGCTTTGAAAGTCTCCACTTTCCCATCTACACCAAGTTTCTTCTTAAAGATCCACTTGCTCCCAATGGGTTTTACCCCTTCAGGAGCAACTTCCAAAGTCCATACTTTGTTGGTGTACATGGATTCCATCTCGGACCGCATTGCATCCAGCAATTTCTCTGAGTCCCTACTCGTGATGGCCTGCTCGAAGCTAGTTGGGTCATCATCCTCCATGATGCAATCCTCGCTCCCACCGTCTATGAGAAAACCGTAGTATCTCTCAGGTTGGCGAGGAACCCTACTAGATCGGCGTAGAGGCTGAGGTTCATTGGGAACTACTGAATCTTCTGGTTCCACTAAATCTTCAGTTACGGTTTGTGTATCTGGAACTTCTTCCAGCACTACCACTTTGCCACTAATTTCTTTTTCAAGGAATTCCTTTTCTAAAAAGGTGGCATGTTGAGCAACAAACACTTTTTGTTCCTCACCGTGGTAGAAAAAATACCCATAGGAATTCTTTGGATATCCCACAAACTTGCAAAGAACTGACCGTGCCTCGAGCTTGTCCGGATTTTGTCTTTTGACATAGGCTGGACAACCCCATATCTTAACTCGTTTAAGATATGGCCTCTTCCCACTCCATATCTCATATGGTGTGGTAGGTACAGATTTAGATGGAACTTGATTCAATAGGTATGCTGCTGTCTCCAGCGCATAACCCCAGAAGGAAATAGGTAACTCAGCTGTACTCATCATAGAGCGCACCATATCCAATAGGGTGCGGTTCCTCCGTTCTGATACACCGTTATGCTGTGGTGTATATGGAGGAGTTAGCTGAGAGAGAATCCCATTCTCTTTTAGGAAGTCCAGGAATTCATTGCTCAAGTATTCACCTCCTCGATCAGATCGTAGGATTTTAATACTTTTTCCGGTTTGGTTCTCAACTTCTTGTTTATATTCTCTAAATTTCTCAAAAGCTTCTGATTTGTGTTTCATCAGGAACACATATCCGAATCTAGAGAGATCGTCAGTGAATGTAATGAAGTATGAAGAACCATCCCTGGCATGAGTAGACATAGGACCGCATACATCACTATGTATCAGTCCTAAGAGTTCGGTAACTCTTTCTCCGTGTCTCGTAAACGGAGTTTTGATCATCTTGCCTTTGAGACATGACTGGCAAGTGTCATACGATGAAAATTCGAATGGTTTCAAATATCCATCCTTATGCAACTTAGCCAGTCGTGTCGCATTGATGTGACCCAGTCTACAATGCCACAAGAAGGATTCGTTGAGTTCAGAACTCTTCCTCTTGTGTGTGTTTGTTATGCTCAGAACTGTTGATTGATTTAGAACATAAATGCTATTGCACAACGTGCCTGATCCAACCAACTTTTGGTTACGGAAAATGTTCATAACATTGTCCTGTAATACAAAATTATATCCCTCTTTACTTAATAAAGAAACTGATATAATGTTGCATATCAGGTTCGGCATGTAATAGCATTCGTTCAGAACCAATGTATTACCAGTTGGTAATACAAGGTGATATTCCCCGACAGTCTTAGCTGCAACAATTACACCATTTCCAACTCTAATGTCTTTATCACCTTCTCCAAGTTCTCTACCTTTCCTAAGCCCATGTAACTGATTACATATATGGGATCCTGATCCGGTATCCAATACCCAGGACGTAGAGCAAATGGAGAAACAGTTCTCTGTAACGAACACACCCGAAGAAAATGCATCAACATGTACTTTCTTCATTCGGGTGGCATGGGAATCCTGGTATTCCCCTATATCCTGTTCATTCCTATAACTCTTATAAGAAAGAACGGAACCAACGTTCCCCAGCACAGTGTAACATGCGGGTTCGGTCAATACATCCATATTATTATCTCCATTAGGGCATGAAATGGTCGCTACCTGGAGAGAGAGAGAAGAAAACACTTTAGCGTATGCTCGTGCAGGATCAGATTGGTTATTATCTTATCTAATCAGGATGGCTCCCACTTCTTTTTATCAAATCTTCCTTCAAACCCTAAAAGGAAAGACTAGCCGGGGTTAATTACACACTACAAGTTCGCCAATCTTTCAGCCAGGCCAGTGTCGGTACTTTGAGGGAGGTCCCCCGTGCTTTCGCACGAACCTAATTAATGTAAACCTCGTTTTCCCAGAGGCGTAACCCCGTTGACACCTTTCTAGACACCTACTTGATCAGCTAATTGCAATGTGTAAAACTCTCCCAGGAGTAACTCTTACTCGCAGTGGGTATCGGGATCCAACTATCTCATAGAAGGTATGCAATCTCATTGCAAATTTCAACACTTGAAATTCCCGATAATGCTTTTGCCCCAAACGATCTATGACCTTGACAAGGTCAACAAACCATAGACCGTAAGTCAAGTTCAACCCGTCATTTCTTGATTGAATTAAACCCACCCGCACGACCCTTGACAAGGTCAACAAGGCCGTACGACTACCCTAACTCAATCTGCATCATATGCATAAGCAGATAAATACTGGTTAGCTACCGCACACTGCGCCTTGACAAGGTCAACAAACGAAGCACGAATACTAAACAGGACTTATCTGAAATGACGGAGGGCTACGACAGGTTTTTCTGAAAACCTATTGCGTAATGAACTTGATATCGTTGTAGAATCAAATGAAGTTTTGAAATGGAGTGATTTTGAGGCTTTTCCAGTTTTGCTAAAGGGGTCACTCCCGGTGAAGGGATCGTCGGCCCTTTCCTCGTCGAATGAGGTGCGGGATATATCATATATATCACTGTGCAAAGCAAAAACCCAAAAGCAGTCAAAAGCAAACCGAGTGTGTAGCATCTGCCAGTTATTGCTAAAGGAGTCACTCCCGGTGAAGGGATCTCGGTCCTTTCCTCATCGAATAAGGTGCAGGGTATATCATATATACCGCTATGCAAAGCAAGAACTGTAGCTACCTGTTTTATTTTAAAATTCGATTCCACAACATCTTAGGTTTCTTATCTTTCATTAATCATATTAATGAAGTCCCATCATTTAAATACCTAAACATCACAGATAGATATGACGTACACTTATGCCATCCGCATTCGCCTCGATGTCCCCTCGTGCACCGTTAGGTTAGGTAACTAACGACAGAGCAGGGCAGGGCTAGCGCGGGTGTAAAACATAAGTAACGTCTATATAATATATCATATATACTATATATAGTATCTATCACAGAACATCACATGATCACATCACAGATATCGCAGCAGAAGAAACATATGAAATATTGGATATACTAGGACGTCCGTGTTTTCAATACGAGCCAGTATAAAACACGGATTCCACGGTCGTGATGAATAGCCAATCCCACACCCCTAGACCCCTACGAGAGCGGCAAGCTACCCTGCCAATTCTAGGGTTAGGAGACCCGGACTCGACTCCTCGAGTTGGTCTCCCACTGGACCCCAGAACCCGGTTACTTATGCTCCCCTCCTTAGGTCTATCCTAATGCGGAAAAGTAAATAATATACAAAGGGTGACAACTTCCGCTACCTGGAAGTGCCCCAAATAAAAGAATATTACATACAAGTTTTTACATGAATGAAAAGGAAAAACACTCATCTCACATAAAAACCCCCGGCTATTCAAACACGACGATCCAATATAACATATCCAGCAACACATAACATCACATGTCATCAACGTAAGTAAGTATGCATACCCCAATTGTCGTTGACGTATAGCAACGAAACCGGCGATATGAACATACTACACTTACGGTCATAGAAAAGAAAGTGTAAAACTACAACAATTGGAATCCGCAACCTCTTTAGACATCACATGCCTAACAGTTATAAACCCCGCATTTTAGTCCCATTATCGAAAACTCTTTTCGATATCTAGTGAAACTAAACCGCTAGATTTATAACATTCATCCAGTTATCTCATAACTGTTTGTGAATTCCAATTATTGTATCACATTCCAGATAAACAGAAAATGTTAAACTTTCCGATCGAACAGTCGAATACCCAAGTTTTCCCGATACAGTCCAACACATGAAATAAGTCTAGCAACATTCAGTTCGTGCCTCAGTACCAACGGTCCAGCCGTAGAAGGGTCAAGCCAACGCCTCACATGTGGCACTCCGTACTGCCCCAAACCCGAAGGTTCAAAGGGCAGTTCAAGACGGTCATATAATCGAGTTAAGGTTTGTTGTCTTCTAGAGGGTCCATCGTGTTACTTGCACTACTTAGAACGTCGTTAAACTACGGAAAAATCCAACACTTGGAAATCTCCCGACAGGGGAAAAATTGGGTATTTATATCCAGTCGAACTTTTTAACATATTCAAAAAATTATCCGGAAATACATAAAGACGAAATTTGATACCCCGATCGAAACACCGAATCCCCAAAGCAACCTCAGAAAATTCAACTCTTGAATAATTATTAAAAATTCCCATAAAACTCAGCACCAGAAAAGAAGAATTACTGTGCAAACAATATTGGGTAATGTGAACAGTTGGCGGCGGAACCGCGGCAGAAGCCATGCTTCTGCCGCGTTTCCGCGGCTGTTTGGAAGCTTCATGAGCTCGTGTTTCACCATAATTCTTAGATATTCCTGCTGAATTTTTTAGGCATTTTTAATCTTGAAAAATCCCAGATTTTAGAAAATGTACAGAGAGCATGTTAAGTTTAGGGTTTCGGGTTCGTTCGGGCTTCAAATTGCGTCTAGACTTCGCCTAAGGCTCTAGCTAGGCTCTGATACCACTGTAGGATTCCTAGGCATCCTATTGAAGTCTCACAAGGCATCAACCATGCCAATTTCAAAAATTATTGGTGCCGAGAAACCCTAACACGGATCGTTTACTAGATGTTTAGGCGAAACGATAATCTAGTTAACAACTAAACTATAAGTTAGATGCTACAACCTTTGTAGATCCGGATATCCAACTCCTTAGCTCCACGTGGTCATGCCCTCGCTGTCCATCTCGAATCCCGAACTCAAGCATCGTCTTCGTCGGAGAAACGGGCGAGCTAGGTCGTCGGCTTCGTGCCGAAGATGATCTACGTCGAGGCATCACTAGTTCAAGCTCCGACTTCACAAACTTGTGAAACTTGTGAAGTAAACACCCAAAACAACTTGGCAAGAGGTAGAGGGTGAAGAAATAGGAGGTGGGTTCACTTTAGAATTGGATTTCTCACTTTAGATCTCAAGATGCCATTAAAGTAGCAAGCTTTTCTATTTCAAGAAGAAGAAGAAGATGAAGCTAGTTATGATAAGTTCTAATTAAAATGAAAAAGAAAATCAATACTTATCATAACTTAACCTTGCTTAAGTGTAGAGAATATACCATGGTTAGTTGGGTGGGTTAGGGTTAAGCATGATGACAAGAATGGTAGCAAAAGTCAAGGGTTCATGAAGCATCTTATAAGAAACAAAAATGCCACCATTCTCATTTAAACTTATCCAAATAAATGAATAAACAAATAAATGAACAAATAAATATGCAAAACCCTAATTATCATAATAACCATGGTTTAATTCTATTCACTTAACCATATGATCAAGTATCATCAAACATGATACAAAAATGTGAAGTATATCACATATACAATGTGCAATCCAAGTGAGAAAAATCCGTTTAAAGTGAACCAATACTAGTCAATGCAAAGTAATATATCAAATATATAATTATACATTAAATCATTAAATCAACACTTGATTCAATGATCCGGTCATGTCACACACGACCGACTAGTATTCAATGTATCGGCTTATCGAATCGATATTCGATTCGATAACTAGGTTATATCGCATACAACCATTCGAAACATTAATCGCGAGAATTAAATACGGTATCACATACACGCATCATTCTCGGTCCCGCACATATCTCATATGCGCTCCTATTTCGTTTCGCTTGAACCAGGAAACCTCTGTGTAGGACTCTAAAGACTCGTCAATACGCCGGTAGCAGATGATGATCATATCAAGCACCCACAAGCCGCAAGCGGTCTGCTAAACGTAACGGCCACCCGGGTATTGAGCGATCAGAAGATCGACGAGCTAGCCCGCTCACACTTCTGCGAATCCGACCAGTAACACCTAACGTACAGTCCGGTCTCTTCGTCTGATATGTCGCATATCAAGTCTAGGGGTGGTAAACGTCAGACCCCAATAACCCGATAAATCGTGCCGATGTGAGGCTCGTAACGGGTCGAGAAACTACTGGTAACACTTACCAGCAAATCTCTGATCAGCCCTGGCCAGGGACTTCCCTGCTACGGCCAATCGAGCACAGCGCAACATCAACTCCCAATACCGGGGGAGACGAAACCCCTCCTATCGCTCATTTCCTCCATGTGACTCGGGACTGTACCCAAAGACCACCGTTTTGCACGCCCTCATAGACGTGGTAAGGTGGAGATCAAAGCACAGTGGGAATCACACAAGACTCTATGACGATCTCGGGTCTACAGACTAACCTGTACAAGTGTCACCTGAGAACTGCCATCTGACGTGAGGTATAATACCATCTGGGAGTTCTCGGCGAGTCCGTCCAGTGTACCCAGTCTCCACTGAGCACCCGTATACCATCTCTGATGTCAAACACCAATGGATATGGGATCATCCATCGCCCATCTCATGGGTCGAGAAGTGTATACGCTAGTCTACACTGGTATATCGATGCCCCGTCTCGATACACCCACGACTAGGGACCTTGAAGGATGTACTTATGGACTACCATGTCCCCACTAGTATGATCTGCATCATAGTCCAGGTAGTCAAGTACATATCCTAAGGGCTTTACCAACATGTAACTATAAGACAGTATAAAGAGACAAGTGTACATGTTAAGATAAAGAGCAACCAGATAGCAAACTATCATATCGAGCAAGAAAGTCATCTCTATATATGTCCAAGCATCCAATATAATATACATCATCTGTACAATACTGGCCTCTAGGGCATACATACAACTAACAATCCAATACCCAGGAAGTAGAGTTTATTGATAGACAGTTTTCAATAACATACACACCTGAAGCTGAAGCCGCAACTTGCTTCAGTTCCTGTGTCCTGGCTTTCCAAGCCCTGCAATCTTTCTTCCAGTGACCACTCTTATGACAGAAAAAGCACTCTTCCTTCCCTATAAGCTTCCCCGCTATCTTTGTTGCTTTTGCTTTTCCCTTCGTATCCACTTTACTAACACCGCCCCTTGGTTTGGCGGAGGCTTTCTTCTTCTTTCCCTTGGCTTTCGCCTTGGACCTAGAAGATGAAGATCCTCCTACAAACAAAGTGGATGTTTCCCTACCTTTCTGTAGGGTGCCCTATGCACTCCTCAGCATGTTGAGGAGTTCTGAAAGTTCAACTTCTTTTTCTTGTATGTTGAAGTTCAGGATAAACTGGGCGTAAGTGGAAGGAAGGGACTGGAGAATCAAGTCCGTATAGAGCTCGTTCTCTAACGTGGTCCCAAGTTCCGCGAGCTCCTCAATGAAGCCAATCATCTTAAGTATGTGTTCCGCAACCGATGATCCGATGGCCAACCTTGCCGAAACTAACTTCTTCGACACTTCGTATTTTGCGATACGAGATTGCTCTCCATACAGTTCTTTTGTATGGAGAAATATGGATTCGAGGTCCATATTCTCGTGCCTCCTCTGATGTTCGTTTTCCATAGAGGCAAGCACGAGGCACCTGGTCTTCGCGCAATCGATCTCCCAAGTTTTACGGATTTCCTTATCCGCGACGCTGGAGGTGGGACCTGGGACAAGGGGAGTTTTGGTGGTAAGGAGATACCCCAACTTATCATAAGTGATTGCCATTTTGACATTCCTGAGCTAATCTTTGTAGTTTGGCCCTGTCAGTATGTTTTTATCTAGTAATAACTTAAGTCCAGTCATGTCGATTGGTCACTGCAATTAGGAGAGAGAGAAGAAACACTCAGCATGATGCTCTTGCAAGTTTAAAGTGGTTTTTAGTTTATCTAAACAGGATGGCTCCCACTGTCTCTCGAATCCTTCCTCAAACCAAAAAGGAAGAATTAGTCAGGATCAATCTCACCGTACAATTCTTACTTAACCGTTCGGCCAGGCTGGTGTCGGTACTTCGAGGGAGGTTTTCCAACGCTTTCGCGAAGTTCCTTAATTAAGTAACCTCTTTTCCCTGTGGGCGTAGCCCCGCTAACACCTTTCTAGACACCTACTTGGTTTATAGCATTGATCGTTAAGTGAGAAATTTCCCGAGGAGTAGCATATACTCACAGTAGGATCGGGATCCAAATATCATCGCGTGACGAAACTGAAGGAATCCTACCAGAATCATCACACTCTAAATGGTATGCAATACTAGCAAGTTTCAGTTCTTTTGAAACTCCCGATGTGGATTTTTGCCCCATGCTCTTATGACCTTGACTTTGGCCAACAAATCATAAGTCACATGTCAAGTTCTACCCATCATTCTCCAGGTTAATTTGAGCCCACCCGCACATACCCTTGACTTTGGCCAACAAGGTAGAACGATTGCCCCAAACCAACACATCTATCTATGCTGCACATGAATACCCAATAGCTACCAATCACTATATCTTGACTTTGGCCAACAAACATAGCTTGAATACTATTGACCATCCATGTGAAACGACGGAGGGCTACGAATGGTTTTGGCGAAACCGTGAACGTAGTGAACTTGATATAATCGATGGAACGAGATAGCTTTTAAAAGGAGTGGCTTAAGCTCCGCGTTTAAAAGTTATTTTGAAAAGAAACCGAGTGGTTTTTGAAAGTGTTCCAACGACTTTTACTTGGTTTATTTTTCTTTGCATTAGTTCTTTTAATGCGTATTTTTCTTGCATTAGTTCTTTGAATGGGTCCCATCATTTAATCCTACCATTGCAGAAAACAACCAAAATATGACGTATGCTTATGCCATTCGCATTCGCCACGGGCCCCGTCATTACCCGTTAGGTTACTTAACTAACGACAGAGCGGGGGCTGGGCTAGCGCAGCTGCAAAACATAAGCAACGCCTAAATAATATCACATATAGATATATTGCAATGATAGCCATTTCAGATCACAGATGAACACATTGGATATACTAGGAATCCGCAATTCGTACGAGCCTGTAACGAAAAGCAGATTACACGGTCGCGATGAATAGCCAATACCCCACCCTAGACCCTTACGGGTGCGGCAAACTACCCGCCAAATATCCGAAGTGGAGCAACCTCCCTCAACGACGTGAGTAGGCCACTCAGCACTTCGAGATACCCGGTAGTTTGTGCACCCCACCTTGGGTCTATTCTAGGAGCAAAAACAGTAAAAAGAAATTATACAATGACGGCTACAACCCCGACCCGGTTGTGCGGCCAAAAATAATATTACATCAATTTACATATTACATGAATTGAAAGAAAAGAAAACTCTCATCTCACAACCCCCGGCTATTCACCCGCGACAATCCAATGAATTCATATACACATACCATCAACATTACAGATCATAGATTTGTATAACTCCCACTAATCGACGTATAGCGATTAGCAGACGTTCAATACAAATATCACATCACAGATATAAACCCGTTAGCCTTAGTCTTTAGAAACTCGATGAAAATACGGTTTTTAAAGCCCCCAAAACAAAATTTTCTTTCTGGAAAACCTGCGCTGAAAAAACATATACCAAAAATCCCAAAATACCCCATAGAACAAACTGCAGTGAAGACGATCCAGAGAGGAGCTAAATCGGCCGCGTTTCCGCGGCAATAGCAAGCTATTGCCGCGTTTCCGCGGTGGTTTGATGGGTTCTCTGGACCATTTTTCTACAGTAGACTATAAAAACCCTGAGTCGATTTTTAAAGCATGATTTATTATTTTTACAGCACTTTAAAAATTGACAGCAAGTTTGATATCGGGGTGTATTTCGCGACTTTTTCTCCGATCGAATTTCTAGTTACTAAGCTAACATGTTAGGTAGTGTTTAACTAAGCTCTGAAACCACTGTAAGTCCATGCTACCCTTCCCCGGTACTTACGGGGTTGCGGAATTGGTGAAAAACGATTTTCAAGAGGGTGGTAACATGGACTACCGACACGGATCATTGTTAAACTGCTAACTAACAACCTAACAAGAGTTTACCTACTCGGTTAGGGGGCTATACCTTTCTTGAACTCCTTCGTCTTCGACTCCTCCCAGTGTACGGATCGGCCTCACCTCGTCGTCTCTTTGCGCCGAAGATGGATCCACCCGAAAGCTTCTACCTTTGGCTTCTTCTTCGAACTTGAAGAAACTAGATCACTTGGCTTGCTAGGCCTTGTGAACTAGAATGAGTAGAGGAATGTTTTGGTGTCTTTTTATCTCTAAGGCAATGAGTCTCAACACATGAGAATGGTTTGCCTTGAGGTATAGAGAGCAAGAGGAAGAGGGAGAGCTTGAGAATGAGACAGCTCAAGAGAGAGAAAGCAAATGATAGAATGAACCATACTCTTCTCATTCTCACCTCTCATAATCCAAAAGCCATCATAACAAAAATAGTAATCAAGTATTGTGTAAATGGTTTAAGTCAAAATGGCTATATCATTACATTCACTCATTTTGCATAAATAAACAAGCAAGCAAAAGTCTTTGCCATGGAATGATAGCCATTGTCATGATGATGGTCAACTAGTCCAACCTAGTCAACCGGTCAACAAAGTCAACAAGTCAACAAAGTCAACCCCTCAACAACCATGTCACTATAATACTTAATTAATATTAATGTTAATCATATATCTTATTCTCATTAGGGTTAAGCAAAAGTCAACAGTCAACAGTCAACAACCCCAATGAGAATACTCTGCCTCTGTCTCTCTGTCAACTGTGCATACACACCCGCATCCGCGTTCCGAGGAACACGAATACAAACGAGATAAAACCAATCCCAAAACGTACACTAGGATCTGGCTTAAACCAAAGCCCGCTAGTGTTAACTGTCCGGACACTGTACGTGCACAAGTGCACGGATGTGACCGAACCCTGTCGCAAAACCATGCGACCTGTCGCAAAACCATGCGACCTCTACCCTTTTGCCTAAAGGCGAATAGCTTTCTATGTGGGACTCTAAAGACTCGACACTACGCTGGCAATGGGTTTAACCACAGACCGCAAGCGGCACTAGCTGTGCGTAACGGTCCCCAGGTAGATGTCGACAAGAAGACTGACGAGGTGAAACCCATCTGAACTCCTACTGAGTCTGACTGTGACAATCTCCATACAGTCCGGTCTGTTCGTCTGATACATCGCATGGCGGGCCTAGGGGGCGGTAAACGTCAGTCCCCTAATAGCGGTACAAGTCGTGTCGGAGTGAAGCCCAGAACACCCTGAGATAACACTGGAAACCTACCAGTATATCTCGCTTGCCCTGGCCAGGGACTACTCGTGTAATGGCTCTCCTAGACACAGCGCGATGTTAACCCCCAATACCGGGAGAGACGAATCCTGTCTAACTCCAAGTGCTTCGGGACTGCACCCAAAAACTACCTGTTTGCACGACTCCTTTGAGCCGTGGTAGGGTAGTAATCAAAGTACAGTGGGAACACACTCGAGGCGAAGTGACAGTGTCAAGTCAGCGGACTAAGCTGTACTCATGTCACCTGGGAACTGATAACTGACGATAGGTATAGTACCAACCAACAGTTCCCGATGAGTCCTGTCCAGTGTACTCGTAACCCAACGAGCACCCGCATACTATCTTCAGTACGACGTACTGATGGCTGTGGGACAGACCATCTCCCACACTGGGATGAGAAGCGCATACGCTAGTCTACTCCAGAGTATCGATGCCCTGTCTTGATAGTCCTACGGCTAGGGACCTGTTTAAGGATGTGCTTATAGATTACCCAGCCCCCACTAGTGTGACTGCCATCACAACGCTGGTAATCAAGCAAAGATCCTAAGGGCTCCACTAATGTGTATAGGTGATATACTAAAATAATCACATGTACACATTGAAGTAGAAACAAACCAAGTAGCATACTACTATATTGAGCAAGATTGTTTATACAAGGTGAATATCCCAAGCTTCCACTAAGTAATATACAAACTAGTATGATACAGTAATGGCCTCTAGGGCATATACACTAACAGGACGATGCCTCCCTAAACCTTGCTGCCGTCTAAGGGATTTCTACACCGGTCATGTGCCATATTTGGGTCGTGACAAAGTTGGTATCAGAGCGTTTGGTTTAACCTTTGTTCGAGTCTAGGGTTGTCTATATGGGGACTAGACATGCACTTTTGTTAACTAGACTTTACCTTATAGGACTTAGACTTGACTTTAGGGGTCTTATACCCGAAATTTCGTTATATAGGATGACCTTTGTTGATGGAGTAGGTACTAAGTAGAGTGATGTACCGTACATATGTTCTGTGGCATATTTACGATATGATACTCCACCTAAGTTACATTAGAATTTATATCTTGAGATCTTCCTTCTATTTATTCCGTTGATCTATCTTTGTCAATGTTGATTATTCCGGTCACCATGTTTATGGGAGCCGAGAGAGCTGCAGTTAGAGATATGATCAGAGCAGACTTGTCTGGGACGAGGACTAGCCAGGGTGATTTTTCGGTGATATAGAGACATGTCGTCTGTATATAATTGATCGAGTTCTAATATTGAAGCGAGTTTCTTCGGGATCCGCACCAAATGGTAGAGTCATTGCTAGAGATCATCTGTACTTAAGGCGTGATGTTTTCCTCTCTCCAAAGATCGTAGTGTTGCGTACTGTTCAGACAGCGATACCAATCAATGCAGAGGTTATCGAGATGTTGCTTCCAGAGTTCATGGAGATAAAAGGTGACGGTGTTTACAGGTGTAGATGGGTCAGAAGGATTCGCAGTCGTTCATATATGGGATGGTTAGGACTTTCAAATCCGCTGTGGCGCTCCAATACGAGATCGGTGAAATTGATTAGGTTCTTCCGATAGATCTTGCTCAGACCTGATGCAAGTCGCTCGAGAAAGAGATCGTGCAGTAAGTTTTCCTCCGACGAATCGGGACGAATTTTCGAAGGTGAGCTTAGCCAGATTCTTTTACAGAGTATCAGAGATGTCGGATTCATGTTTCCGAGTTTTGTAAGACTCCGAGCTTGGCCATAACCAAGTATGACTTACAATTCGCGTGGTTATCGCGATACGCTCCTTAATTGATTGATAGTAGAGATGAATGGAGCAGGAGATTGGTACGAAGTTTCAGTGGACAGTTGTTTTTCACCGTCAATATTGGAGATTTGATGCATATACTGATACGCGTACGACTACACTTTCAGGAGGAAATCTTAAGGAAATGACAGTTGTTACTAAAGAGAAAGTGGATTCAGTAATGAATGCTAGTTCCGAGCAGGTTGGATAGCTGAGATCAGCAGGAGACTTGAAAGGGTTCTTTCTAGAAGTTGATAATAAGTAAGATTAGACCCAAGATCAGTTGTTGGTACACAATTATAGGATAGAGATTTACGTCATCAACATGTTGCGTTATAAAAGACTGGACTACTGGCTAAGGAGATGTGGTGAGAGGTATTAGCAGTAGGACCGATTGTGTCGTTGCTCCTCACCGAACGATTGCATAAAGAAGCCATGGTACTAGACGTCCGCAAAGAGAACCAGAATTCGGAGACAGAGAACGTTAGATCGTGGCAGACGTCAGTTAGTAATCCTTGCTCTGCAAATTCCGGGTGTATAAACACCTTTTGACATTAAGAGGATACGCTTCGATGTCATTTGAGTTCGATTTGCATTTTTATCTAAAATGATTCATTTTCAACATTGAAGAAGGAACAACTTAACATCCGTTATTTTGATATATGTATTTTTAAGAATTTGAGGGTCATATTATGTTTGTGCACACCAGGTGCACTTGATGAGATTTCTATGTACAGTGATTTCACTTTGATTTATGTTTTGTGCACACCAGGTGCACTTGTTGAGATTTTCGTACGAGGTGACTGCACTCAATTAGAGTGTTATATACACTGGATGCACTAAATCGATAATTTTCGTTTACATCAGTTGCACATGATTAAGAGTTCTCATATTTTCATATATATATATACCCTATGTTTACTCGGTATGATTTTGGTGCACACCATTTGCACATTTCGATGTTTTGTGCACTTCGATGGACTTGATTTTGATTTTGAGCACTCTGATGCACTTGAAATTTATTTTGTGCACCCCGATGCACTTGATACTACAATGTACACTTTTGTTCCATGCATAGTGGATGCAGTGGATATCGTTTCGTGCACGCCTGTTACACTTAGCGCTGTTTTGTTTTCATGTGCACCGTGACGTATGATTTGAGATGTGCACGCAAACCCATTAGGGTTGATTTTGTTTTCATGATTTGCACTTGATAGGATATGTTATAGATTGATTTATATATTTTTCGCTTGGTCGTGTGCACTGATATTGCACTATGATCATGGCATTGATCGTGTACTTAGGATACACAACGGTTTTCGTATTTGGTAATTTGCATCATAACTGGGGTAATTCTCATAGCAACCACTAGAGTTACAGTTATGTGAATTAATATCTTTTGAGTTTTCACGCACATTGTTGCGATATGATGCGTTTTAGCTCATGTGGGACTTTGGAGTTCCATTATGTTGAGCGGAAATTGTACTTTTTTTTAAAATTTTGGACCCCAGCAAATTGTTTTTAAATAGAGTTGATGGATTGAGAAAAATGGTTTGTGATGGGGGTAAAATTTAAAATTCAGGAATTTTTTTTTCTTAAGGGGGGAATATTGTAACTTTTTGAAATATTTTAGATAATTTATTATTCTATTTATTTAATTAAAAATGTTATTTTATGTTTATTGAAATAAAAAGACCTTTTAATATGTAGTAGGTCAAATTAATAAAGAAAGTAGTTTTTTTATATATAATAAGTGTCATGAGGGGTTTTATGAAAAGTTTAATTCTTTGTGGAAATTGGATTTTGTGTGAGGGATTTTTTTTGTAAAGGTGTTAGGTCATGGTTAAGGTTAGTTGAACCTCACACACACCATAACTCAAATTGAACCTCAAGCTCACACCTCCTCCTTGCATGAACACACCACTCCACTTCAAGTGTGACACATCCTACTCCTCTCATGCCACCTCCACCTCTCATTCTCCACCTTATGCTTTCTCTACACATACACACACACAGGAACTCCTTAGCCTCCACAACTGAACACTTAACAAAATTCTAACAATAGAATCCTATGTGTTCCTAATATCAAAATAGAAGCAATGATTTACTTCATCAATTTGTGCACACCCTCATCCTAGAAGCTACTACAACCATAGGTGCTTCCACAAACACTTCTTGAGCAGGATATTCTTGTACACAATCTCCATAGGTATAATTCATTTCCTCCTTGCAAGTTCAGTATAAGTTTATATCTGTTTTTAGTATGCAGTACAGAAAACAGTGTATTTTGTGATATCTAGCTCACTGGAAATCAATCAGGAACCAATAGGTATAACCACTAGAAAAACGAGCAAGACCAAAACTATAATGAGACCATTAGAGAACTTTACTCAAAGCATGAGACCCTAGATCCATGTTTGACCCAGCGAGAATACCCTATTTCCCGAGGACGCCGGTCTTGTGTTGAGGTTCTGTGTTGGGTTTTGCTTCTGTAGTTTTAGTTTGGCATTTTATGAGTTACTGGGTTGTTTGATTTGTCCCAATATTTATACAGTAAAATCTGGGAATTTTTTAGTAATGGTTTTACAAAAATTCAGATATTACGATACGGGTTTCCATATTTTGAACTGCAGCTGAACCGTTAACGTTTATACGTTAACAACAGGATTGTATTGTTATTTTTGGGTTAAGTATGTTGTAGGTTCTAACCTACGGGTGACTATCTAGTTGTTTTGAGTTTTGACATGATATTTACGTCGATATGATATAACAACGATTATAGGTACGATCGCGACGGTTTCCGAGACGAAGTTGGCAAATATAGCAGCGTGGATTTCAGCGAGCTCATCAAATTGGTGAGTAGATTTACATCTACTGGGTAAGTCGGATGGATGGCATATAGCACCCCCGCAACCTTATAAATAGTAGTATGGTATATAGTAGTTTTAGTAATGACTTAAGATATAGATATTGAAGTTAATTTGCATATAGCATGATACTCATTTGCATGTAGTTTACGTATGGTTTGGGTAAATTCATACAAAAAAGTATACCGTACTAGAGTTGAATTTGACATAGTGATAATGTGAGATGTTGTACTAGATATTATATTGTATTGATGATAATAAGGTTAGTATGCCGAATAATGGCCAAGTTACCTTTAAACTCGTAAATAAATGTTTTATTCCGTTTAAGAACATAATACTTGAGTGAGCTATACTCATTTTAAAACCAATGTTTCATTTATTTTCAAAGGTAATGGTATAACTCATAGCAAGTATTTACATTTATTAGTTATGCTTAGAATTACTTACTAGTTCGCGTGATAGTATTGATATTATACGTTTCCGTAGTACGAACACTCTGGTAGAACACTGCACAATTACCAATGAGTACTATGCCGCACAAGCACATATACATATATTACACTACACCTCATTGGTACTGCCATGTCACTGTAGGACCGTTATGATATATAATGCAAATGTAGATGTCGATACGAGTAGGTTATTACACCGTTAGAACACTTGCACAAATACTAATGATTACCATACTGCACGAGCATAGACGCGTATGTTATACTATACATCATTAGTAGTGCCATGACACAGTATAATTGATATCTTGTGCCTCTATAATTTATTTTCGCAGTCTTACTTTATTTCTTATTGCACATTGCGAATACCATTACTATAGATGTTGATATTTGATTCTTATGGATTTTCTGGATATTTTACTCCTGATGATATATATTAGTGGTATGGGACGCTATATATATATATAATATATCATCAGAATGATCTATGTAAATATTCTCATTCTTTACTTGATATTTCTGCATTTGATGAGTTGGCGTCCACCATGAGCTTGATGTTTTCTGATTGTTTTATTCCGAACCGAGTAGGGTAGCTATACGGTTTCGGACTTCTTACTTATCCGTACTGAGTGACGGAGCTATACAGTCGGATACATGGTAGACCCGGATTAAGATCGAGGGGTAGGATAGCCACAGTTGAGGCAAGGAGCCTAGCGAGGATACTCGATATCGGAGATTGAGATGAGCACGGCAGATATCCAGGGGATACTGACCGGGATTCGATATAGGTACGTCGGATATCCAGGGGATACCGACCGGGGCCAGGGATATCGGATAATGATCATCTATTGAGATGGTGTCGACGATATCTGTATTTGCATGTCGGTGATGGACACGAGAGATTTGAGGATTTACGCATCGGTGATGAACACGAGAGATTTCTGATTTCGGGTGTCGATGCTAGACATCCATATATATATATATATATATATATTGATATGTTTCTATCATGAGGTACACAGTTACATTACAGTTATTGTAGCTGACCAGGACTGATCCGGGGGACAGTACCTACATATCTTTTACGGACATTCTCATACATAAAAAGGAATTCAATAAACGAGCTATAGTCTCATTATTTTGATATGTCTGATATGGCACTGGGATCTTTATATTGTAAACCTCTACACATTTTCACCAAAATAGCAGGATGCATATCTAAAATAAAATACCTATCATATTTCATAATATCACGTCTGCTTTTATGCCGTGACATATCTATTCCGCCGCTATTTTTAAAGAAGAGGTTTATATACCTATATTTTCTGCTACTTTGGGCTTATACCTCGACACAAGTCAGTGGCAATTGATATATTCTACTTGGGATTGCATGATAGTTAGTGTTGCATTATGATACATATGCATATTATATATTATATTAGTACAGATTATGATAGTACTATACTTATGACCTAGGTATTGTCGTGCATTTCAATTTCTTCCTTGTGATGTACTTTTATTCACTAAGTTGGCAACTCATCCCCGTTGTGCCGCAGTTTCTTGCAGGTTTTACCGTGTAGATTATCAGCGGCTTGGACACATATTCCTTTAGATGGTTGCTTTGGATAGGTGAGCTACTATCGTATCGTACTCACACTTGGTTATTCAAATATTGTTGTATCTAGCAAAAACTCCATCAACAAAGAAATGATATATTGTGGACTTAGAAGCAAGACTTAGAATTTATATGTTGTGGTGTCGCACTCATTGGAGTCGACTTTTTATATAGTTTACTTGGTTGCTCCGCCGTTTGGGCATGGACGCTAGCTCCTGTTGGGATGCTATTTTATTGTTATGTTGTATTGGGTTTTTATGCAAAATTTACAAAGGAGGTGCTGTCGAATTTCAAAATGGCATTGATGCTCTTTAAATACACTTAGTGAAATTTGAATGGTTATTTTAAAATGATTTCTTCTGATGATTATTTAAACTTCACCTCCAATGTTTTAAAAAGAAAAAGGCTTCGATTCTGGGCTTCGGCTTACTTAAACCGCGTCGGCGTCTTTAGATGTCACATGATTTAAGTGCCGGTCATGTGCCACATTTGGGTCGTGACAAAGTTGGTATCAGAGCGTTTGGTTTAAATTTTGTTCGAGTCTAGGGTTGGCTATATGGAGTCTAGACATGCACTTTTGTTACCTAGAGTTTACCTTTTAGGACTTAGACTTGACTTTGGGGGTCTTATACCCGAACTTTCGTTATGTAGGATGACCATTGTTGATGGAGTAGGTACTAAGTAGAGTGACGTACCGTACATATGTTTCGCGGCATATTTACGATATGATACTCCGCCTAAGTTACTTTAGGATTTATATCTTGAGATCTTCCTTCTATTTATTCCATTGATCTATCTTCGTCGATGCATGTTGATTATTCCGGTCACCATGTTTATGGGAGCCGAGAGGGCTGCAGTTAGAGATACGGTCAGAGCAGACTTGTCTGGGACGAGGACTGACCAGGGTGACTTTCCGGTGATATAAAGACATGTCGTTTGTATATAATTGATTGAGTTCTAATATTGAAGCGAGTTTCTTCAGGATCCACACCAGATGGCAGAGTCATTGCTAGAGATCGGCCGGACTTGAGGCGTGATGTTTTCCTCTCTCCAAAGATCGTGGTGTTGCGTACTGTTCAGACAGCGATACCAATCATTGCAGAGGTTATCGAGATGATGCTTCCAGAGTTCATGGAGATAAAAGTTGACGGTGTTTACAGGTGTAGATGGGTCAGAAGGATTCGCAGTCGTTCGTATATGGGATGGTTAGGACTTTTAAATCCGCTATGGCGCTCCAATACGAGATCGGCGAAATTGATTAGCTTCTTCCGATAGATCTTGCTCAGACCTGATGCAAGTCGCTCAAGAAAGAGATCATGCAGTAAGTTTTCCTCCGACGAATCGGGACGAATTTTCGAAGGTGAGCTTAGCCAGATTCTTCTACAGAGTATCAGCGATCTCAGATACATGTTTCCGAGTTTTGTAAGACTCCAAGCTTGGCCTTAACCAAGTATGACTTAAAATTCGCGTGGTTATCGCGGTACGCTCCTTAATTGATTGATTGTAGAGATGAATGGAGCAGGAGATTGGTACGAAGTTTCAGTGGACAGTTGTTCTTCACCGTCGATATTGGAGATTTGATGCATATACTGATACGTGTACGACTACACTTTCAGGAGGAAATCTTAAGGAAATGACAGTTGTTACTAAAGAGAAAGTGGATTCAGTAATGAATGCTAGTTCCGGGCAGGCTGGATAGCTGAGATCAGCAGGAGACTTGAAGAGGTTCTTTCTAGAAATTGATAATAAGTAAGATTAGACCCAAGATCAGTTGTTGGCACACAAGCAGAGGATCGAGATTTACGTCATCAACATGTTGCGTTACAAAAGACTGGACTACTGGCCAAGGAGATGTGGTGAGAGGTATCAGCAGTAGGACTGATTGTGTCGTTGCTCCTCACCGGACGATTGCATAAGGAAGCCAAGGTACTAGACGTCCGTAAATAGAACCAGAATTCAGAGACAGAGAACGTTAGATCGTGGCAGACGTCAGGTAGTAATCCTTGATCTGCAAATTCCGGGTGTATAAACACCTTTTGACATTAAGAGGATACGCTTCGATATCATTTGAGTTTGTTTTGTGTTTTTATCTAAAATGATTCATTTTCAACATTGAAAAAGGAACAACTTAACGTCTGTTATTTTGATATATGTATTTTTAAGAATTTGAGGGTTATATTATGTTTGTGCACACCAGGTGCGCTTGATGAGATTTCTATGTACAGTGATTTCACTTTGATTTATGTTTTGTGCACACCAGTTGCACTTGTTGAGATTTTCATACGAGGTGACTACTCTCGATTGGAGTGTTATATACACCGGATGCACTAAATCGATAATTTCCATGCACATCAGTTGCATGTGATTAAGAGATTTCATATATATATATATATATGTATATATATACCCTATGTTTACTCAGTATGATTTTGGTGCACACCAGTTGCACATTTCGATGTTTTGTGCACTTCGATGCACTTAGTTTTTGTTAGTTATATGTATGCCCTAGAGGCCATTACTGTACATAGGATGTATATTGTAGTGGATGCTGGGACATATATAGGGAGGACTTTCTTGCTCGACATGATAGTATGCTATCTGGTTGCACTTTACCTTAACGTGTATACTGATTGTCTCTCTGTTACATGTTGGTAAAGCCCTTAGGATCTGTACTTGACTACCTGGACTATGATGCGGATCATACTAGTGGGGACATGGTAGTCCATAAGTACATCCTTCAAAGTCCCTAGTCGTGGGTGTATCGAGACGGGGCATCGATATACCAGAGTAGACTAGCGTATACCTTCTCGACCCATACAGATGGGCGATGGATGATCCCATATCCATTGGTGTTTGACATCAGAGATGATATACGGGTGCTCAGTAGAGACTGGGTACACTGGACGGACTCGCCGAGAACTCCCAGATGGTATTATACCTCACGTCAGATGGCAGTTCTCTGGTGACACTGGTACAGAGTAGTCTGTTGACCCGAGATCGTCATAGAGTCTTGTGTGGTTCCCACTGTGCTTTGATTTCCATCTTACCACGTCCAAGAGGGCGTGCAAAACGGTGGTTTTTGGGTACAGTCCCGAGTCATATGGAGGCAATGAGCGATAGGAGGGGATTCGTCTCTCCCGGTATAGGGGGTTGATGTTGCGCTGTGTTCGATTGGCTATAACAGGAAATCCCTGGCCAGGGTTGCTGAGATTTACTGGTAAGTGTTACCAGTAGTTTCTCGAACGGTTATAGACCTCATATCGACACGACTTATCGAGCTATTGGGGTCTGACGTTTACCACCCCTCGGCGGGATATGCGACATATCAGACGATCAGACCGGACTGTACGGTAGTGTTACTGGTCGGATTCACTGGAGTGTGAGCGGGCTTGCTTGTCGATCTTCAGATCGCTCAATACCCGGGTGGCCGTTACGTTTAGAAGACCGCTTGCGGCTTGTGGATGCTTGATATGATCATCATCTGCTGCCGGCGTATTGACGAGTCTTTAGAGTCCTACACAGAGGTTTCCTGGCTCAAGAGAAACGAAATAGGAGCACATATGAGATATGTGCGGGACCGAGAATAATGCGTGTATGTGATACCGTATTCCATTCTCGTGATGAATGTATCGATTAGGTTATATGCGATATACCCTAGTTATCGAATCAAAGGTTGATTCGATAAGCCGATACATTGGATACTAGTCGGTTATATGCGATATGACCGGATCGTTAAATCAAGTGTTGATTTAATGATTTAATGTATAATTATATATTTGATATATTACTTTGCATTAACTAGTATTGGTTCACTTTAAATGGATTTTCTCACTCGGGTGTGCGCATTACATATGCGATATGATTTTGTGCATTTGATTGTATCATGTTTGATGATACATGATTACTTGGTTAAGTGCAAAGAATTAAACCATGGTTAAAAGAATGGTTAGGGTTTCATTTCCTTTATTTATTCATTTATTTATTTGTTTATTCATTTTGGAAAAGAGGAGAAAAGAATGGTGGCTTAATTTGGAGTTTAGTTGAAGCTTCATGAATCTTTGATCAAGTCAACCATTCTTATCTCATCCTTAACCCTAACCATTCCTACTAACCATGATTCATTCTCTACACTTAACTCTAGTTAACATTATGATAAGTTTTGATTTTTCTATTGTTTTTTAATTAACTTATCATAATAATCTTCTTCATTCTTCAAGTGAAGAAAACCAAGCTCCATCAATGGTGATTGTTGGAAAAGAGTGAGAAATCCAAAACTAAAGTCTACCCACTTCCTATTTCTTCATCCTCTACCTCTTGCCAAGTAGTAGAGTGTGTTTACTTCACAAGTTTCTTGACTTGGTGAAGTTGTGAGCTTGATCTAGCGATGCCTCGACGTAGATCATCTTCGGCATGGACATCGACGACCTAGCTCCCTTTTTCTCCGACGAAGCCGACTCTAGAGCCCGGATTTGATTTGGACAGCGGAGAGGACCTCGTTGCGGAGCTATGGAGGTGGAGCATCGGATCTACAAAGGTTGTATTTCCGTTAAACTTTTAGTTAAGTGTTAACTAGTTAGTTTTTCGCCTAGACATCTAGCCGACGATCCGTAGTTTAGGGTTTGTAGGCACCGTAAAATTTTAATATGGCATGTTCGATGCCTTGTGAGACCTCCTTGGGGTGCCTAGGAACCCTACAGTGGTATCAGAGACTAGCTAGAGCCTTAGGCGAAGTCCAGACGGAATTTGAAGTCCGAACGAACCCGAAACCCCGAACCAATATTGCTCTCTGTCCTTTTTGCAAAAATGTGGATTTTTGTGTATTAAAAATTGCCAAAAAATTCAGCAGGTAATTGCATGAGTTACTGTGAAGCACGTGACAGTAACTCGCCGACAGAAGCGCGGATCCACGGCCCCCACCATAGTACTAGCGGCGGTTCCGCGGCTACAATGTTGAGTTACCCCACGTGGCTTGCACAGTAATTCATGTTTTGAGCTGCTGAGTCTTCTGGAAATTTTTAATAATTTTTACAGAGTTGAATTTTCTGTGTTGTTTTGGGGATTCGGTGTTTCGATCGGGGTATCAAATTTTGTCTGTGTGGCTTTCCGGATAAATTTTAGAATATGTTAAAAAAGTTCGACCGGATATAAATACCCAATTTTTCCCCTGTCGGGAATTTTCCAAGTGTTGGATTTTTCCGTAGTTTAACGACGTTCTAAGTAGTGCAAGTAACGCGATGGTCCCTCTAGAAGACACAAACCTTAACTCGATTATGTGACCGTCTTGAACTGCCCTTTGAACCTTCGGGTTTGGGGCAGTACGGCGTGCCATATGTGAGGCGTTGGCTTGACCCTTCTACGGCTGGACCGTTGGTACTGAGGCACGAACGGAATGTTGTTAGACTTATTTCATGTGTTGAGCTGTATCGGGAAAACTTGGGTGTTCGATTGGAAAGTTTAACATTTTCTGTTTATCCGGAATGGGATACAATAATTGGAATTCACAAATAGTTATGAGATAACTGAATGAATGTTATAAACGTAGCAGTTTAGTCTCACTTGATCGGTTGCTACGGAATTTTGATGTGATCAAAAGTCCGTCGCAATCACGTAGTGTACGCGGATACTCGCCGGGTAAACTTAATAGACAGCCTCACTCCATAGCCCCGACCAAGTGACTGTAGCGGTGTTCCGCCTTGGTGCACTTCGTCGACGGTATCAGGGGTGCTGCCGCCTACTAAAGTTTGCAACGAGCATTCGATCAGTTTTTCGGGAATCTTGTTGAATTGCCCGACTTGATATTGAAAAGAGTTTTCGATTTTGAGACTAAAATGAGGGGTTTATAATTGTTAGGCATACGATGTCTAAGTAATTCATTTGGTCAGGCATGCGATGTCTGAGGTGGTTGCGGATTCCAACTGTTGTAGTTTTACACTTTCTTTTCTGTGACCGTAAGTGTAATATGTGATATCGCTGGTTTCGTTGCTATATGTCAACGACAATTGGGATGCGCATATTTACTTACGTTGATGACATGTGATGTTATGTGTTGCTGGTTATGTTATATTGGATCGTCGTGTTTGAATAGCCGGGGGTTTTTATGTGAGATGAGTGTTTTTCATTTTCATTCATGTAAAAATCTGTATGTAATATTCTTTTATTTGGGACGCTTCCAGGTTGCGGAAGTTGTCACCGTTTGTATATTATTTACTTTTCCGCACTAGGATAGACCCAAGGAGGGGAGCACAAGTAACCGAGTTCTGGAGTCCAGTGGGAGACCAACTCGAGGAGTCGAGTCCGGGTCTCCTAACTCTAGAATTGGTAGGGTTACTTGCCGCTCTCGTAGGGGTCTAGGGGTGTGGGTTTGGCTATTCATCGCGACCGTGGAATCCGTGTTTTATACTGGCTCGTATTGAAAACACGGACGTCCTAGTATATCCAATATTTCATATGATTCTTCTGCTGCGATATCTGTGATGTGATCATGTGATATTCTGTGATAGATATAGTATATAGTATATATGATATATTATATAGACGTTACTTATGTTTTACACCCGCGCTAGCCCTGCCCTGCTCTGTCGTTAGTCACCTAACCTAACGGTACATGAGGGGACATCGAGGCGAATGCGGATGGCATAAGTGTACGTCATATCTATCTGTGATGTTAAGGTACTTAAATGATGGGATTTCATTAATGTGATTAATGAAAATAAAAGAAACCTAAGATGTTGTAGAATCGAATTTCAAAATAAAACAGGTAGCTACAGTTCTTGCTTTGCACAGAGGTATATGTGATATATCCTTCACCTTATTCGATGAGGAAAGGACCGAGATCCCTTCACCGGGAGTGACTCCTTTAGCAATAACTGGCAGATGCTACACATTCGGTTTGTCTTTTGATAGCTTTTAAGTGTTTTTGCTTTGCACAGTGATATATATGATATATCCCGCACCTCATTCGACGAGGAAAGGACCGACGATCCCTTCACCGGGAGTGACTCCTTTAGCAAAACTAGAAAAGCCTAAAAAACACTCCATTTTAAAAATCATTTGATTCTACAACGATATCAAGTTCATTACGCAATAGGTTTTCAGAAAAACCTGTCGTAGCCCTCCGTCATTTCAGATAAGTAGTAGTTAGTATTCGTGCTGCGTTTGTTGGCCTTTGTCAAGGCGCAGTGTGTGGTAGCTAACTGGTGCTTATCTGCTTATGCATATGATGCAGATTGAGTTAGGGTAGTCGTGCGACCTTGTTGGCCTTTGTCAAGGGCCGTGCGGGTGGGTTTAATTCAATCAGGAAATGACAGGTTGAACTTGACTAGCATCCTATGGTTTGTTGGCCTTTGTCAAGGTCATAGGAGGTTAGGGGCAAAATATTATCGGGAATTTCAAGTGTTGAAATTTGCAATGAGATTGCATACCTTCTATGAGATAGTTGGATCCCGATACCCGCTGCGAGTAAGAGTTACTCCTGGGAGAGTTTTATACATTACAATTAGCCGATCAAGTAGGTGTCTAGAAAGGTGTCAACGGGGTTACGCCTCTGGGAAAACGAGGTTTACAGTAATTAGGTTCGTGCGAAAGCACGGGGGACCTCCCTCAAAGTACCGACACTGGCCTGGCTGAAAGATTGGCGAACTTGTAGTGTGTAATTAATCCCGGCTAGTCTTTCCTTTTAGGGTTTGAAGGAAGATTTGATAAAAAGCAGTGGGAGCCATCCTGATTAGATAAAATTATAACCAATCTATTCTTGCAAGAGCGCACGCTGAGTGTTTTCTTCTCTCTCTCTCCAGGTAGCGACCATATCACGCCTTAATCAAGATAATAATACGGAATATTGACCGAACCCGCTTGTTATACTGAGCTGGGGAACGTTGGTCCCGCTCCAACTTATAATTGTTATAAGACAGAGCAGGAAATTGGGGAATACCAGATTTCCCGTGCCGCCCAAACGAAGAGAGTGCATGCTGATGCATCATCTTCGGGTGTGTTCCTTACAAAGAAATGTTTCTCCGTATCCTCTACGTCCTGGGTATGTGATACCAGATCAGGATCCCAGATATGTAATCAGTTACATAGGGCTACAGAAAGGTAGAGAACTGAGAACGGGTGATAAGTTTCATGAGGCAGAAAACGGGGCAAGTGTTGCAGCCAAATCTGTTGGTCACTGTCACCCTGTATTACCAGAATACATTGATTCTGAACGAATGTTATTAGATACCGAACCTGATATACCAAATCATATCACTCTCTTTGTTAGAAAAGAAAGGATATAATTTTGTATTGATGGATAATGTTTTGAACATTTCCTATATCAAAGGTTGATCGGTTCAGGCACGTTATCTAAAAGCATTGATGTTCTAAATCAAACTACAGTTCTTAGTATATGGAACACACACAAGAGGAAGAGTTCAGAAATGAACGAATTCTTCTTGAGGCATTGTAGACTAGGTCAGATCAATGTGACCCGACCAGCTAGAGTTACATATAGATGCATTTTTAAATCAGTTTGAATTTACATCTTATGAAACTCGCCAGTCATGTCACAAAGATAAGATGACCATAGCTCTGTTTACTGGAAACAGAGAAAGAGTTGGTAAACTCTTGGGATGATACATGTTGATGTATGTAGGTCCCCTGTCTACACATGCCAGGACTGATTCTTTATACTTCATTACATTCTCTGATGATCTTTCGAGTTTCAGACCTATGTTCCTGTTGAAACACAAGTCCGAACCTTTTGAGATATTCACGGAATATAAGTTAGAAGTAGAGAACCAAAATATGGGTATAAGTATTATGTCCTTTGATGTGATCGAGGAGGAGAATACTTGAGCACGGAATTCCTGGACTATTCTAAAGGAGAATGAGATTCTCTCTAGGCATTACTCCTCCGAATACACCATAGCACGATGGTATATCGAGGCGGAGCAATCACACCCTATATGATAAGGTGTGCTCTATGATGAGTACTACTGAGTTTCCTATTTTCCTTTTGGGAGTTATGCACTTGAGAAGCAGCATACCTATTGAATAAGGTTCCAATCAAATCAGTTGCCTACCACTTCATATGTGATATGGAAAGGGAAGAGCCCATCTCTTAAGTTGGTTAAGATTTGGGGTTGTCCAGCCTATGTCTAAAACCATAATCCGGACAAGTTCGAGGCAAGATCTGTTATGTAGAACTGGAAAGGTTCCAGCTATACAAACTGCAGTTGATGATTTGAAAGAACCAAAGGATTCAATAGTTACCAATGAACCTCAGCCTCTCCGCCGATCTAGTAGGGTTCCTCACCCACCTGAGAGATACTTCGGTTTCTCTATGACAGTGGGAGCGAGGATTGCATCATGAGATGATGACCCAACTAGTTTAGAGCAGGCCATCGAGAGTAAGACTCTGTAAGAATGGCTGGATGTTTAGCGATCTGAGATGGAATCCATATACACCAACAAAGTATGGACTTTGGTTGCTATATCTGAAGGGTTAAATCCCCATCAGGAGAAAGTATATCTTGAGAAGATTTCTTGGTGTAGATGGAAAAGTTGAGACTTTCAAAGCTAGACTTGTTAAAGCTTTTCGTCATCGACCAGGTGTGGATCATGATGAAACCTTTTCAAGTGACTATGCTTAAGTCCATCCAGATCCTACTTGCCATGGCTACATACCATGACTACGATCTCTGGTGGTTAGGTGTCTTGACTGCTTTTCTAAATGATGATTTAGAAGAGGACGTCTATAAGTACACAGCCAGAGGGCTTCGTAGACAGTGAGAGCAGCGGAAACGTGTACAAGATGCTTTATAGGATAAAGCAGGCATCGCGGAGTTGGAACATCTGTTTTGATGAATTAGTCAAAGAGTTTGACATCATCGAAATGGTAGATGAACCTTGTATATACAAAAAGGTAGTAGGGAGTATGGTGACAATCCTCGTAGAGTACGTGGATGACATACTCTTGATAGGGAAGGAGTTTCTTATGCTACGCTCGATCAATCTCCGTTTATCACAAAGTTTCTCCGTGTAGGATCAGAGTGATACCTCCTAAATCCTGAGTTTTGGATCTATGAGATAGATTTAATTGGATGTTGGGATTCTCACTAGTTGTAGTGAGATAGTATCAATTGATCCTGGGGAGAATCACTGGAAGTGTTCCAGGGTGATAAAGACGACTGAATGTCAGTCGCAGGCATTGTCTTTACCCTCAGTGGAGGGACGGTATGTTGGAGGAGTTCGAAGCTAGATACCGAGACATACTAGACGATAAAGGCACGATACATCGCTACTTAAGATGCTACCAAAGAGGCTGTTTGGGTATATATTGGTTCATAAGATGAACCATGTTCCTCTCATTGTGTGACAATGGAGTTGTGGCTTATGCCAAGGAACGTCCGTCCCATCAGTGATCCAGACATATTCTAAGGCAGTATCACTTGATCATGGAGATGGTTGATCTCCAAGGTGATCGAGGTTTGGAGAATAGACTCAGAGGACAACACAGCGGATCCACTCACAAAGGCCTTTTCCCAGAGAGAGACTTTTATGGGATGGTTGAGTATGAGATACTGCAACCACTGCTACAGATGGCCCTAGTGCAAGTGGGAGATTGTTAGTTATATGTATGCCCTAGAGGCCATTACTGTACATAGGATGTATATTGTAGTGGATGCTGGGACATATATAGGGAGGACTTTCTTGCTCGACATGATAGTATGCTATCTGGTTGCACTTTACCTTAACGTGTATACTGATTGTCTCTCTGTTACATGTTGGTAAAGCCCTTAGGATCTGTACTTGACTACCTGGACTATGATGCGGATCATACTAGTGGGGACATGGTAGTCCATAAGTACATCCTTCAAAGTCCCTAGTCATGGGTGTATCGAGACGGGGCATCGATATACCAGAGTAGACTAGCGTATACCTTCTCGACCCATACAGATGGGCGATGGATGATCCCATATCCATTGGTGTTTGACATCAGAGATGATATACGGGTGCTCAGTAGAGACTGGGTACACTGGACGGACTCGCCGAGAACTCCCAGATGGTATTATACCTCACGTCAGATGGCAGTTCTCTGGTGACACTGGTACAGAGTAGTCTGTTGACCCGAGATCGTCATAGAGTCTTGTGTGGTTCCCACTGTGCTTTGATTTCCATCTTACCACGTCCAAGAAGGCGTGCAAAACGGTGGTTTTTGGGTACAGTCCCGAGTCACATGGAGGCAATGAGCGATAGGAAGGGATTCGTCTCTCCCGGTATAGGGGGTTGATGTTGCGCTGTGTTCGATTGGCTATAACAGGAAATCCCTGGCCAGGGTTGCTGAGATTTATTGGTAAGTGTTACCAGTAGTTTCTCGAACAGTTATAGACCTCATATCGACACGACTTATCGAGCTATTGGGGTCTGACGTTTACCACCCCTAGGCGGGATATGCGACATATCAGACGATTAGACCGGACTGTACGGTAGTGTTACTGGTCGGATTCACTGGAGTGTGAGCGGGCTTGCTCGTCGATCTTCAGATCGCTCAATACCCGGGTGGCCGTTACGTTTAGCAGACCGCTTGCGGCTTGTGGATGCTTGATATGATCATCATCTGCTGCCGGCGTATTGACGAGTCTTTAGAGTCCTACACAGAGGTTTCCTGGCTCAAGCGAAACGAAATAGGAGCACATATGAGATATGTGCGGGACCGAGAATAATGCGTGTATGTGATACCGTATTCCATTCTCGCGATGAATGTATCGATTAGGTTATATGCGATATACCCTAGTTATCGAATCAAAGGTTGATTCGATAAGCCGATACATTAGATACTAGTCGGTTATATGCGATATGACCGGATCGTTAAATCAAGTGTTGATTTAATGATTTAATGTATAATTATATATTTGATATATTACTTTGCATTAACTAGTATTGGTTCACTTTAAATGGATTTTCTCACTCGGGTGTGCGCATTACATATGCGATATGATTTTGTGCATTTGATTGTATCATGTTTGATGATACATGATTACTTGGTTAAGTGCAAAGAATTAAACCATGGTTAAAAGAATGGTTAGGGTTTCATTTCCTTTATTTATTCATTTATTTATTTGTTTATTCATTTTGGAAAAGAGGAGAAAAGAATGGTGGCTTAATTTGGAGTTTAGTTGAAGCTTCATGAATCGTTGATCAAGTCAACCATTCTTATCTCATCCTTAACCCTAACCATTCCCACTAACCATGATTCATTCTCTACACTTAACTCTAGTTAAAATTATGATAAGTTTTGATTTTTCTATTGTTTTTTAATTAACTTATCATAATAATCTTCTTCATTCTTCAAGTGAAGAAAACCAAGCTCCATCAATGGTGATTGTTGGAAAAGAGTGAGAAATCCAAAACTAAAGTCTACCCACTTCCTATTTCTTCATCCTCTACCTCTTGCCAAGTAGTAGAGTGTGTTTACTTCACAAGTTTCTTGACTTGGTGAAGTTGTGAGCTTGATCTAGCGATGCCTCGACGTAGATCATCTTCGGCATGGACATCGACGACCTAGCTCCCTTTTTCTCCGACGAAGCCGACTCTAGAGCCCGGATTTGATTTGGACAGCGGAGAGGACCTCGTTGCGGAGCTATGGAGGTGGAGCACCGGATCTACAAAGGTTGTATTTCCGTTAAACTTTTAGTTAAGTGTTAACTAGTTAGTTTTTCGCCTAGACATCTAGCCGACGATCCGTAGTTTAGGGTTTGTAGGCACCGTAAAATTTTAATATGGCATGTTCGATGCCTTGTGAGACCTCCTTGGGGTGCCTAGGAACCCTATAGTTTTGATTTTGAGCACTCTGATGCACTTGAAATTTATTTTGTGCACCCCGATGCACTTGATACTATTTTGTACACTTTTGTTCCATGCACAATGGATATAGTGGATATCGTTTCGTGCACGCCTGTTGCACTTAGCACTGTTTTGTTTTCATGCGCACCGTGATGTGTGATTTGAGATGTGCACGCAAAACCCATTAAGCTTGATTTTGTTTTCATGCTTTGCACTTGATAGGATATGTTATAGATTGATTTATATATTTTTCGCTTGGTCGTGTGCACTAATATTGGACTATGATCATGGCATTGATTGTGTATTTAGGATACACAACGGTTTTCGTATTTGGTAATTTGCATCATAACTGGGGTAATTCTCATAGCAACCGATGGAGTTACAGTTATATGAATTAATATCTTTTGAGTTTTCATGCACACTGTTGCGATATGATGCGTTTTAGCTCATGTGGGACTTTGGAGTTCCATTATGTTGAGCGGAAATTGTATTTTTTTTTAAATTTTGGATCACGACAAATTGTTTTTAAATAGAGTTGATTGGGTTAAGAAAAATGGTTTGTGATGGGGGCTAAATTTAAAATTCGAGGAATGAATTTTCTTAAGGGGGAATATTGTAACATTTTGAAATATTTTAGATAATTTATTATTCTATTTAATTAATTAAAAAGGTTATTTTAAGTTTTTTGAAATAAAAAGACCTTTTACTATATAGTAGGTCAAATTAGTAAAGAAAGTAGTTTTTTATATATATAATAAGTGTCATGAGGGGTTTTATGAAAAGTTTAATTCTTTGTGGAAATTGGATTTTGTGTGAGGATTTTTTTTTGTAAAGGTGTTAGGTCATGGTTAAGGTTAGTTGAACCTCACACACACCACAATTCATATTGAACCTCAAGCTCACACCTCCTCCTTGCATTAACACACCACTCCACTTCAAGTGTGACACATCCTACTCCTCTCATGTAAGCTCCACCTCTCAACCTCCACCTCATGCTTTCTCTACACACACACACACACAGAGGAACTCCTTAGCCTCCTCAACTGAACACTTATCAAAATTCTAACAATAGAATCATATATGTTCCTAATATCAAAAGAGAAGCAATGATTTACTTCATCAATTTGTGCACACCCTCATCCTAGAAGCCACTACAACCATAGGTGCTTCCACAAACACTTCTTGAGCAGGATCTTCTTGTACACAATCTCCATTGGTATAATTCCTTTCCTCCTTGCAAGTTCAGTATAAGTCCATATCTGTTTTTAGTATGCAGTACTGAAAACAGTGTATTTTGTGATATCTAGCTCACTGGAAATCAATATGGAACCAATAGGTATAACCACTAGAAAAACTAGCAAGACCAAAACTATAATGAGACCATTAGAGAACTTTACTCAAAGCACGAGACCCTAGATCCATGTTTGACCCGGCGAGAATACCCTATTTCCCGAGGTCGCCGGTCATGTGTTGAGGTTTAGTGTTGGGTTTTGCTTCTGTGGTTTTAGTTTGGCATTTTATGAGTTACTGCGTTGTTTGATTTGTCCCAATATTTATACAGTAAAATCTGGGAATGTTTTAATAATGGTTTTACAAAAATTCAGATATTACGATACGGGTTTCCATATTTTGAACTGCAGCTAAACCATTAAAGTTTATACGTTAACAACTGTCATGACCCGAAATTGGCACGTGACGGCCTTAATACTACGCAACGTCTACAGGCGTAACGCAGTAAAAGAAAGCCAAAACCCAGAAATCTAAACCATTAAAAGACAAGAAAAGATAAGAAACATTGTTTAAAAGTCTTTGAAATCACAACCCAAATTCTTTAAAAGTCCAACTTTATTTCCTTTGGCAGCACCTCCTTTCTAAAATCTAGCCCCAAAAATGGGTACTACATAAATATAAAGTAAAGCATCCCCAAACGGGAGCAAATACACGTCCAAAGACGGAAAACAACCACCACAACAAATATACGACGCCGTAGCGAAGAAATAAAAGACGATAGAAAGGAAACTGTATAAAAGACAACAAGTCACAAATAATATACTATATCGTCCTCACCAAGTATCTACGTCAACAAGAAAATATAGTAGATGGAGAGTACAAGGATACAACGAATATACAATACAACAAACGAATAACCACAAAACCCACCTAAGCAAACTGCACACTGTGAGCTGATGCGGTATCCGTAGAAAAAAATGATAGAAGAATAGCCTGCCTCGACTACTCTGGGGAACACCCTGCAAAACAAACTGTGGCACAACGGGGGTGAGTTGCCAACTCGTGAATAGTAAATAACATATGCAGGTAATCGCAAGTATGCACGTACAGCGTGAATCTAACATGTGCAATTAATAGCATTAAAAAGTCATATGAATGCAATAATCATGAAAGGTACACTAGCAGGTACAACTAATACATGAAGCAATGCATATAAATAAAGGTATGTAAATGCAACAGTCATGAAAGGTACTCTAACAGATACTACTGATACATGAAGCAGTGCATAAATAATAAATGTGGAGTATGGAATGAAATATGTCATTTCCACGGAATCCTGACATCGTGGTAGGATCATAATCCATCAAGACAAATCCAAATTCCAATTCCTCAAATCATCCCCCAAATTGGCTCTCATATCATATAAGTCTCACAAATCCTGAATGTACAATATCGAATAAATCTCATATATCCTAAATGTACAAATCAGCAATCTCATAAATATCCTGTATCCAATATCAAATGAATCACCTATATCCCAAATAAAATTATCAAGTAAAAATCTAACATCCTAAATATATTTGCATGAATAAATATGATGATGTATATAATTTAATGTCAATACACATATATTAGCGTCCCATTCCACTAATAATGGTGTAAGGGCATATATAACAGCGTCCCATTCCACTGTTATATATAAAACGAAGTAAAAAGAAATATCATGAAAATAATGTGTCAAGCATCGACACAGAAATACTGATCTATCAGTTGCTGTCACCAAGACTGGCACCCTGATAGGTACGTATCACACACTATCCGAAAAGCACGAGTGCCTAGCTCTGACCCTCGTCTTTCCACGTATCTATACGTACATGACTCCCGTCGGTATTCCTATGATAATCGCTGAGTCATTGGTAATGTCACTGGATGGTATGGTTCCCCCACTAACTCATCGTCTAGCTCCACGAAATTCTTGCCCCGGGGTACCTCCGGGCCCCACCATGTACCCGCACACGGACCCCTCCTTTCCTCGCGTGGGGTATATATATATCAGAACCGATAAATCTCATGGTGGCTGCTGAAATATCAAATCAAGGGAAACCGGGTTTTTCAAATAATGCATAATTTCATGAACTCCCACGGTCCCCAAATCCAGAAAACATCATGAAAAATCCATATCATAATGCGAAAATCCATGAATATAATATATGCAACATAAACGAAAATGTAAGCATATAAAGGAAAAGTCGCTAATTAACTGCAACAAGTTAATATAAATATCGTGCGGTTCCTAATTTTCTCCAATTCTAGAATAATATCAGGTAAAGGTAAACATGTAGCTATAACCAGATGTATGTGAAAACATAAAGGTATAGCAAGATATATGTATCTACCTATAAGTAATGATGTAGTATACCCCCTGGGTATAAGTGAAATAGGTGTGCAAGGTATACCTGTAACTATGTCATAAAGTGTGCATGTATCTATCACTAATGGTACAATACTCTATATGTATACAGGTAACTAGCATGTAAGTATGTCAGATCATATGTGTAAGCATGTAGGTATACAGGTATGCTATAAGTCAATGCATAAAGAAATATGAATCAAAGTCTCAATGTCCCTAACTAAGCAATATCATATCTATAAGTGGGTTGTGCGTGACATGGCAATTATTGACGGTGTGTGTAGCATACAATCAGTGCTCGTGCAACATGAATCGTCAATAATAAATGCAGTGTCCTAAGGATACTAGTCCAAGCACAACAATATCTAAGTAATAGGGTAAATGCGTAATTCTAAATATGACATAGAATATGCGACAGAAATAACATCTCTAGCCCAGACGCATAACACCATGCGGGCGATTCCCCTGTAGATGTTAAATCTACTCACCAACGCTCCTGGCTAAGTGAAGCCTACCACCTGTTTTCCCTTGTCGTAGCGTCCGAACTCCCCGCTTGCGAACCTAAGATTTCATAAACACATCACATAAGCAAATATCCTACATCGAGGAAAAGACATCGAAACGCAGGAATAACGCCCTGAAAATTGTACTGCGCACTTAGCGCATCTATCGCGCACGACATCGGCCAAAAACCCTAACTGGGGTCGCTAAACTACAAAACACCAAGTCTAGACCCCGATCGTCCCGATCGCGCAACACAACACAAACAATTACGAGGAATACAATAGATATAACCTCGCAACGACCAATCGAACCCACATCGGAAAAACCCCGAAACCTAGTAAGCAACTTATCGCAATATTTCGCACTAGTTTCAAGCTAACGCATATCTAGCGATTACAAACACCTTATAATAGCTTAACTAAGCTATCTAAACCATTCCTATATTTTTAACACTTGCTAATTAAGTTTTAGCAAAAACCTAGTAAGCGAAATTGAATAATTAAACAAAGTATTCATTAGCAAAAATTATCATTTTCTACTAGGTTAATCTTTTCCTAATCATAAATTAACACTTTAATTAACATTAAACACTTAAATCAAGATTTAACCTTAACTTGAATTTCCTAAAAAAAGAATAATGAATTTATCATGATTTAAAAGCTATATTAAACATATAATTAGCTAAATCAATGATTTAAACATAATAATTAAAGATTTGTGTTAGAAACTATACCTTCTCAAGAACACCAAAATGAAACTAGATCCATCATCTTAGCCTCAAAAAAACCATGCTTTGTTGAAGATCTAAGAAGGATTAGTGAAGGAAATGATGGTTTTATTTTTATTTAGGATTTTGGTGGATTTATTTAGGGATTTTTGATGAGTTTTTCATCTTGGAAAGTGAAGAAATGAACTTGGAAAAATTTGGGATAGAAATGGGGGAATATAGGTCGGCCAAGGAGAGGGGGGTGTCTGTGTAAGAAAAATGGGGAAGTTTCTAGCAAAAGAAATCAATTAATGCATATTTAATACAAAATGCCACCTTTTATTCATTTTCTTTTCTTTTTCTTTTAAAATTTTAATTCCATTGACCAAAAAAAATCTAGATATTTAAAAAGAAGGTTCTAAAATAATTGTAGGGATGATTTCCAATGATTCTCATTTAGAAGAAATTTCCCGATTTACGTGTATATTTTACCGGTTAAAATAATATTTTATTTGGAAAAAATTCTATCTGAACCAAAACCTCCCAAATACCCCCAAAATTCGCACACAAGATTTATTTTAGGTAAAATAGGTGCCGGTAAGTTTCAACGGATGTTTGATCGAAATCGGGTTAAAACGGAAAATACCAACAATTTTGCCCTAAAACGGAAAAATTCGCAAAACGATTTCTGAAACGTTACAACAACCGGATTGTATTGTTATTTCTGGGTTAAGTATGCTCTAGGTTCTAACCTATGGGTGCCTATCTCGTTGTTTTGAGTTTTGACATGATATTTACGTCGATATGATATAACGACGATTATAGGTACGATCGCGAAGGTTTCCGAGACGGAGTTGGCAGATATAGCAGTGTGGATTTTAGCGAGCTCATCAAATTGGTAAGAAAATTTACATCTACTGGGGAAGTCGGGTGGATGGCGTATAGCACCCCCACAACTTTATAAATAGAAGTATGGTATGTAGTAGTTTTAGTAATTACTTAAGATATGGATATTGAAGTAAATTTGCATATAGCACGATACTCATTTGCATGTAGTTTACGTATGGTTTGGGTAAATTGATACGAAAGAGTATACCGTACTAGAGGTGAATTTGACATAGTGATAATGTGAGGTGTTGTACTATATATTATATTGTATTGATGATAATGAGGTTAGTATGCCATATAACGGCCAAGTTACCTATAAACTCGTAAATAAATATTTTATTCCATTTGAGAACATATGGCTTGAATGAGCTATGCTCATTTTAAAACCAATGTTTCATTCATTTTCAAAGATAATGGTATAACTCATAGCAAGTATTTACATTTATTAGTTATGCTTAGAATTATTTACTAGTTCACATGATAGTATTGATATTATACGTTTCCGTAGTACGAACACTCTGATAGAACACTGCACAATTACCAATGAGTACTATGCCGCACAAGCACATATATATATGTTACACTATACCTCATTGGTACTGCCATGTCATTGTAGGACCGTTATGATATATAATGCAAATGTAGATGTCGATATGAGTAGGTTATTACACCGTTAGAACACTTGCACAAATACTAATGATTGCCATACTGCACGAGCATAGACGCGTATGCTACACTATGCATCATTAGTAGTGCCATGACACAGATATCTTGTGCCTGTATGATTTATTTATGTAGTCTTACTTTATTTCCTACTGCACATTGCGAATACCATTACTATAGATGTTGATATTTGATTCTTATGGATTTTCTGAATATTTTACTCCTGATGATATATATCAGCGGTATGGGACGCTATATATATAATATAAAATCAGAATAATCTATGTAAGTATTCTCATTCTTTACTTGATATTTCTGGATATGATGAGTTGGCGTCCACCATGAGCTTGATATTTTCTGATTGTTTTATTTCGAACCGAGTGGGGTAGCTATATGGTTTCGGACTTTTTACTTATCCGTACTGAGTGAGGGAGCTATACAGTCGGATATATGGTGGACCCGGATTAAGATCGAGGGGCAGGATAGCCGCAGTTGAGGCGGGGAGCCTAGCGAGTGTTGGGTTAGCCTAGCACCTCTTGAAGGGTTTGGAAGCATCACATGTACCAATGGTAGAGTCTTTAGGGTGCTAAGTTAATAAACAACGGATCGTGCCTAGAAAATTAGGGTTTCTAAGATTTTCACATCAACATATGAAAGAATAGATGGGGTTTAGAGAGTACAACCTTTGTAGCTCCCTATGCTAGACTCCTCGGCCTCTTGGGTGTTGGAGGAAGGTCCTCTTGAAGTCCTCTCACGTCCACGACGATCCACCCGAAGTCCCTAGTCTAAACTCGCAACTTCACCCGATCAAGAGAACGAATGAAGATAACACTCTAAACAAGTGGGCTAAACTTGTGTAGAATGATGTTGTGGTTCTTATTCTCACTTCAAAATCCAATCTTGTTATGTAATTTGCTCACTACAAAAGTCTAGAGAGCAAGTGAAGAAGGAGGAAGAAGATGATGGCTATTTTTGAGAAGATGATAAGAATAACTCTTGAAAGAAAATAGAAAATATATCAATATATATTTTCCTCTTCTCATATCAAACCATGGTTAGGATATTATTGAACTTGAGTTAAAAACACAAAAGGAAAAGTAATCCATGGTCAAATGGTGGGTGAGAATGGTTAGGTTAAGAAGAGTGTAGAAAGCTTCCATGAATTATCCTTTCCTTTTCTTTTGTTTTAAATCAAATTCAATAATAATATATATAAATAAAACCATGGTGTGAGTCTTATATTGCCACCATTTTATTTGTATAAGCAACCATCATAGATGATGTATGTATGTATGTATGTATACACATCCATATGTGCATGAAACTAGAAAGAAAGAAAAACATACATGCATGCATACATCCATCCAACACAAGAAAGGATTTCTAGTGAGAAACTAATGGTTAAATGATAAATCAACACTTGATTTATCAATCCGGCCATATCACATACGACCCTAACCAAAAGCAAGCCGCCCAATCAATATACGGTATCCTATACGCGTATTTTAATCGGGTCCATGCGCATATCGCATACGCGCACCACAACGTTTCGCCTGGACTAGGAAACTCCATTGTGGGACTCTGAGACTCGTCAATACGCCGGCAGTGGGTGATGATCATATCAAGCACCCCCAAGCCGCAAGCGGTCAGCTAAACATAACGGCCACCCGGGTATTAAGCGATGAGAAGAGAACAAGCGAACCTGCTACAACTCCCATCGAGCCAACCGGCAACACTTCCCGTACAGTCCGGTCTCCTCGTCTGATATGTCACATATCAAGTCTAGGGGTGGTAAACGTCAGACCCCAATAACCGATAAGTCGTGCCGATGTGAGGCTCATAACGGGTCGAGAAACTACTGGTAACACTTACCAGCAAATCTCTGATCAGCCCTGGCCAGGGACTTCCCTATTACGGCCAATCGAGCACAGCGCAACATCAACCCCCAATACCGGGAGAGACGAAACCCCTCCTATCGCTCATTGCCTCCATGTGACTCGGGACTGTACCCAAAAACCATCGTTTTGCATGCCCTCATGGACGTGGTAAGGTGGAGATCAAAGCACAGTGGGAATCACACAAGACTCTATGACGATCGGGTCTACAGACTAACCTGCACATGTGTCACCTGAGAACTGCCACCTGACGTGAGGTATAATACCATCTGCGAGTTCTCGGCGAGTCCGTCCAGTGTACCCAGTCTCCACTGAGCACCCGTATCCATCTCTGATGTCAAACACCAATGGATATGGGATCATCCATCGCCCATCTCATGGGTCAAGAAGCGTATACGCTGGTCTACACTGGTATATCGATGCCCCGTCTCGATACACCCATGACTAGGGACCTTGAAGGATGTACTTATGGACTACCATGTCCCCACTAGTATGATCCACATCATAGTCCATGTAGTCAAGTACACATCCTAAGGGCTTTACCAACATGTAATTCTAAGACAGTATAAACAGACAAGTATACATGTTAAGATAAAGTGCAGCCAGATAGCATACTATCATATCGAGTAAGAAAGTCATCTCTATATATGTCCAAGCATCCAATATAATATACATTATCTGTACAATACTGGCCTCTAGGGCATACATACAACTAACAATCTCCGACTTGCACTAGGGCCAGCTACTGTAGTATCGCATACCGAGCATCCCGAAGAGTCTCTCAAACTGTGTCTGGGGAATGGCCTTCGTGAGTGGATCCGCTGTGTTATTCTTCGTGTCAACCCTCCTGACCTTGATCTCCCGGCGATCAACTATCTCCCGGATCAGGTGATACCGCCTCAGAATATGCCTGGATCGCTGATAGGACCTGGATTCCTTAGCCAAAGCCACCGCTCCATTGTTATCACAATACAAAGGTATTGGATGCTCAATGGATGGAACCACTCCAAGTTCAGTAATGAACTTCTTGATCCAGACAACCTCTTTGGCAGCATCGTTGGCAGCGATGTATTCAGCCTCCATCGTCGAGTCTGCCACGGTTTCTTGCTTGGAACTCTTCCAGCTAACCGCCCCTCCGTAAAGGGTAAAGACAAATCCCGACTGCGACTTAGAGTCTTCCTTATCACTCTGGAAGCTCGAATCGGTAAAGGACTCCACTTGGAGTTCTCCGTTACCATACACCAAGATCATCTCTTTAGTCCTTCGTAAGTACTTGAGAATGCTCTTCATAGCTGTCCAGTGACTCTCTCCAGGATCAGCTTGATACCTACTCACTACACTTAGTGAGTATGCTACATCGGGTCTGGTACATAGCATCGCATACATGATAGAGCCTACAGCCGAAGCATAGGGTATCCCTTGCATGCGAGCTCTCTCCAAATCAGTCTTTGGAGAGAGTGACTCCAGAGATCGTGGGTAAGTTCCCACGCTTGGATTCTTCCATACTAAACCTCTTTAGTATGGTGTCAATGTACCTGGATTAGGACAATCCCAATATCCGTTTGGATCTATCTCTATAGATCCTAATTCCCAATATGCAGGAGGCATCACCAAGATTTTTCATTGAGAATCTTTGTGATAAGAAGAGCTTGACCGATTGCAGCATAGGAATGTCATTTCCTATCAAGAGTATGTCGTCCACGTACAATACGAGGAAGACAACCTTACTCTCTGCCACCTTCTTGTAGATACAAGGTTCATCTGGGTTTTTGACGAAATCAAACTCTTTGATAACTACGTCAAAGCAGATATTCCAACTCCGTGATGCTTGCTTTAATCCATAAATGGATTTAAGCAGCTTGCACACCTTCCCGCTGCTCCCACTATCTATGAAGCCCTCTGGCTAAGTCATGTACACGCACTCTTCTAAATCACCGTTTAGAAAGGCGGTCTTAACATCCATTTGCCAGATTTCGTAATCATGATATGCAGCGATGGCAAGCATGATCCGGATGGATTTAAGCATAGCCACTGGAGAAAAGGTTTCGTCATAGTCCACACCTGGTCTTTGACGAAAACCCTTTGCAACAAGTCTAGCTTTGAAAGTCTCCACTTTCCCATCTACACCAAGTTTTTTCTTGAAGATCCACTTGCTCCCAATGGGTTTTACCCCTTCAGGAGCAACTTCCAAAGTCCATACTTTGTTGGTGTACACGGATTCCATCTCAGACCGCATTGCATCCAGCCATTTCACTGAGTCCCCACTCGTGATGGCCTGCTCGAAGCTAGTTGGGTCATCATCTTCCATGATGCAATCCTCGCTTCCACCATCAATGAGAAAACCGTAGTATCTCTCAGGCGGATGAGAAATCCTGCTTGATCGGCGGAGCGGCTGGGGTTCGTCAGGTACTACTGAATCCTCTGGTTCTACCAAGTCTTCTGTTATAGTTTGTGTCGCTGGAACCTATTCCAGTTCTACCTCAATGCCACTTGTCTGTTTCATAAGAAAACCTTTTTCTAAGAAAGTGGCATGTCGAGAAACAAACACTTTTTGTTCCTCGGGGTGGTAGAAGATATACCCTTGTGAATTTTTGGGATATCCTATAAACTTACATAGGACTGATCTTGCCTCGAGTTTGTCCGGATTTTGTCTTTTGACATAGGCTGGACAACCCCATATCTTAATGTAATTAAGATGTGGTCTCTTCCCTTTCCATATCACATATGGAGTGGTAGGCACTGATTTGGTAGGAACTCTATTCAATAGGTCCATGGCTGTCCAAGCGCATATCCCCAGAAGGAAATAGGTAACTCAGCTGTACTCATCATTGAGCGCACCATATCTAATAGGGTGCGGTTTCTCCGTTCCGATACACCGTTGTGCTGTGGTGTATAAGGAGGAGTGAGCTAAGAGAGAATCTCATTCTCTTTTAGATAATCTAGAAAATCATTGCTCAAGTATTCTCCTCCTTGATCAGATCGAAGGATCTTAATACTTTTGCCCGTTTGGTTCTCTACTTCGTGCTTATATTCTCTGAATTTCTCAAAAGCTTCAGACTTGTGTTTTATCAGGAACACATGTCCGTATCTAGAGAGATCGTCAGTGAATGTAATGAAGTAGGAAGAACCGTCCCTGGCATGTGTAGACATGGGATCGCATACATCACTATGTATCAGCCCTAAGAGTTCCGTAACTCTTTCTCCGTGTCCCGTAAACGGAGTTTTGGTCATCTTGCCTATGAGAGATGACTGGCAAGTGTCATAAGATGAAAATTCAAACGGATTTAAATATCCATCCTTATGCAACTTAGCTAGTCGTGTCGCATTGATGTGACCAAGTCTACAATGCCACAAGAAGGATTCGTTCATTTCTGAACTTTTCCTCTTGTGTGTGTTTTGTATATTGAGGACTGTATTTTGATTTAGAATGAATATGCCATTATGTAGCGAGCCTGATGCAATCAACTTTTGATCTAGGAATATGTTCATAACATTATCCTTTACCACAAAATTATATCCTTCTTTACTTAATAAAGAAACTGATATAATGTTGCACATCATGTTTGGTATATAATAGCATTCATTTAAAATCAGTGTATTACCACTTGGTAATACTAGGTGATACCCGCCAACTGCTTTGGCTGCTGCATTTGCCCCATTCCCTACTTGAACGGAATGATCACCTTTTTCCCAGTTCTCTACCTTTCCGTAGCCCATGTAACATTTTACATATGTGGGATCCTGATCCGGTATCTAATACCCAGGACGTAGGGTGAACTGAGAAACAGTTCTCAATAACTAACACACCTGTAGAAGATGCATCAACATGCATGTTCTTTTGGGCGGCTTGAGAATCTAGATATTCTCCTATTCCCTGTTCAGTCTTATAACTCTTATAAGAAAGAACGGGTCCAACGTTCCCCTGCACAGTATAACATGCGGGTTCGGTCAATACATCCATATTATTATCTTGATTAAGGCATGACATGGTCGCTGCCTAGAAAGAGAGAGAAGAAAACACTTTAGCGTATGCTCTTGCAAGATCAGATTGGTTATTATTTTATCTAATCAGGATGGCTCCCACTGTTTTTTTATCAAATCTTCCTTCAAACCCTAAAAGGAAAGACTAGTCGGGATTAATTACATCCTACAACTTCGCCGATCTTACAGCCAGGCCAGTGTCGGTACTTTGAGGGAGGTTCCCCGTGCTTTCGCACGGACCTAATTAAAGTAAACCTCGTTTTCCCAGAGGCGTAACCCGGTTGACACCTTTCTAGACACCTACTTGATCGGCTAATTGTCCTGTGTAAAACTCTCCCAGGAGTAACAATTACTCGCAGTGGGTATCGGGATCCAACTATCTCATAGAAGGTATGCAGTCTCATAGCAAATCTCAACACTTGAAATTCCCGATAGTATTTTGCCCCTAGCGTACTATGACCTTGACGCATGCCAAACAACCCATAGTCCGCTAGTCAAGTTCAACCCGTACAATTCGTGATTGAATTAAACCCACCCGTACGACCCTTGACACATGCCAAACAACGCCGTACGAATACCCTAATCCAATCGCATCTCATGCTACAGATAAGTAATAATTAGCTACCGTACACTACGCCTTGACGCATGCCAAACAACCGCAGCACGAATACTAAATATTACTTATCTGAATTGACGGAGGGCTACGCAGGTTTTTCTGAAAACCATGAGCGTAATGATCTTGATATCGTTCTAGAATCAAATGAAGTTTTGAAATGGAGTGATTTTGAGGCTTTTATTAGTTTTGCTAAAGAGCTCACTCCCGGTGAAGGGATCTCGGCTCTTTCCTCATCGAATAAGGTGCGGGATATATCATATATATCACTGTGCAAAGAAAAATTCCAAAAGCAATCAAAAGCAAACCGAGTGTTGTATTATCTGCCAGTTTCGCTAAAGAGGTCACTCCCGGTGAAGAGATCTCGGCTCTTTCCTTATCGAATAAGGTGCAGGATATATCATATATACCACTATGCAAAGCAAAACTGTAGCTACCCTTTTTATTTAAAATTTGATTCTACAACATCTTTTAGGTTTCTTTTCTTTCATTAATCACATTAATGAAGTCCCATCATTTAAGTCACCTAAACATCACAGATAAATACGACGTACACTTATGCCATCCGCATTCGCCTCGATATCCCCTCGTGCACCGTTAGGTTAGATAACTAACGACAGAGCAGGGCAGGGCTAGTGCTGGTGTAAAACATAAGTAACGCCTATATAATATATTATATATACCATATACTGTATCCATCAGAACATATCAAATGATCACATCACAGATATCGCAGCAGAAACATAGATATAATGTGGGATATACTAGGACGTCCGTATTTAGTATTTAGCCAGCAATAGAAAATACGGATTCCACAGTCGTGATGAATAGCCAAGCCCACACCCTGGACCCCTACGAGAGCGGCAAGCGACCCTACCAATTCTGGAGTTTAGGAAACCCGGTCTCGACTCCTCAAGATGGCCTCCCACTGAACCCCAGAACCCGGTCACCTGTGCTCCCCTCCTTGGGTCCATCCTAATGCGGAAAAGTAAATAATATACAACACAGGTGGCATCGACCTCAACCCGGAAGTGCCCCAAATAAAAGAATATTACATTACATTTGAATTTACATGAATGAAAATATAAAACTCTCATCTCACATAAAAAACCCCCCGGCTATTCAATCGCGACAATCCTGCACATCATATCTCAGCAATACATAATATCTCATATCATCAACGTAAGTAAGTATGCATACCCCAATTGTCGTTGATGTATAGCAACGAAACCGGCGATATCGACAAACTACACTTACGGTCACAGAAAAGAAAGTGTAAAACTACAATATTTGGAATCCACATCCTCTTTAGACATCGTAAATGCGAAATATCACATACTTCGTATTTCATGTCCAACTATATGAATTCCAGATATTGCATCACATTCCAGATAAATAGACGGTATTAAAGTTTTCGAACGAACGATCAAATACCCAAGATTCTCTAAAGCTCAACACTTGAGCGGAGTTCAAAAACCCCGGAGTATGACACAGAGGTAGCGGTCCAGCCGTAGAAGGGTCAAGCCAACGCCTCACATGTGGCACGCCGTACTGTCCCAAACCCTAAGGTTCAAAGGGCAGTTCAAGACGGTCACATAATCGAGTTAAGGTTTATTGTCTTCTAGAGGGTCCACCACAAACAAACTTGCACGTATTTCCGAAAGATTTTAAACCCCGTGAAAAGTGAGCAAATGATACTCGTTCAAACACTTCAATACATTCTAATTTATCCGGAAAAGCCACGAAATGAAAATTCCGATCGAATCGACGAGTCCAAAACCAACTCCAGAACAAACAGTACAAAATTTCAGATTAAAAATACCCTAAAAAATATACAAGCATAATAAAGAATTACTGTATAAAAATTATTCAGTGACGGATGTAAATGGCCGCAGAACCGCGGCCTAAGCAAGCTTAGGCCGCGTTTCCACGGCAATATGGACTGCTCATCGAAAATTTTTTATACCGTAATTCTTACTTTTACCTGCTGAATTTTTTACATATTTTTAATTCTGAAAATAACCAGATTTTGAAAAAAGTCCAGAGAGCACCAAAAAAACCGTATTTTCCAGTTCGATCGGAGTTTTAACTTCGTAAAAATGTCGCCTAATGTTCTAGGTTGGCTCTGATACCAATGTTGGGTTAGCCTAGCACCTCATGAAGGGTTTGGAAGCATCACATGTACCAAAGGTAGAGTCTTTAGGGTGCTAAGTTAATAAACAACGGATCGTGCCTAGAAAATTAGGGTTTCTAAAATTTTCACATCAACATATGAAAGAATAGATGGGGTTTAGAGAGTACAACCTTTGTAGCTCCCTACGCTAGACTCCTCGGCCTCTTGGGTGTTGGAGGAAGGTCCTCTTGAAGTCCTCTCACGTCCACGACGATCCACCCGAAGTCCCTAGTCCAAACTCGCAACTTCACCCGATTAAGAGAACGAATGAAGATAACACTCTAAACAAGTGGGCTAAACTTGTGTAGAATGATGTTGTGGTTCTTATTCTCACTTCAAAATCCAATCTTGTTATGTAATTTGCTCACTACAAAAGTCTGGAGAGCAAGTGAAGAAGGAGGAAGAAGATGATGGCTATTTTTGAGAAGATGATAAGAATAACTCTTGAAAGAAAATAGAAAATATATCAATATATATTTTCCTCTTCTCATATCAAACCATGGTTAGGATATTATTGAACTTGAGTTAAAAACACAAAAGGAAAAGTAATCCATGGTCAAATGGTGGGTGAGAATGGTTAGGTTAAGAAGAGTGTAGAAAGCTTCCATGAATTATCCTTTCCTTTTCTTTTGTTTTAAATCAAATTCAATAATAATATATATAAATAAAACCATGGTGTGAGTCTTATATTGCCACCATTTTCTTTGTATAAGCAACCATCATAGATGATGTATGTATGTATGTATGTATACACATCCATATGTGCATGAAACTAGAAAGAAAGAAAAACATACATGCATGCATACATCCATCCAACACAAGAAAGGATTTCTAGTGAGAAACTAATGGTTAAATGATGAATCAACACTTGATTTATCAATCCGGCCATATCACATACGACCCTAACCAAAAGCAAGCCGCCCAATCAATATACGGTATCCTATACGCGTATTTTAATCGGGTCTATGCGCATATCGCATACGCGCACCACAACGTTTCGCCTGGACTAGGAAACTCCATTGTGGGACTCTGAGACTCGTCAATACGCCGGCAGTGGGTGATGATCATATCAAGCACCCCCAAGCCGCAAGCGGTCAGCTAAACGTAACGGCCAACCGGGTATTGAGCGATCAGAAGAGAACAAGCGAACCTGCTACAACTCCCGTCGAGCCAACCGGCAACACTTCCCGTACAGTCCGGTCTCCTCGTCTGATATGTCGCATATCAGGTCTAGGGGTGGTAAACGTCAGACCCTAATAACCGATAAGTCATGCCGATGTGAGGCTCATAACGGGTCGAGAAACTACTAGTAACACTTACCAGCAAATCTCTGATCAGCCCTGGCCAGGGACTTCCTTGTTACGGCCAATCGAGCACAGCGCAACATCAACCCCCAATACCGGGAGAGACGAAACCCCTCCTATCGCTCATTGCCTCCATGTGACTCGGGACTGTATCCAAAAAGCACCGTTTTGCATGCCCTCATGGACGTGGTAAGGTGGAGATCAAAGCACAGTGGGAATCACACAAGACTCTATGACGATCTCAGGTCTACAGACTAACCTGCACAAGTGTCACCTGAGAACTGCCACCTGACGTGAGGTATAATACCATCTGGGAGTTCTCGGCGAGTCTGTCCAGAGTACCCAGTCTCCACTGAGCACCCGTATACCATCTCTGATGTCAAACACCAATGGATATGGGATCATCTATCGCCCATCTCATGGGTCGAGAAGCGTATACGCTGGTCTACACTGGTATATCGATGCCCCGTCTCGATACACCCACGACTAGGGACCTTGAAGGATGTACTTATGGACTACCATGTCCCCATTAGTATGATCCACATCATAGTCCAGGTAGTCAAGTACACATCCTAAGGGCTTTACCAACATGTAACTCTAAGACAGTATAAAGAGACAAGTATACATGTTAAGATAAAGTGCAACCAGATAGCATACTATCATATCGAGCAAGAAAGTCATCTCTATATATGTCCAAGCATCCAATATAATATACATCATCTGTACAATACTGGCCTCTAGGGCATATATACAACTAACAGCGAGGATACTCGATACCGGATTTTGAGATGACCACGGCAGATATCCAAGGGATACTGACCAGGGTTCGATTTAGGCACGGTGTATATCCAAGGGATACTGACTGGGCAAGGGATATCGGCTGACGATCATCTATTAAGATGGTGTCGACGATATCTGCATTTGCGTGTCGGTGATGGACACGAGAGATTTGAGGATTTACGTGTCGGTGATGGACACGGGAGATTTCTGATTTCGGGTTTCGATGCTAGACATCCATATATATATATATTGATATGATTGCTATCATGAGGTACACAGTTAGATTACAGTTATTGTAGCCGACCAGGACTGATCCGGGGGACAGTACCTGCATATTTTTTACGGACATTCGCATACATAAAAAAGAATTCAAAAAACGAGTTATAGTCTCATTATTTTGATACGTCTCATATGGCACTGGGATCTTTAAATTGAAAACCTCTTAACATTTTCACCAAAATAGCAGAACGTATATTTAAAATAAAATATCTATCATATTTCATACTATCACGTCTGCTTTTATACCGTGACATATCTATTCCGCGACTATTTTTAAAGAAGAGGTTTATATACCTATATTTTCGGCCACTTTGGGCTTATACCTAGACACAGGTCATTTGCAATTGATATATTCTACTTGGGATTGCATGATAGTTAGTGTAGCATTATGGTACATATGCATATTATATATTATATTAGTGCAGATTATGATAGTACTATACTTATGACCTAGGTATCATCGTGCATTTCGATTTCTACCTTATGATGTACTTTTATTCACTGTGTAGGCAACTAATCCCCTTTGTGCCACAGTTTCTTACAGGTTTTACCGCTTGGATTATCAGCGGCTTGGGTACGCATTCCTTTCGATGGTTGCTTTGGATAGGTGAGTTACTATCATATCGTACTCACTCTTGGTTATTCATATATTCTTGTATCTAGCAAAAACTCCATCAACATAGAAATGATATATTGTGGACTTAGAAGCAAGACTTAGAATTTATATGTTGTGGTGTCGCACTCATTGGAGTCGACTTTTTATATAGTTTACTTGGTTGCTCCGCCGTTTGGGCATGGACGCTAACTCCCGTTGGGATGCTATTTAATTGTTATGTTGTATTGGGTTTTTATGCAAAATGTACAAAGGAGGTGCTGTCGAATTTCAAAATGACTTAGATGCTCATTAAATACACTTAGTGAAATTCAAATAGTTATTTTAAAATGATTTCTTCAGATGATTATTTAAGCTTCACCTCCAATGTTTTAAAAAGAAAAAGGTTTAGATTCCGGGCTTTAGCTTACTTAAACCGCGTCGGCGTCTTTAGATGTCACGTGATTTAAGTACCGGTCACATGCCACATTTGGGTCATGACACTATGCTTGATCGGCCATAACACCAAATCCCTGGGCAGGGTTGTCGAGATTTACTGATAAGAGTTGTGAGTAGTTTCTCGAACCGTTATGGGCCATAAATCAGCATGACTTATAAAGTTACTGGGGTCTGACATTTACCACCCCTAGACTTCATATTCGATGTATCAGACAAAGAGACCAGACTGTACGGTAAGTGTTGTATACAGGCTCGTTAGGGTAGTGATGAGTTCGCTCGTCAGCCACCTTTTCGTCAGGTACCTGGGTGGTCGTTACGCACAGCTAGTGCCACTGACGTGCTTGTGGTTAAACCCACTGCCAGCGTACTATTGAGTCTTTAGAGTCCCATACAGAGGGTTCCCTGGTTCAGGAAAAAGATGTAGAGGCCGTAAGTTGTTACGACAGGATTTCGATCATCTTCTTATAATGGTTAAAGGAATAATGATCGGAAGGATAATACTGGTTGGCTTTAGTTTAAGCCGGATACCGGTATTATATTATTGGATTATTTGTATTCATATTTTTCGGAATTCGGATACGGGTTTACTTATATGGTATACGGTGGAGGGGTATTCTTGTAATTGTTACAAGAATACCATCTAGAAGGGGACACCTCATAATTAGATATTTATTTTGTGAAAATAAATAAATGATGTGGAATTTGGAGAAATGTCAAAGCATGGATGAAGGAATGGCTTATATGATTTTTTATTCATTTGGAGTTACTATTGAAGCATGGTGCATTATTTTATTGCATGCTTCAATTATTTTCATTTGAGCCATATCATTTTTGTTAGTTATATGTGTGCCCTAGAGGCCATTACTATACATACGATGTATATTGTAGTGGATGCTTGGACATATACATGGAGGACTTTCTTTCTCTACATGATAGTATGTTATCTGGTTGCTCTTTATTTTAACATGTACACTGATTGTCTCTAAATTACATGCTGATAAAGCCCTTAGGATGTGTACTTGACTACCAGGACTATGATGCAGATCATACTAGTGGGGACAGAGTAGTTGCTAAGTACATTCTTCAAATGTTCCTAGTCGAGGGTGTATAGAGACAGAGCATCGTTATACCAGAGTAGACTAGCGTATAGCTTCTCGACCCATGTAGATGGGCGATGGATGATCCCATATCCATTGGTGTTTGACATCAGAGATAGTATACGGGTGCTCAGTGGCAACTGGGTACACTGGACGGACTCGCCGAGAACTCCCAGATGATATTATACTTCACGTCAGATGGCAGTTCTCTGGTGACACTGGTACAGGTTAGTCTGTAGACCCGAGATGTCATAGAGTCTTGTGTGATCCCCCCTGTGCTTTGATTTCCACCTTACCACATTCAAGAGAATGTGCAAAATGCTGGCTTTTGGGTACAGTCCCGAATCACATGGAGGCAATGAGCGATAGGAGAGGTTTCGTCTCTCCTGGTATTGGGGGTTGATGTTGTGCTGTGCTCGATTGTCTATAACTGGAAGTTCCTGGCCAGGGCTTCTTCAGAGATATACTGGTAAGTGTTATCGGTAGTTTCTCGACCCGTTATGAGCCTCATATCGACACGACTTATCGAGTTACTGGGTCTGACGTTTACCACCCCTAGACGAGATATGCGACATATCAAATGAAGAGACCGGACTGTACGGTAGTGTTACTGATTTGATTCTCAGGAGTGTGAGCAGGTTTGCTTATAGATCATTAGATCGCTCAATACCCGGGTGGCCGTTACGTTTAGGAGACCGCTTGCGGCTTATGGGTGTTTGATATGATCATCACCTACTTCCGGCGTATTGATGAGGCTTTAGAGTCCTACATAGAGGTTTCCTGGCTCAAGAGAAACGGAGTAGGAGCACATATGTGATATGTGCAGGACCGAAATTGATACGATATGAGATAACATATTCTATTCTCGCGATTTGTGACATTGGTCGGTTATATGCGATATAGCCGGGTTATCGGATCAAGAGTTGATTCAATAAGTTGTTACATATGATATTAGTCGGTTATATGTAATATAGCCGGATTATTAAATCAAGAGTTGATTTGAGAATCTAATGTATAATTATATATTTGATATATTACATTACATTAACTAGTATTAGCTAACTCATGATTTCTTTTCTCACTAATTTTGTGGATGTGTATATATGTGATATATATAAGTATACATTATTTTGTGTCATGCTTGATGATACATCCAACAAAGGTGTGTGTATGACTTACACCATGCTTGGTTTAATTGCTAGGGTTTTATTTATTTAAGTAATTTTAAAACTAAATGATTTTGTCATGGTTGATAAGCTTGTAGAAGCTTGTAGTTCTTTGATTAAGTCTTCAAGTTTTGTTTTACCTAAGATATTTATTAACACTACCAATTAACCTAGCCTTGGTTAAGTCTCTACAAAGGTTAAGTATATGATACTTAACTCACCCATGGTTGCTTCACTCTCTCATGAGTTCATTCTTCTTCTTCTTCCTCAAAGCTTTCTAGCTTCAATGGAGATGTGAAAAAAAATGTGAGAAACTCAAATCTAAAGTGAGCCCACTTCTGTCATGACTCGCAATTCGGCCCGTAACCGGCACTTAAACTACGTAACGTCTACAGGCGTACGCAACTTAAGTAAGCCGAAAACCCAGAAATCTAAACCACCCAAAACTGGATCAACGGAGAAAACATAGTTTAAAAGTATTTAGAAATCATAATTTAAAATCTCTAACTCTAGTTTTCTTTCTTGAAAATTTCGGCAGCACCTCCTTTGTAAAAACTAGCCCCGAAAACGGGTACAACACAGATAATATATAAAGCATCCCAAGTGGGAGCAAAATCACGCCCACCGGCGGAGACAATCACCACAACAAGTATACGACGCCAAAGCGAAGAAATAACAAAGAAACGACTATAAAAGAAGTAACTTTCCAATATAACCGGCTTCTACGAGCACGGTACCCAAAAACCAAAATAATACAACACTGAAATCTCACAAGTCGTCTCTAAGTCATATACAACAGAGGTAGATGGAGAATACTAGATCCAACAAAAGATATACAATATACAAACGGGCAACCGCAAACCCACCTAAAAGCAAAGGCCTCACTGCCTATAGTAGCGGTATCCGCAAAAGTAGTGATGATAAGATGCCCTGCCGCGACCACTCTGAGGGAAAGTCCTGCAAAACACTGTGGCACAACTGGGGTGAGTTGCCAACTCGTGAATAGTAATTAACATCATACTGAAAATCGCAAGTATGCACTAACAGCAATGATCAATAACACGTGAACTGGTAGCATGAGTATGACAATATGAATATGCAACTATCATGATCAAGGTATACCATCAGGGTACTATATCTACATGAATCATATGCATATCAACTGAATACTGAGTGTGGGATAGTAAATAATCTCATGCACAAATCATAAGCATGGATAACACGGTGTAACTCAACAACACCCCAAATCCCAAAATACTCAGATCGGCCCTCAGATCCTGTACGTCTCATGGAACCTGAGTGTCAAACATCGACACTCGAAAACATCATGAAAACCAGTGCCTAACATCGACACGTAAATACTCGTATCCATACGATCCTCAAAACACAAGTATCCCTCTTCGACACTTGTATTCCACGCATCGGTCTTCCTGATATCGATACGTTCCTCGAATTCCAAGTATCCCATCTCGACACTTGTGTTCCACGTATCGGTCTGTCAAACCCCATATCTCTCTCGGGATGTAAATGCCCAACATCGACACTTTAAATTCCCATATCGCATGAAAACATATCTCAAATGCGTAAATCCATATCAAATAGCATATGCAACATAAAACATCAATATGAGCATATCACGGAAAAATTCAATAACTATTGCATCAAGTCATCAATTTTATCTCAAGGTTCCCAAAAATCCAAATCAAGAATACATATATATGCAGCGTCCCATACCACCAATATATATGCTATAAAAACTGATCATATAACAATAGCAAAGTATATGTGCGAACGAGTAGGTATAGTATGGCATATGTATGAGCATGCAGGTATACAGGTATGCTATATGTCATATGCACTATCGCACAAGTATAACTGTTTCAATGTCGCTACCCAATAGCAAGTATATAAATGAGCATTTGTGTTGTGCGTATCATGGCAATTACCAACAGTGTGTGTGTAGCATATCATTGGTGCTCGTGCAACATGGACTGTTGATAATAGTGCAGTGTACAACAAGTACAGTATCATGCACAACAAGTAACTATATGCAATGTGGATCATGCAATATCTCTATATGAGCAAATAAACATATGTCTAATATGTAGGGTTCCTAGGCACACTAATGAAGTCTCACAAGTGATCAAACATGCCAATTTCTAAAAATTACGGTGCCGAGAAACCCTAGAACGGATCGTTGGCTAGAGGTATAGGCGAAGCAAGCAAGTAAACGGAAATATAGCTAAAGGGAAGGGGCTACAACCTTTGTAGATCCGGTCCTCCACCTCCTAGGCTCCGTGATGAAGTCCTCTCCGCTGTCCAAATCGAACCATGACTCTCACGGTGGTTTCATCGGAGAAAAAGCGGGCTAGGTCATCGACGACGATGCCGAAGATGATCTACGTCGAGGCATCGCTAGATCAAGCTCCAACTTCACCAAGTCAAGAAAACTTGTGAAGAAAACACCCTATACTACTTGGCAAGAGGTAGAGGATGAAGAAATAGGAAGTGGGTAGACTTTAGATTTGGATTTCTCACACTTTTTCATCAATCACCATTGATGTAGCAAGCTTTTTTCTCATGAAGGAAGAAGATGAAGAAGAAGAAGATATGATAAGTGTTGAATTATTGGATAAAATAAATCAATACTTATCATATATTAACCCTTGGTTAATTGTAGTGAATGGACCATGGTTAACTTGGATGGTTAGGGTTAAGCATGAGACAAGAATGGTGACTTAGTCAATGCTTCATGAAACTTCAACTAAAAACAAAAATAGCAACCATTCTTTTCTCATCTTTTCCAAAAGTAGATTAAAAATAAATAAGTAAGAAAAAAGAAAACCCTAATCATAATCTTAACCATGGTTTAATTCTTTACACTTAACCAAGTAAACATGTATCATCAAATATGATACAATCATGTGCACAATTGTATATCACATATACAACTTGCACAATTCAAGTGAGAAAATCCATTTAAAGTGAACCAATACTAGTTAATGCAAAGTAATATATCAAATATATAATTATACATTAAATCATTAAATCAACACTTGATTCAATGATCCGGTCATGTCGCATATAACCGGCTAGTATCCAATGTATCGGCTTATCGAATCAATCCTTGATTCGATAACTAAGTTATATCGCATACAACCATTCGACACATTCATCGCGAGAATGAAATACGGTATCACATACACGCATTATTCTCGGTCCCGCACATATCTCATATGCGCTCCTATTTCGTTTCGCTTGAGCCAGGAAACCTCTGTGTAGGACTCTAAAGACTCGTCAATACGCCGGCAGCAGATGATGATCATATCAAACACCCACAAGCCGCAAGCGGTCTGCTAAACGTAACGGCCACCTGGGTATTGAGCGATTAGAAGATCGACGAGCAAGCCCGCTCACACTCCTGTGAATCCAACCAGTAACACTTACCGTATAGTCCGGTCTGTTCGTCTGATATGTCGCATATCTCGCCTAGGGGTGGTAAACGTCAGACCCCAATAGCTCGATAAGTCATGCCGACGTGAAGTCCATGACATATGTGAAACTACTGATAACTCTTACCAGTATATCACTGCAACCCTGGCCAGGGATTTCCTGTTATGGCCAGTCGAGCATAGCGCAACATCAACCCCCAATACCGGGAGAGGCGAATCCCCTCCTATCGCTCATTACATCCATGTGAATCGGGACTGTACCCAAAAACCACCTGTTTGCACGACTCAGTAGAGCCGTGGTAGGGTGGAAATCAAAGCACAGTGGGAGACACACAAGACTCTATGACGATCTCGGGTCAACAGACTAAGCTGTACCAGTGTCACCAGAGAACTGCCATCTGACGTGAGGTATAATACCATCTGGGAGTTCTCGGCGAGTCCGTTCAGTGTACCCAGTCTCTACTGAGCACCCGCATACGATCTTCGATATCAAACACCAATGGATATGAGATCATCCATTGCCCATCGCATGGGTCGAGAAGATATGCGCTAGTCTACTCTGGAATATCGATGCCCCGTCTCGATATTCCCTCGACTAGGAACATTTCAAGGATGTACTCATGGACTACCCAGGCCCCACTAGTATGATCTGCATCATAGTCCTGGAAGTCGGGTACACATCCTAAAGGGCTTTATCAACATGTAATCAGAGAGACAGAAAGTATACACGTTAAGATAAAGAGCAACCAGATAGCATACTATCATGTCGAGCAAGAAAGTCCTACCTATATATGTCCCAGCATCCACTACAATATACATCTAATGTACAGTAATGGCCCCTAGGGCATACATATAACTAACAATCTCCCACTTGCACTAGGGCCATCTGTAGCAGTGGTTGCAGTATCACATACTCAACTATCCCCTAAAAGTCTCTCTTTGGGAAAAGGCCTTCGTGAGTGGATCCGTCGTGTTGTCCTCTGAATCTACTCTCCTAACCTCGATCAACCTGGAGATCAACTATCTCCATGATCAGGTGACGCTGCCTCAGAATTTGTCTGGGTCACCGATGGGACCTGGGTTCCAGGGCCGAAGCCTCACTTCCATTGTCATACAATGGCAGGAACCTAGTTCATCTTATGAACCAATATACACCCAAACTGCCTCTTTGGTAGTATCTTAAACAGCGATGTTACCAGCCTTTATCGTCTAGTTTGCCACGGTATCTAGCTTGGAACTCTTCCAACATACCGTCCCTTTACTGAGGGTAAAGACAATGCCTGCGACCGACATTCAGTCGTCTTTATCACCCTGGAACCCTTCCAGTGATTCTCCCCAGGATCGATTGATACCATCTCACTACATCTAGTGAGAATCCTAGCATTCAATTACATCTATCTCATAGATGAAAACTCAGGATTTAGGAGGTATCACTTTGATCCTATTGGAGAATCTTTGTGATAAGCGGAGATTGACCGAGCGTAGTATAGGAAATCCTATTCCTATCAAGAGTATGTTGTCCACGTACAATACGAGGATGACCACCTTACTCTCTATTACCGTTTTATATATACAAGGTTCATCTACCAGTTTGATGATGTCAAACTGTTTGACTATCACATCAAAACAGACATTCCAAATCCGCGATGTCTGCTTTATCCTATAAAGCATCTTGCACACGTTTCCGCTGCTCCCACTGTATACGAGGCCCTCTGGCTGTGTTCTTATAGACGCACTCTTCTAAAACATTATTTAGAAAAGTAGTCATGGCACCCAACCACCAGATATCGCAGTTATGGTATGTAGCCGTGGCAAGTAGGATCTGGATGGACTTAAACATAGTCCCTGGAAAAGGTTTCATCATTATCCGTGCCTGGTTGATGACGAAAACCTTTAACAAGTCTAGCTTTGAAAGTCTCAACTTTTCCATGTACACCAAGTAATCTTCTCAAGATATACTTGCTCCTGATGGGGATTTAACCCTTCAGATATAGCAACCAAAGTCCATACTTTGTTGGTGTATATGGATTCCATCTCAGATCGCTAAGCATCCAGCCATTCTTACAGAGTCCCACTCTTGATGGCCAGCTCGAAACTAGTTGGGTCATCATCTCATGATGCATTCCTCGCTCCCACTGTTATCGAGAAACCGAGGTATCTCTCAGGCAGATGAGGAACCCTACCAGATCGGCGGAGAGGCTGAGGTTCGTCGGAAACTATTGAATCCTTTGCTTCTGTCAAATCATTAGCAGTTTTGTACAGCTGGAACCTTTCCAGTTCTACAGAACTGATCTTGCCTCGATCTTGTCCGGATTTTGCTTTTGACATAGGCCGGACAATCCCAAATCTTAACTTACTTAAGAGATAGGCTCTTTCCATACCATATCTCATATGGAATGGTAGGCAGTGATCTGATTCGAACCTAATTCAATAGGTATGCAGCTTCTCAAGCGCATAACCCCAAAAGGAAATAGGTAACTCAGTAATACTCATCATAGAGCACACCATATCTAATATTGTGCGATTGCTCCGCCCTGATACACCGTTGTGCTGTGGTGTATTCAGAGGAGTAATACGGAGAGAGAATCTCATTTTCTTTTAGAATAGTCCAGGAATGCCATGCACAAGTATTCTCCTCCCTGATCTTATCATAGGACATAATACTTATACCCGGTTGTTGGTTCTCTACTTCTAACTTATATTCTGTGAATATCTCAAAAGGTTCGGACTTGTGTTTCAACAGGAACATATGTCAGAATCTTGAGAGATCATCAGAGAACGTAATGAAGTATAAAGAACCAGTCCTGGCATGTGTAGACAGGAGACCTTACATACATCATAATGTATCAGTCCCAAGAGTTTACTAACTCTTTCTCTGCTTCCAGTAAACAGAGCTGGTGTCATTATATCTTTGTGACATGACTGGCAAGTTTCACAAGATGTAAATTCAAACTGATTTAAATATGCATCTAAATGTAACTTCAGCTAGTCGGGTCGCATTGATATGATCTAGTCTACAATACCTCAAGAAGAATTTGTTCATTTCTGAACTCTTCCTCTTGTGTGTGTTCAGTATACAAGGAACTGTAGTTTGATTTAGAACGTCAATGCTTTTAGATAACGTGCCTGAACCGATCAACTTTTGATATAGGAAATGTTCAAAACATTATCCAACAATACAAAATTATATCATTTCTTTACTAATAAAGAGACTGATATGATTTTGTATATCAGGTTCGGTATCTAATAGCATTTGTTCAGAATCAATGTATTGGTAATACAGGGTGACAGTGACCAACAGACTTGGCTGCAACACTTGCCCTGTTTTCTGCCTCATGAAACTTATCACCCGTTCTCAGTTTTTCTACCTTTTTGTAGCCCTATGTAACAGATTACATATCTGGGATCCTGATCCGGTATCATATACCCAGGATGCAGAGGATACTGAGAAACAGTTCTTTGTAATGAACACACCCGAAGGAGATGCATCATATGCACTTTCTTCGTTTGGGCGGCATATGAATTCAGTATTCCCCAATTTCCTGCTCTGTCTTATAACAATTATAAGTTGGAGCGGGACCAACGTTCCCCAGCTCAGTATAACAAGCGGGTTCGGTCAATACATCCATTTTATTATCTTGATTAAGGCGTGATATGGTCGCTACCAGGAGAGAGAGAGAAGAAAACACTCTGCGTGCGCTCTTGCAAGATCAGACTGGTTATATATTTTATCTAATCAGGATGGCTCCCACTGTTTTTATCAAATCTTCCTTCAAACCTTAAAAGGAAAAACTAGCCGGGATTAATTACACTCTACAAGTTCGCCAATCTTTCAGCCAGGCCAGTGTCGGTACTTTGAGGGAGGTTCCCCGTGCTTTCGCACGGACCTAATTACAGTAAAACTCGTTTTCCCAGAGGCGTAACCCCGTTGACACCTTTCTAGACACCTACTTGATCGGCTAATTGTAAAGTGCAAAACTCTCCCAGGAGTAACAATTACTCGCAGTGGGTATCGGGATCCAACTATCATATAGAAGGTATGCAATCTCATTGCAAATTTCAACACTTGAAACTCCCGATAAAGGTTTTTACCCCTAGCACCTATGACCTTAACTATGGTCAACAAATCATAAGTACTAGTCAAGTTCTACCCGTCATTTCATGATTAATTAGACCCACCCACATGACCCTTAACTAAGGTCAACAAAGTCACGCGACTGTCCTAACTAATCGCATCATATGCGGTGTAGGAAGACATCACTTAGCTACCGTACACTGTGCCTTGACTATGGTCAACAAACACAGCACGAATACTAAGTACTCTACTTCCTAAAATGACGGAGGGTTGCGAATGGTTTTTATGAAAACCTTTAACGCTTTGAACTTGATCTCGTTGCGGAATCAAATGGTTTTTAAATGGAATGTTTTCGAGGCTTTTCTAGTTTTGCTAAAGGGGTCACTCCCGGTGAAGGGATCGTCGGCCCTTTCCTCGTCGAATGAGGTGCGGGATATATCATATATATCACTGTGCAAAGCGTAAACTATAGAAGCAATCAAAGACAAACCGATGGTTGTAGCATCTTCCAGTTATTGCTAAAGGAGTCACTCTCGGTGAAGGGATCTCGGTCCTTTCCTCATCGAATAAGGTGCAGGATGTTCTATAATGAACACCGCGATGCAAAGCAAGAACTGTAGCTATCTGTTTTTATTTTAAAATTCGATTCCACAACATCAATTAGGTTTATTTTCTTTCATTAATCTCATTAATGAATATCCCATCATTTAAGTCCACCTAATCATCACAGATAAATATAACGTACGCTTATGCCATCCGCATTCGCCTCGATGTCCCGTCTGCACCGTTAGGTTAGGTAACTAACGGCAGAGCGAGGCAGGGCTAGCGCGGGTGTAAAACATAAGCAACGTCTATATAATATATCATATATACTATATAAAATATCTGTCACAGAACATCGCATGATCATATCACAGATAACGCAGCAGAAAGAATCATATGAAATATTGGATATACTAGGACGTCCGTGTTTTCAATACGAGCCAGTATAAAACACGGATTCCACGGTCGTGATGAATAGCCAATCCCACACCCCTAGACCCCTACGAGAGCGGCAAGCAACCCTACCAATTCTAGGGTTAGGAGACCCGGACTCGACTCCTCGAGTTGGTCTCCCACTGGACCCTAGAACCCGGTTACTTGTGCTCCCCTCCTTGGGTCTATCCTAGTGCAGAAAAGTAAATAATATACAAGTGGTGACAACATCCGCTACCTGGAAGTGCCCCAATAAAAGAATATTACATACAAATTTTTACATGAATGAAAATGAAAAACACTCATCTCACATAAAAAAACCCCGGCTATTCAAACACGACGATCCAATATAACATATCCAGCAACACATAACATCACATGTCATCAACGTAAGTAAATATGCGCATCCCAATTGTCGTTGACATATAGCAACGAAACCGGCGATATCACATATTATACTTACGGTCACAGAAAAGAAAGTGTAAAACTACAACAGTTGGAATCCGCAACCTCCTCAGACATCACATGCTTAATCAAATGAAATACTTAGACATCGCATGCCTAACAATTATAAACCCCGCATTTTAGTCTCATTATCGAAAACACTTTTCAATATCAAATCGGGCAATTCAACAAGATTCCCGACATCCTGATCGAATACTCGTCGCAAACTTCAGTAGACGGCCGCACCCCCGATACCGTCGACGAAGTGCACTAAGGCGGAACACCGCTGCCGCGAGCACCCAAACGGATGCTTTCGGCGACGGGGTTCTCCTACAGTCACTTGGTCGGGGCTATGGAGTGAGGCTGTCTATTAAGTTTACCCGGCGAGCATCCGCGTACGCTACGTGATTGCGACGGACTTTTGATCACATCAAAATTCCATGGCAACCGATCAAAAGAGACTAAACTGCTATGTTTATAACATTCATTCAGTTATCTCATAACTACTTGTGAATTCCAATTATTGTATCACATTCCGGATAAATAGAAAATGTTAAACTTTCCGATCGAACATTCGAACACCCAAGTTTTCCCGAAACAGATCAACACATGAAATAAGTCTAACAACATTCAGTTCGTGCCTCAGTACCAACGGTCCAGCCGTAGAAGGGTCAAACCAACGCCTCACATATGGCACGCCGTACTGCCCCAAACCCGAAGTTTCAAAGGGCAGTTCAAGACGATCACATAATCGAGTTAAGGTTTGTTGTCTTCTAGAGGGTCCATCGCGTTACTTGCACTACTTAGAACGTCGTTAAACTACGGAAAAATCCAACAATTGGAAATTTCCTGGCAGGGGAAAAAGTGGGTATTTATATCCGGACGAACTTTTTAACATATTCTAAAATACCCGGAAAAACCATACTGACAAAATTAGACAATCCGATCGATACGCTGAGTTCCCAATACAACCCAGAAAATAAAACTCTGGAATAAATATTAAAAATTCCCAGGAAAACCAGCACTGTATACTAGGAATTACTGTGCACAATTCATTAAACAAGGATACATTATGGCCGCGGAACCGCCGCATAAGCCATGCTTATGCGGCGGAACCGCGGCTCTTTGATGGATACAGGAGCTCAAATTTCACAGTAAGTCTTAGATCTTCCTGCTGATTTTTCTACATATTTTTAATTCACAAAAAACCACGAATTTCAGAAATGTCTAGAGAGCATGTTAAAATCGGGGTTTCGGGTCGATCGGACTTCTAACTCCGTCTACGCATCGCCTAAGGCTCTAGCTAGTCTCTGATACCACTGTAGGGTTCCTAGGCACACTAATGAAGTCTCACAAGTGATCAAACATGCCAATTTCTAAAAATTACGGTGCCGAGAAACCCTAGAACGGATCGTTGGCTAGAGGTATAGGCGAAGCAAGCAAGCAAACGGAAATATAGCTAAAGGGAACGGGCTACAACCTTTGTAGATCCGGTCCTCCACCTCCTAGGCTCCGTGATGAAGTCCTCTCCGCTGTCCAAATCGAACCATGACTCTCACGGTGGTTTCATCGGAGAAAAAGCGGGCTAGGTCATCGACGACGATGCCGAAGATGATCTACGTCAATGCATCGCTAGATCAAGCTCCAACTTCACCAAGTCAAGAAAACTTATGAAGGAAACACCCTATACTACTTGGCAAGAGGTAGAGGATGAAGAAATAGGAAGTGGGTAGACTTTAGATTTGGATTTCTCACACTTTTTCATCAATCACCATTGATGTAGCAAGCTTTTTTCTCATGAAGGAAGAAGATGAAGAAGAAGAAGATATGATAAGTGTTGAATTATTGGATAAAATAAATCAATACTTATCATATATTAACCCTTGGTTAATTGTAGAGAATGGACCATGATTAACTTGGATGGTTAGGGTTAAGCATGAGACAAGAATGGTGACTTAGTCAATGCTTCATGAAACTTCAACTAAAAACAAAAATAGCAACCATTCTTTTCTCATCTTTTCCAAAAGTAGATTAAAAATAAATAAGTAAGAAAAAAGAAAACCCTAATCATAATCTTAACCATGGTTTAATTCTTTACACTTAACCAAGTAAACATGTATCATCAAACATGATACAATCATATGCACAATTGTATATCACATATACAACTTGCACAATTCAAGTGAGAAAATCCATTTAAAGTGAACCAATACTAGTTAATGCAAAGTAATATATCAAATATATAATTATACATTAAATCATTAAATCAACACTTGATTCAATGATCCGGTCATGTCGCATATAACCGGCTAGTATCCAATGTATCGGCTTATCGAATCAATCCTTGATTCGATAACTAGGTTATATCGCATACAACCATTCGACACATTCATCGTGAGAATGAAATACGGTATCACATACACGCATTATTCTCGGTCCCGCATATATCTCATATGCGCTCCTATTTCGTTTCGCTTGAGCCAGGAAACCTCTGTGTAGGACTCTAAAGACTCGTCAATACGCCGGCAGCAGATGATGATCATATCAAACACCCATAAGCCGCAAGCGGTCTGCTAAACGTAACGGCCACCCGGGTATTAAGCGATCAGAAGATCGACGAGCAAGCCCGCTCACACTCCTGTGAATCCAACCAGTAACACTTACCGTATAGTCCGGTCTGTTCGTCTGATATGTCGCATATCTCGCCTAGGGGTGGTAAACGTCAGACCCCAATAGCTCGATAAGTCATGCCGACGTGAAGTCCATGACATATGTGAAACTACTGATAACTCTTACCAGTATATCACTGCAACCCTGGCCAGGGATTTCCTGTTATGGCCAGTCGAGCATAGCGCAACATCAACCCCCAATACCGGGAGAGACGAATCCCCTCCTATCGCTCATTGCCTCCATGTGAATCGGGACTGTACCTAAAAACCACTTGTTTGCATGACTCAGTAGAGCCGTGGTAGGGTGGAAATCAAAGCACAGTGGGAGACACACAAGACTCTATGACGATCTCGGGTCAACAGACTAAGCTGTACCAGTGTCACCAGAGAACTGCCATCTGACGTGAGGTATAATACCATCTGGGAGTTCTCGGCGAGTCCGTTCAGTGTACCCAGTCTCTACTGAGCACCCGCATACGATCTTCGATGTCAAACACCAATGGATATGGGATCATCCATCGCCCATCGCATGGGTCGAGAAGATATGCGCTAGTCTACTCTGGAATATCGATGCCCCGTCTCGATATTCCCTCGACTTGGAACATTTCAAGGATGTACTCATGGACTACCCAGGCCCCACTAGTATGATCTGCATCATAGTCCTGGAAGTCGGGTACACATCCTAAAGGGCTTTATCAACATGTAATCAGAGAGACAGAAAGTATACACGTTAAGATAAAGAGCAACCAGATAGCATACTATCATGTCGAGCAAGAAAGTCCTACCTATATATGTCCCAGCATCCACTACAATATACATCCAATGTACAGTAATGGCCCCTAGGGCATACATATAACTAACATAATATTATATCATGTCTAGCCCCGACGCTTAGCGCCATACGGGCGATTTCCCCGTAGATGTTAAATCTACTCACCTGTGGTCTCCAGCTATGAAAATCCGACCACCTGTTTCCCTTTGTTCGCAGCGTCTGAAGTCCCCGCTTGCGACGCTATAATTTCACAAACATAAGAAATAATGTGAACATCTCAGAAACGATCAAAATAACGCAAAACTACGTATTTATAAACGCACCAACACACTAAACTAACTCACGAGTACACGTTTAGTGGCTAACACGCGCAACGATACCTCACTACCAAACTGAGTACATCGCAGCACAAACACACGACTCGTGTCGCAACACGTATCACGCGGACTCAAAATACTAGATTATAGGCAATCGATCCCAGATTTTGCATATTGAATTTACTAAGTAAATAAACAGTACCAAACACCCCAAAACAACAGCAGACAACAACCCACAGAAGCCCCACCCCAACCCTCACCTACATAGCCGGCGTCGCCGGTCCTCGCCTTAGTGGTCGCCGGCCCCGACCGGTGGGGTGGCCCCCGTCTCTCAGGTGGTGTCTCAGGTCCACTAGTACATCTCTCTAAAATTGTTTGTTCAAACACTAAAATTCCCAAGTCACAGCAGGTATAGAAACTCTAAAAAGACATTAAAAACCCGATATCGCCTCAAACGATATAAAAAGCGTTCTACGCATCAACTAACGAGCAAAACAACAAGAAAACCCTAATTTAACAGTAAAGGGGTTATACCTAACAACTTTGCTCACAAGCTCCTAGCTTTTCCTAGCTCCAAGTGATCAAAGAAGCAAGAACAAGGCTTTTGTGAATAATTTGTGATATGTTTGGGATTTTTGAGAATTTTTGAGTTTAGATTGATAAAATATGAGAAAGAAAAGAGCAAGGGCAGTAGGAAATGAGGGAATCTCGGCCAAGGGGTGAGGTGGATGATTTGTGAGGGTTTCCTAGCAATTTCCTATCATTTATTGCATTCACACACAACACACACACATGCATGCACCTTCATCATTTTCTTTTCTTTTCTTTTTCTTTAAAAACCCTAGCTTAATTCTAGTCCACACAAATCAAGTGAAGTGAGAAGGATTTGTTTTTAATCTCAAATTAATTTTTAAAGAAAAGATCGCTTAAAGAAATATTCCCAAAATTTGAATACCGCATTAAAATAATATTAAAATTAGGAAAAAATCAAATTGAACCAAAACGTCCCATATACTCCCAAAGCTTGTGCACTAGCTTTATTTTAGCTAATCTATGTGCTGGCAAGTCTAAATGGTCGTTTGTTCACAGTCGGGTTGAAACGGAAAATACCGACAAATTAACCCTAAAACGGACAAATTCGCATAACGATTTCTAAAACGTTACAATCTCCCCCCTTATAGAAATTCGGTCCCCGAATTAAAATTTCATAATAAGCGTACCTTCAAAAAGATGAGGGAATTTCTTCCGCATCTCGCTCTCGATCTCCCTAGTGATCTCCTCACCAGTAGGACTACGCCAAAGAACCTTCACAGAAGGCAAGTCCGTGGACCGAAGTTTCTTCACCTGCCGATCTAAAATAACTATCGGCTGCTCGGTGAACGAAAGATCGCGCTCAAGCTGAACGGTCTCGTGCTGAATCATATGAGATGGATCATGAAGGTATTTACGAAGCATCGACACATGAAAAACGGGGTGAACATCCGGAAAACTAGGCGGGAGCGCTAAACGATAAGCAACAGAACCCACTCGCTCAAGGATCTCGAAAGGACCTGCAAATCTGGGACTGAGATTCCCTCTCTTCCCAAATCGCATAACGCCCTTCATCGGAGAAATCCTCAGGAATACATGATCTCCCACTGCGAACTCAAGTCTGCGACGACGACGGTCGGCATAAGACTTCTGCCTACACTGGGCTGCTCTCATCCTGTCCTGAATCAGCTGGATCTTCTCCGTAGTCTCCTAAACAAGCTGGGGTCCCAAAACCAAACTCTCACTAAGCTCGGTCCAACAGACTGGCGATCGACACTTCCTAACATATAAAGCCTCAAAATGTGCCATCTGAATAGTCTCCTGAAAGCTGTTATTGTAGGAGAACTCAATCAACGGCAAGTGACGATCCCAACTGCCCCCAAAATCAAGCACACATGCACGGAGCATATCCTCCAGAGTCTGAATAGTCCGCTCCGTCTGACCATCGGTCTGCGGATGAAAAGCGGTACTAAAACTCAATCTGGTACCCAAAGCTTCCTGAAGCTTCTGCCATAGACGGCTAGTAAACTGGGTGCCTCTGTCGGATACTATGCATGTGGGAACACCGTGCAAATGCACAATCTCATCTATATAAAGCTGAGCGTACTGAGCATAGCCGAAAGTGGTCTTCACTGGAAGGAAGTGAGCCGCTTTCGTCAACCGGTCTATAATAACCCAAATGGAGTCATACCCTCTACTAGTCCAGGGTAGACCCACAATGAAGTCCATGGAAATCTGCTCCCATTTCCACTCCGGAATGGGTAAAGGCTGCAACTCTCCAGCCGGTCTCTGATGCTCAGCATTGACTTGCTGACAAGTCAGGCACCTCGAAACGAAGTCCGAAATATCGCGTTTCATCCCTTCCCACCAGTAGAAGTCTCTCAAGTCGCGGTACATCTTGGTGGAACCTGGATGAACGCTAAAGGCCGACTGATGTGCCTGCTCTAGGATCTCACGTCTCAACCCATCAGCATCTGGTGCACACAAACGAGTCCCGCATCGTAGCACACCCCGGTCATCAATCATGAACTCCGAAACTGTACCCTGTCGAACAAGCTCAAGAATCTCAGACAAACAAGCATCACTGGGTTGCGCCTCACGGATACGATCAACAAGTAATGGACGGGCGCGGACATGAGCAAACTGTCCCCCAGTGGAGGTGAACTCGAACTGCACTCTACTATCACACAAGAGCTGCCAATCTGCAGAAGACTGACATTGAACGGCGCTCAGCTGGGACAAGCTACCCACGGGCCTACGACTCAAAGCATCGGCTACCACATTCGCCCTGCCCGGGTGATAAAGGATCTCACAATCATAATCCTTCACTAACTCCATCCATCGGCGCTGTCTCAGATTCAGATCTCGCTGCTGGAAGATATACTTCAAACTCTTGTGATCCGTGAAGATCTGACACGACTCTCCGTGCAAGTAGTGTCTCCAGATCTTCAACGCAAAGACTACCGCTGCCATCTCAAGATCGTGAGTGGGGTAATTCTGCTCGTGCTTCTTCAGCTGCCTAGAAGCATATGCAATCACTCTATCACGCTGCATCAAAACACAGCCGAGCCCCACTCGAGAAGCATCACAATACACAACGTAGCCCCTTGATCCAGAAGGTAAAGACAGAACTGGCGCTGTCGTCAACCGAGTCTTCAACTGCTGAAAACTCTGCTCGCACGCATCAGTCCTGAGAAAAGGAATCCCCTTCCGGGTCAGTCCAGTAAGCGGTGCAGCGATACTCGAAAAATCCTGCACAAAACGGCGATAATAACCAGCTAAGCCCAAAAAGCTGAGGACCTCAGTCACCGATACAGGTCTGGGCCAAAGCTGTACAGCCTCAATCTTCCTCGGGTCCACAAGAATACCATCACCAGTCACCACATAACCCAGGAAGTCAACTCTATCAAGCTAAAATGCGCACTTTAATAATTTAGCATACAGCTGGTGCTCTCTCAATATCTGCAAAGTAATCCTCAAGTGTTGCTCATGCTCCTCTCGACTCCTAGAGTAAACCAGTATGTCATCAATAAACACTATAATGAACTGGTCGAGGAACGGCTTGAAAATCCGGTTCATCAGATCCATGAACGCTGCTGGCGCATTGGTGAGTACGAACGACATCACCAAAAACTCATAATGCCCATAGCGCATACGAAAAGCAGTCTTCGGAATGTCATCATTCCGAACCCGCAACTGATGATAACCCGAACGCAAATCAATCTTCGAAAAATGTTTTGCACCCTGGAGCTGATCAAATAAATCGTCAATGCGGGGTAAAGGATACCTGTTCCGCACCGTAACACGGTTCAACTGACGATAATCCACACACAGCCTCAAACTGCCGTCTTTCTTCTTGACGAACAGAACAGGAGCTCCCCACGGCGAAACACTCGGACGCACTAGTCCCAAATCAAGCAACTCTTGCAATTGATCTTTAAGCTCTCTAAGCTCTGTCGGAACCATCCGATAAGGCGGTATAGAAATAGGCTCCGTGCCAGGAATCAGATCAATGCAAAACTCAATATCGCGCTCTGGCGGCAACCCAGGTAACTCATCGGGAAAGACATCGGGAAACTCTCGCACGGTAGAAACCTGGTCCAACAACTCCACTGTGGCTCCAGTATCATGAATGAACGCCAAGAATCCCCGACATCCCCTCCTCAAAAGCCGACTAGCGCACAGAACATAAATCAAACTGTGAGGGGCGGCACCACGGTCCCCCTGCACAACAAAAACTGACTCGCCGGGAAAACAAAATCTAACTGTCTTCTCACGGCAGTCCGCGGACGCATAGCAAGCCAATCCATGCCCAACAGAACGTCGAAGTCCAACATCTCAAGAATGATCAAGTCGACGGACAGATCTCTGTCACCAATATGGACAACACAAGATCGGAACACATAACGCGCAACAAACGACTCTCCCACAGGAGTAGTCACGACCAGCGGCTGATCCAGCAAATACGACTCTCGGCCTAAACTCGGCACGAAGTGCGTGGAAACATACGAATGCGTAGATCCCGGAACAAAAAGCACATGCGCATCAAAAGAACATACAAAAAGGGTACCTGAAACCACTGCATTGGACGCCTGAGCGTCCTGGTGAGTCAAGGCAAAAACCCTAGCCTGTCCTCTACCGGCCACTGGCTGTCCTCTGCCTCTGCCACCTCGACCTCTCGGTACAAAACCCCCGCGACCACGACCTCTCTAAACAGGAGTCTGACGAGGCGCAACTACAGGAATAAGAGGCAACACTCTCTGAGGCGGAGAAGGTGGTAAGGTAACCTGCGGTACAGCTGGCTCGCTCACACGCGGCTCCGCACAATCTCGAACCCGATGACCCAAACTACCGCACCGGTAACATCCAGAAACGAACTGCCGATCATCCTGAGGGTAAGAACTAAAAAGCCAACCTTGTCCCGAACCTCCACTATCAGAACGGAAACTATCACGACGTCTAAACGCTCGCCTCGCTGCCGGATCACCAATACGAACTCTCTTCGGTTCCGGAGCAACGGATGACTCAGAAAGACGCTCCTCTACCAATAGAGCTGCATCGACAGCTGCCGCATACGTGTCGCAATGCTGAATGCTGATGGCTAGGAACAACTGGGTAAGCAGGCCTCTAACAAATCTCTTCACCCTCATCTCCTCAGTCGCCACAAGGTACGGAGCATACACCGACAGCTCGGTAAACAATACATCATACTCTGACACCGTCATCCCCGGCGTCTGACGTAAAGACTCAAATCTGCGCGCTCGCGCATCCCTGACGCTCGGTGGAAGAAAACGAGCAAAAAACGACGTCACAAACTCAGCCCAGGTCATAGGAGCAAGACTAGCGGCTTTGCCCCTCTCCAACGACTCACACCACTTCTGGGCCATACCCTCCAGGCGGAAACTGGCAAACTCCACCCATCACTCATCGGAACATCGGAGTGAGCGACAAATCCTGGCCATCCGGTCGATGAACGACTGTGGATCCTCAGTAACATCTGTGCCCGTAAACACCGGAGGTCTCAACCTCATGAAATCTGTCAGCGACACAGCAATAACCTCCGGAGCTGTAACTGCGACTACCGGGACTGCAGGTACCATCGTGGCCACCGCAGCGGGTGGAACAACTGCCTGCCCCTGCGCTCGGATGGTCTCTACCAAAGTCCCCACAATCTGGCGCAGATCCTGCATACCAGCTCCAATCATAGCAATGTGCTCCGGTACAAAAGGCGTACCACCCTGGTCAGTCCTCGCCTCAGACGAGTCAACTCTGACCTCGGCCCTCGCGGCCGCTCTCTGTGCCCTCGTAGTCTTCGGCGGCATATGGGCTGGAAATTGAAACAAGATTCGATAAGGAAACGGAAATCGAATCACAAAGGTGTATATCAATCACGGAAGGAATATCAATCAATAAGTCCTAAGGTCACTTAGGCGGAGTACCGTATCGTAAGTATGCCGCGGAACATACACACGCTACGTCACTCAGCTTAAGCTACCTACTCCATCATACCAAGGTCATCCTAGACTCCGAAAGGTAAAACCTAACGCTCTGATACCAACTTTGTCACGACCCGCAATTCGGCTCGTAACCGGCACTTAAACTACGTAACGTCTACAGGCGTACGCAACTTAAGTAAGCCGAAAACCCAGAAATCTAAACCACCCAAAACTGGATCAACGGAGAAAACATAGTTTAAAAGTATTTAGAAATCACAATTTAAAATCTCTAACTCTAGTTTTCTTTCTTGAAAATTTCGGCAGCACCTCCTTTGTAAAAACTAGCCCCGAAAACGGGTACAACACAGATAATATATAAAGCATCCTAAGTGGGAGCAAAATCACGCCCACCGGTGGAGACAATCACCACAACAAGTATACGACGCCAAAGCGAAGAAATAACAAAGAAACGACTATAAAAGAAGTAACTTTCCAACATAACCGGCTTCTACGAGCACGGCACCCAAAAACCAAAATAATACAACACTGAAATCTCACAAGTCGTCTCTAAGTCATATACAACAGAGGTAGATGGAGAATACTAGATCCAACAAAAGATATACAATATACAAACGGGCAACCGCAAACCCACCTAAAAGCAAAGGCCCCACTGCCTATAGTAGCGGTATCCGCAAAAGTAGTGACGATAAGATGCCCTGCCGCGACCACTCTGAGGGAAAGTCCTGCAAAACACTGTGGCACAACGGGGGTGAGTTGCCAACTCGTGAATAGTAATTAACATCATACTGAAAATCGCAAGTTTGCACTAACAGCAATGATCAATAACATGTGAACTGGTAGCATGAGTATGACAATATGAATATGCAACTATCATGATCAAGGTATACCATCAGGGTACTATATCTACATGAATCATATGCATATCAACTGAATACTGAGTGCGAGATAGTAAATAATCTCATGCACAAATCATAAGCATGGAAAACACGGTGTAACTCAACAACACCCTAAATCCTAAAATACTCAGATCGGCCCTCAGATCGGCCCTCAAATCCTGTACGTCTCATGGAACCTGAGTGTCAAACATCGACACTCGAAAACATCATGAAAACCAGTGCCTAACATCGACACGTAAATACTCGTATCCATACGTTCCTCGAAACACAAGTATCCCTCTTCGACACTTGTATTCCACGCATCGGTCTTCCTGATATCCATACGTTCCTCGAAACCCAAGTATCCCATCTCGACACTTGTGTTCCACATATCGGTCTGTCAAACCCCATATCTCTCTCGAGATGTAAATGCCCAACATCGACACTTTAAATTCCCATATCGCATGAAAACATATCTCAAATGCGTAAATCCATATCAAATAGCATATGCAACATAAAACATCAATATGAGCATATCACGGAAAAATTCACTAACTATTGCATCAAGTCATTAATTTTATCTCAAGGTTCCCAAAAATCGAAATCCAGAATACATATATATACAGCGTCCCATACCACCGATATATATGCTATAAAAACTGATCATTTAACAATAGCAAAGTATATGTGCGAACGAGTAGGTATACTATGGCATATGTATAAGCATGTAGGTATACAGGTATGCTATATGTCATATGCACTATCGCACAAGTATAACTGTTTCAATGTCGCTACCCAATAGCAAGTATATAAATGAGCATTTGTTGTGCGTATCATGGCAATTACCAACAGTGTGTGTGTAGCATATCATTGGTGCTCGTGCAACATGGACTGTCGATAATAGTGCAGTGTACAACAGGTATAGTATCATGCACAACAAGTAACTATATGCAATGTGGATCATGCAATATCTCTATATGAGCAAATAAACATATGTCTAATATTATATCATGTCTAGCCCCGACGCTTAGCGCCATACGGGCGATTTCCCCGTAGATGTTAAATCTACTCACCTGTGGTCTCCAGCTATGAAAATCCGACCACCTGTTTCCCTTTGTTCGCAGCGTCTGAAGTCCCCGCTTGCGACGCTATAATTTCACAAACACAAGAAATAATGCGAACATCTCAGAAACGATCAAAATAACGCAAAACTACGTATTTATAAACGCACCAACACACTAAACTAATTCACAAGTACACGTTTAGTGGCTAACATACGCAACGATACCTCACTACCAAACTGAGTACATCGCAGCACAAACACACGACTCGTGTCGCAACACGTATCACGCGGACTCAAAACACTAGATTATAGGTAATCGATCCCAGATTTTGCATACTGAATTTAGTAAGTAAATAAACAGTACCAAACACCCTAAAACAACAGCATACAACAACCCACAGAAGCCCCACCCCAACCCTCACCTACACAGCCGGCGTCGCCGGTCCTCGCCTTAGTGGTCGCCGGCCCCGACTGGTTTGGTGGCCCCCGTCTCTCAGGTGGTGTCTCAGGTCCACTAGTACATCTCTCTAAAATTGTTTGTTCAAACACTAAAATTCCCAGGTCACAGCAGGTATAGAAACTCTAAAAAGACATTAAAAACCCGATATCGCCTCAAACGATATAAAAAGCATTCTACGCATCAACTAACGAGCAAAACAACAAGAAAACCCTAATTTAACAGTAAAGGGGTTATACCTAACAACTTTGCTCACAAGCTCCTAACTTTCCCTAGCTCCAAGTGATCAAAGAAGCAAGAACAAGGCTTTTGTGAATAATTTGTGATATGTTTGGGATTTTTGAGAATTTTTGAGTTTAGATTGATAAAATATGAGAAAGAAAAGAGCAAGGGCAGTAGGAAATGAGGGAATCTCGGCCAAGGGGTGAGGTGGATGATTTGTGATGGTTTCCTAGCAATTTCCTATCATTTATTGCATTCACACACAACACACACACATGCATGCACCTTCATCATTTTCTTTTCTTTTCTTTTTCTTTTTCTTTAAAAACCCTAGCTTAATTCTAGTCTACACAAATCAAGTGAAGTGAGAAGGATTTGTTTTTAATCTCAAATTAATTTTTAAAGAAAAGATCGCTTAAAGAAATTTTCCCAAAATTTGAATACCGCATTAAAATAATATTAAAATTGGGAAAAATCAAATTGAACCAAAACGTCCCATATACTCCCAAAGCTTGCGCACTAGCTTTATTTTAGCTAATCTATGTGCTGGCAAGTCTAAATGGTCGTTTGTTCACAGTCGGGTTGAAACGGAAAATACCGAAAAATTAACCCTAAAATGGATAAATTCGCATAACGATTTCTAAAACGTTACAACTTCCTACTTCATCATCCTCTACTACTTGCCATTTAGTATAGGGTGTTTGCTTCACTAATTCCACAATTAGTGAAGAGATAGCATGGGTTAGTGTCTCCTCGACGTAGATCATCTTCGGCCTCGAAGACTTCGAAGCAAGCATGTTCGTTTCTTCAAGGGAGCTTCTCTAGAGTCCGGGACTTCATGATCGCAGCAAAGGGATGGCTACACGGAGCTTATAAAGTTAAGGACCGGTCTACAAAGTTTGTATTCCTTGTTTGCTTTTAGTTACAAAGTGTTTGTATATTTTTCCGTCGGATTTCTAGTTAACGATTCTTAGTTAGGGTTAGCTAGAACGGCAATTTTTTTAATTTAGCATGGACGATGCCTCCCGAAACCTTGCTGCCGTCCTAGGTAACCCTGCAGTGGTATTAGAGACATGCTAGAAAATTAGACGGATTTTGTTAAGATTACGAAACCGAAATACTCCGAAACTTGAAACGCCAAAATGTAGTTTATGTCGAATTTAAAAGGTTGTCAATTTTTTTTTTAAATATGTACAGAATATTATATAGGATATATCATGAACACCATGAAAATTTCAGGGGGTTTGCTTGGATTTTGGCCGAGATCAAGGTAGTTGTGGCCGGCCAAAATTTTTTGGTTTTGCCTGAAATTTTCACCGTGTTCCAGTGACTGGGTTTTGGTGTTTCAGGTGTTGTTTGTTTTTTTCTAATTTTGCATTTTATGTAATCTTACACTATAAGCAATTCGGAGTGTTTCGTATTTGTAGTTTTAACATTGTTTCGGGTTGTTGCATGTTGTCTAGGCGAAGTTAAAAAGTTCGATCGAATGTCAAAAACCCATTTTTCCAAGTTTAACGTATTTGAAAAAATATGCAAGTAATTCTATGAACCCTCTAAAGGAATGAAACCCTAACTCGACTTTTTAGATCGCGGAACCGTGGTCATACCCTAGGGTTTGCCGCAGTTCCGTGGTGATATGAGTGAGGCTTGGGTTTGCCCTTCTACGGCTGGTGCAAAGGTACTGTGGCATATTCTGGGTATTATTAAAACTGTGATCAAGTGTTGAGTCATCAGGAAATTGTGGGATTTTGATGAATCGATCGAAATGTTTAACGCCGTTCGGATATAATGTGATGAGATACAATATTTGGAATCCACAAATGTAGTTATAAGATAACTAGTTTGAATTTTATAAATCTAGCAGTTTAGTCTCATTTGATCGGTTGCCACGGGATTTTGATGTTGATCAAAAGTCCGTCGCAATCACGTAGCATACGCGGATACTCGCCGGGTAATCTTATTAGATAGCCACGCCCCATAGTCTCGACCAAGTGACTGTAGGAGAACCCCGTCGCCAAAAGCATCCGTTCGAGTGCTCGCGGCCGTGGTGTTCCGCCTTAGTGCACTTCGTCGACAGCATCGGGGGGTGCGGCCGTCTGCTAAAGTTTCTGATGAGCATTCGATCAGGATATCAGGAATCTTGTTGAATTACCCGAAAAGCTATTGGAAATTTTTTTCAATATCGAGACTAAAATGCGGGGTTTATAATTATTAGGCATGAGATGTCTAAGTAATTCATTTGGTTGGGCATGAAATCCAAAGTATGTGATACATTGGGTTTATGATGTCTAAGGTGGTTGCGGATTCCAACTGTTTAGTTTTTCACTTTCTTTTCTGCGACCGTAAGTGTAATATGTGGTGTATCACGGTTTCGGTTCTATATGTCAACGACAATTGACATGTGATGTTATGTGTTACTGTGATATGTTATATTGGATCGTCGTGTTTTGAATAGCCGGGGGTTTTATGTAAGATGAGAGTTTTTCATTTTCATTCATGTAAAATTCGATGTATGTAATATTCTTTTATTGGGGCACTTCCGGGTTGAGGATGATGTCACCATTGTATATTATTTACTTTTCCGCATTAGGATAGACCCAAGGCGGGGAGCACAAGTAACCGGGTAATAGGGTCCAGTGGGAGACCATCTTGAGGAGTCGAGACCGGGTCTCCTAACTCTAAAATTGGTAGGGTTTCTTGTCGCTCTCGTAGGGGTCTAGGAATGTGGGTTTGGCTATTCATCACGACCGTGGAATCCGTGTTTTATACATGCTTAATCTAAAACACGGAAATCCTAGTATATCCAATATTTCATATGTTTTATTCTGCTGCGATATTCTGTAATGTGATCATTGATTATATTCTGAGACGAATGGTTATATCATATATATATGATATATATTATATATTGTTGCTTTCGTTTCATATGTGATGATTAGGAAGCATAATAAATGGGACTTCATTAATGAGATTAATGAAATAAAAGAAACCTAAAGATGTTGTAGAAACTTGTTTTAAAAACTGGTAGCTCTAGTTCTTGCTTTGCATAGCGGTATTCCTTGCATAATATTCAGCACCTTATTCGATAAGGAAAGAGCCGAGATCCCTTCACCGGGAGTGACCACTTTAGAGAAACTAGCAGATGCTACAAACTCGGTTTGTCTTTTAATTGCCTTTATAGTTTTTGCCTTGCGTAGTGGTATTTATGAAATATCCGGCACCTTATTCGATAAGGAAAGAGCCGAGATCCCTTCACCAGGAGTGATCTCTTTAGCGAAACTAGCAGATACTACAAACTCGGTTTGTCTTTTGATTGCCTTTATAGTTTTTGCTTTGCATAGTGGTATTTATGAAATATCCTGCACCTTATTCAATAAGGAAAGAGCCAAGATCCCTTCACCGGGAGTGACCTCTTTAGCAAAACTAGTAAAAGCCTCAAAACACTCCTTTTCAAAAATCACTCGATTCTACAACGAGATCAAGTTCATTACGCAAAAGGTTTTCTTAAAAACATGTCGTTGCCCTCCGTCATTTCAGATAAGTACTAGTTAGTATTCATGCTACGTTTGTTGACTATGTTAAGGCGTAGTGTGCGGTAGTAAATTAGTGCTTATCTGCTTAAACATGAGATGAGGTTGGATTAGGGTAGTCGTGCGACTTTGTTGACTATGTCAAAGGTCGTGCGGGTGGGTTTAATTCAATCAAGAAATGTACGCGTTGAACTTGACTAACACTTATGATTTGTTGACTATGTTAAGGTCATAAAACTACTAGGGGAAAAACATTATCGGGAATTTCAAGTGTTGAAATTTGCAATGAGATTGCATACCTTCAATGAGATAGTCGGATCCCGATACCCACTGCGAGTAAGAGTTACTCCTAGGAGAGTATTACACATCATAATTAGCCGATCAAGTAGGTGTCTAGAAAAGTGTTAACGGGGTTACGCCTATGGGAAAACGAGGTTTACTTTAATTAGGTCTGTGCGAAAGCATGGGGAACCTCCCTCAAAATACCAACACTGGCCTGGCTGAAAGATTGCCGAACTTGTAAAGTGTAATTAATCCCGGCTAGTCTTTCCTTTTAGGGTTTGAAAGAAGATTTGAATAAAACAGTGGCAGCCATCATGATTAGATAAAATAATAACCAATCTAATCTTGCAAGAGCATACGCTGAGTGTTTTCTTCTCTCTCTCTCTCTTCTGGTAGCGACCATGTCACGCTTTAATCAAGATAATAATATGGATGTATTGACTGAGCCCGCTTGTTATACTGAGCTGGGGAACGTTGATCCCGCTCCAACTTATAACTGTTATAAGACCGAGCAGGAAATAAGGAGATTACCAGGATTCACATGCCGCCCAAACGAAGAAAGTACATGATGATGCATCTTCTTCGGGTGTATTTAATACCGAGAACTGTTTCTCGGTTTTCTTTACATCCTGGGTATGAGATACCGGATCAGGATCCCACATATGTAAACTGTTAAATGGGCTACAGATAGGTAAAGAACTGGGAATGGGTGATAAGTTTCAAGAGTTGGAAATGGTGCAAGTGTTGCAGCCAAGTTTGTTGGCAGTTATCACCCTGTATTACCAAATACATTGATTCTGAACGAATGTTATTAGATACTGAACCTAATATACAACATCATATCAGTCTCTTTATTAAGTAAAGAAGAATATAATTTTGTAGTGTTGGATAATGTTTTGAACATTTCCTATATCAAGAGTTAATCGGTTTATGCACGTTATCTAAAAGCATATACGTTCTAAATCAAACTACAGTTCTTAACATACAAAACACACACAAGAGGAAGAGTTCAGAAATGAACGAATCCTTCTTGAGGCATTATAGACTAGGTCATATCAATGCGACCCGACTAGCGAAGTTACATTTAGAAGCATATTTAAATCAGTTTGAATTTACATCTTATGAAACTTGTCAGTCATGTCACAAAGATAAAATGACCATAGCTCCGTTTATTGGAAACAGAGAAAGAGTTAGTGAACACTTGGGATTGACACATGATGATGTATGTAGATCCCCTGTCTACACATGCCAGGATTGGTTCTTTGTACTTCATTACATTCACTGATGATCTCTCAAAATTCGCACATGTGTTCCTGTTGAAACACAAGTCTGAAGCTTTTGAGAAATTCAAGGAATATAAGTCAGAAGTAAAGAACCAAAACGGGTATATGTATTATGTCCTTTGATGTGATCGAGGAGGAGAATACTTGAGCACGGAATTCCTGGACTATTCTAAAGGTGAATGAGATCCTCTCTCAGCTTTACTCCTCCGTATTCACCAGCACGTTGGTAAATCGGGGCGGAGCAATCGCACCCTATGTGATATGGTGTGCTCTATGATGAGTACTACTGAGTTGCCTATTTACTTTTGGGGGTTATGCACTTGAGAAGCTGCATACCTATTGAATAGGGTTCCAACCAAATCAGGTGCCTACCACTCCATATGCGATATGGTATGGGAAGAGCCCATCTCTTAAGTAAGTTAAGATTTGGGGTTGTCCGACCTATGTCTAAAAGCAAAATCCGGACAAGCTCGAGGTAAGGTCAGTTCTGTGGAAATTTGTTGGATATCCCAAGCATTCGCAAAGGAATATCTTCTACCGCACCGAGGAACAAAAGGTGTTTTATTTCTCAGCATGCCACCTTTTTAGAAAAGGAATTTCTTGTGAAGAAATTAGTGGTCATGAGGTAGAACTGGAAGGAGTTCCAGCAATACAAACTGCAGCTGATGATTTGGTAGAACCGAAAGATTCAATAGTTCCCGACGAACCTCGGCCTCTCCGCCGATCTAGTAGGGTTCCTCATCCGTCTAAGAGATACTTCGGTTTTCTTAATGAGGATTGCATCATGAGATGATGACCTAACTAGTCTTGAGCAGGCCATCAAGAGTGGGGACTCTGTAAGAATGGCTGGATGCTAAGCGATCTGAGATAGAATCTATGTACACCAACAAAGTATGGACTTTGGTTGCTTTATCTGAAGGGTTAAATCCCCATCAAGAGCAAGAATATCTTGAGAAGATTACTAGGTGTACATGGAAAAGTTGAGACTTTCTAAGGTAAAGCTTGTTGTAAAAGGTTTTCATCATCGACTAAGTGTGGATAATGATGAAACCTTTTTCTAGTCCTTATGCTTAAGTCCATTCGGATCCTACTTGCCATTGCAACATACCATGACTACGATATTTGGCGGTTGGGTGTCATGACTGCATTTCTAAATAGTGATTTAGAAGAGAGCGTCTATAAGTACATAGCCAGAGGGCTTCGTAGATAGTGGGAGCAGCGGAAACGTGTGCAAGTTGCTTTATGGGATAAAGTAGGCATCGCAGAGTTGGAACATCTGTTTTGATGTGGTAGTCAAAGTGTTTGATTTCATCAAAATGGTAGATGAACCTTGTATATACAAAAAGATAGTAGGGAGTATGGTGGTGATCCTCGTATTGTACATGGATGACATACTCTTGATAGGAAAGGAGTTTCCTATGCTACACTCGGTCAATCTCCTCTTATCACAAGGATTCCCCATACAGGATCAAGGTGATACCTCCGAAATCCTGGGTTTTAGATCTATGAGATAGATCTAAATGGATGTTAGGATTCTCACTAGGTGTAGTGAGATGGTATCAATCGATCTTGGGGAGAATCACTGGATAGCTTCTAGGGTAGTAAGGTCGACTGAATGTCAGTCACAGGCATTGTTTTTACCCTTAGTGGAGGGACGGTATGTTGGAAGAGTTTGAAGCTAGATACCGTGGCAAACTAGACGATAAAGGCTGGATACATTGCTACCAAGGATGCAACCAAAGAGTCAGTCTAGATGTATAAAAGTTCATGAGATGAACTTCATTCCTACCATTGTGTGACAATGGAGTTGTGGCTTAGGCCTAGGAACCCCCGTCCCATCAGTGATCCAGACATATTCTTAGGCAGTATCACCTGATCATGGAGATGGTTGATCTCCAGGAAGATCGAGGTTAGAAGAGTAGACTACAGAGGACAACACGGCCGATCCACTCACAAAGGCCTATTCCTAGGAGAGACTTTTATGGGATGGTTAAGTATGAGATACTTCAACCACTGCTGATTGTTGGGTATGGGATACTACAATAGATAACCCTAGTGCAAGTGAGAGATTGTTAGTTTTATCAGTGCCCTAGAGGCCATTACTGTACATACGATGTATATTGTAGTGGATGCTTGGACATATACATGGAAGACTTTCTTGCTCGACATGATAGTATGTTATCTGGTTTCTCCTTATCTTAACATGTACACTGATTGTCTCTATATTACAAGTTGATAAAGCCCTTAGGATGAGTACTTGACTACCAGGACGATGATGCAGATCATACTAGTAGGGACAGAGTAGTCGTTAAGTACATCCTTCAAATGTTTCTAGTCGAGGGTGTATCGAGATAGGGCATCGATATACCAGAGTAGACCAGCGTATAGCTTCTTGACCCATGTAGATGGGTGATGGATGATCCCATATCCATTGGTGTTTGACATCAGAGATAGTATACGGGTGCTCAGTGGAGACTGGGTACACTGGACGGACTCGCCGAGAACTCCCAGATGGTATTATACCTCACGTCAGATGGCGGTTCTCTGGTGACACTGGTACAGGTTAGTCTGTAGACCCGAGATCGTCATAGATTCTTCTGTGATTCCCACTGTATTTTGATTTCCACCTTACCATGTTCAAGAGAACGTGCAAAACGATGGCTTTTGGGTACAGTCCCGAATCACATGGAGGCAATGAGAGATATGTCACGACCCAAAATTTAGCACGTGATGGCCCTTAAACTACGTAACGTCTCCTGGCGTAACGTAATTCAAGTAAGCCAAAAACCCAGCAATCTAAACCATCAAAAGTAGTAAGTGATAATAACATTATTAAAACTTTTGAAATCTCACTCAAAATTCTTTAAAGTCCAAATTTACTTCCTTTAAAATTTTGGCAGCACCTCCTTTGTAAAACAAGCCCCCAAAAAGGGTACAACATAAATATATAAGTAAAGCATCCCCAACGGGACCAAATCCACGCCCAAAGGTGGAAAACAACCACCACAACAGATATACGATGCCGTAGCGAAGAAAAAGACGATATAAAGTCAACAGCCTGAAAATCTCCAAGTCACAAATAATATACAATATCGTCCTCACAACTCGCCTCTATGTTAATACATGAAAATGATAGATGGAGAGTACTGGATACAACGAATATACAATGAGCAACATCGGATAACCGCAAAACCCACCTATAGCAAAACTGCACACAGTCAGCCGTAGCGGTATCTGCTGCAAAAGATGATACGATAGATGAAAAGCCCTGCCAACGACTGCCCTGAGGGACTACCAACAAAACACTGTGGCACAACGGGAGTGAGTTACCAACTCGTGAATAGTAAATAACATATGGAAGTAATCGCAAGTATGCACGTACTGCGCGAATCTATCACATGCAAGCTAATGGCAATAAATGGCCATATGTATATGCAACAGTCATGAAAGGTACTCTATCAGGTACAACTAATACATGAAGCAATAATATGGCAATATGTATATGCAACAATCATGAAAGGTGCTCTATCAGGTACAACTAAAACATGAAGCAGTGCATATAAATAAATGTGGAATATGGGATAAAACATGTCATCCTCACGGAATCCTCATCGTGGAAGAACCAATGTCCATCAAGACAATCCAAATCCTAAATATCCTCAAATTGGCCCTCATACCGGCCCTCAGATCGGCCCTCATATCGGCCCTCCGATCGGCCTTCATATCGGCCCTCCGATCGGCCCTCATATCGGGTAAAAATAAGAATACTTGCATAGATCATTATGATGATATATATTATAAATATATATATATATATAACAGCGTCCCATACCACTGATATATATATATACACATGCATATATAACAGCGTTCCATATCACTGATATATATACTTAGGAGTAAAATATCATGAAAACTAGTGCGCAGCATCGACACATAAATACTCATCTATCAGGCGTCGTCACCACGATTGGCCCTGATATGTACGTATCATACGTTCATCGGAAACCCAAGCACCTAGCTTCGATACTCGAATTCCCCGTATCCATACGTACATGACTCCGGTCGATATCTCTACGATCACCACCGGATCAAAAATACTATCACCAGTAGGCAGTGCACATCCCCTACCAGGCTCATCGGCAAAATCCGTCGACATACCTTTCTTGCCCCGGGGTACCATACCAAGCTCCACCATGTACCCACACATGGCCCACACCACTCTTCGCATGGGGTATATATCAGAACCGAGAAATCTCATGGTGGACGCTGAAATATCATATCAAGAGAAACCAGGTTTTTCAAATAATGCATAATTTCATGAAAATATCACGGTCCTCAAATCCAGAAAACATCATGTGAAATCCATATCTCAATGCGAAAATCTATGAATATGATATATGCAACATAAAACAGTAATATGAGCATATAAAGGAAAAACCGCTAATTAACTGCAACAAATTATGAAATATATCATGCGGTTCGTAATTTCTCCAAATCCATACAACATCATATAAAGTGAACATGTAGCTATAGCCAGATATGCGTAACCATGTCGATATGGCAAAATATGTGTATCTACCTATCAATAATGATGTAATATCCTTCAGGTATGTGTGTAGCTATATCAAGCTAGGTATGCGTATATACATGTCATAATTATACAATACCCTCCAGGTATATGTGTAACTATATCAAGGTATACGGGTGTACATGTAAGTATGTATGCAAGATGTACATGTAGCTATGTCTCATATGTGTATATGCCTATCTCTAATGGTACAATACCATATAGGTATAGCAAGGCATATGTGTAAGCATGTAGGTATACAGGTATGCTATATATCATATGCACAATGGAATATGAATCAATATCTCAATGTCCCTAACCAATACAATCTCATGTATGTATAAGTGTTGCGCGTGTCATGGAAATTATTGATGGTGTGAGTGGAATATAATCAGTGCTCGTGCAACATGAACCATTAATAATAGTGCAGTGTCCAAGGGTACAAGTCCAAGCACAAAAAGTAATAATATGCAATGAAGTTTTATGCACGACTCCATATGTGCAATATAAACATGCGACTAATATCATATCATATCTAGCCCTGACGCATAACGCCATGCGGGCGATTCCCCTGTAGATGTTAAATCTAATCACAACTATCCTGGCTAAGTAAAGCCAACCACTCGCTTCCCCTTCTTCGCAGCGTCCGAAGTCCCCGCCTGCGATCCTAAATCACATAACAACAAAGTAAGTGTATATTAGAAATCGACCAATAACACGTACAAACTACGTTTGACCGACGCATCAACTCCAAACATACTCTCAAGTGTTCGTCTAATAGCTAACGCGCGTAGAGACACTACGAAACTAACCCAAGAGCAACAAATACACAAGACACGAACAGTATCGGATAACGTAACGCGCGTAATTGAAACACTAGAAACAACTAAAGTGATCTCATATTTTGCTACACAAACAATTTGTAAAAGTTGCACGTACTACAAGACCACACACAACCCCAGAGACCTCTACCCCAAAATACATCACCAACCACCCCACTCTGGCCGCAAATTGCGGCCAGAACCAATAAATCTGCGGTCATACAAGAAGGGAATTGGCTCGGGTTTTGATGGTAGTTTCTAGGTCACTACACTAGGTCACTGTGATAGGAACTTTTCCAACAAAAACCTGGTTTGATAGCAAATCATCCGAGACCCAAATCTATGCTAAAAATACGATATTTACCCGAAACTAAACTTTACGCGTTCTAAACTGAAACTAACAAGCTACGCAACACTAAAAAGACTTATTTAACAGAAAGAGATCATTACCTACTCCCACAAGCTCAAAGATCCTAGCTTGCCAAGCTCCAAGACATCCAAGAGGCAAAACAAGGTTTATGAAGTGATTTGGTGATGATTTGTGAAGATTAGTGAAGGTTTTGTGATGAAATGGGCAAGTGTTCAGTTGAGGCTATGAGGAGATGAGAAATAATGATAAGGAGATGAAGTGAGAGAAAATGAGAGAGGGTGAGATGAAAAGAGAAAGAGAGGTGAGGATAAAGGTGAGTGCACCAAGCATCATTAATGCAACCATGACTCACATGCCACCTCTTCTCACTTCCAAAACACAAAAGGAAAATATCTTCTCACAACCAAAATATCTAGGGGTTTAGGGTTAAGGTTAAACAAGGAATTGGATTGGGTTAAGTTGTCATGGTCACAAAACACGATTAACACAAACACACCCTCACATTAACATGCACATGTTAGTGTATATGCCCTAGGTGTTGGAGATAGTGCCCTCAGAGTCAATTATTGGATCACAGGCACGTGATTGCAATGATTGAGGGAGGACCTGTCCCAGTAGGACAGTCTTACTCGAGATGATAGTATACTATCTGGTTTATCTTTATCATCGTGTACTGCTTTAGGTGACCTGACATGTCGCTATTACACGTTGATAGAGCCCCTAGGATTCTTGCTTGACCACCAGCAGTATGAGGGCGATCATATAAGTGGGAGCTGGGGTCTATAAGCACATCCTTAAAAAGGTCCCTAGTCATGGGAGTTTCGAGACAGGGCATCGATACTCCAGAGTAGACTAGTGTATATATTCGAGACCCCGACGAGGGGCGGTGGCCGGTCTCACAAGCCATTGGTGTCAGTTGGATCACCTAAGATGTATACAGGTGCTCATTGGGTTATGAGTACACCGGACAGACTCGCCGGGAACATGCTAGTTGGTCTTATACCTGACGTCAGATGACAGTTCCCTGGTAACATGTGTACAGGTTAGTTCATCGACCTGAGGATCGTCATTTGTCTCGTGTGAGTTCCCACTGTACTTTGATTACTACCCTACCACGCTCAAAGGAGACGTGCAAACAGGTTTTAGTTGGGTACAGTCCCGAGCCACATGGAGGCAGTGAGCGGATCATCAGGGGTTCGTCTCTCCCGGTATTGGGGGTGAGGTCGCGCTGTGTCTAAGAGAGCCATTACACGAAGCCCTCGGCCGAGGCAGGAGATTTACTGGTAGGTATTCCAGTAGTATATCAGGGTGTTCTCGTGTGAGTTCCCACAATAGTAGCGGATTTTCATTTGTATCTTTCAATGGCCGAAGTTTGGTGGAGGAGGGCTTATTTGCATTTGTTAGTTGTATGTATGCCCTAGAGGCCAGTATTGTACAGATGATGTATATTATATTGGATGCTTGGACATATATAGAGATGAATTTCTTGCTCGATATGATAGTATGCTATATGGTTACTCTTTATCTTAACATGTACACTTGTCTCTTTAAACTGTCTTATAGTTACATGTTGGTAAAGCCCTTAGGATGTGTACTTGACTACCTGGACTATGATGCAGATCATACTAGTGGGGACATGGTAGTCTATAAGTACATCCTTCAAGGTCCCTAGTCGTGGGTGTATCGAGACAGGGCATTGATATACCAGTGTAGACTAGCGTATACGCTTCTCGACCCATGAGATGGGCGATGGATGATCCCATATCCATTGGTGTTTGACATCAGAGATAGTATACGGGTGCTCAGTGGAGACTGGGTACACTGGACGGACTCGCCGAGAACTCCCAGATGGTATTATACCTCACGTCAGATGGCAGTTCTCAGGTGACACTTGTACAGGTTAGTCTGTAGACCCGATATCGTCATAGAGTCTTATGTGATTCCCACTGTGCTTTGATCTCCACCTTACCACGTCCATGAGGGCGTGCAAAATGGTGGTCTTTGGGTACAATCCCGAGTCACATGGAGGCAATGAGCGATAGGAGGGGTTTCGTCTCTCCCGGTATTGGGAGTTGATGTTGCGCTGTGCTCGATTGGCCGTAACAGGGAAGTCCCTGGCCAGGGCTGATCAGAGATTTGCTGGTAAGTGTTACCAGTAGTTTCTCGACCCGTTATGAGCCTCACATCGGCACGACTTATCGGTTATTGGGGTCTGACGTTTACCACCCCTAGACTTGATATGCGACAAATCAGACGAACAGACAGGACTGTACGGTAAGTGTTACTGGTTGGATTCACAGGAGTGTGAGCGGGCTAGCTCGTCGATCTTCTGATCGCTCAATACCCGGATGGCCGTTACGTTTAGCAGACCTCTTGCGGCTTGTGGGTGCTTGATATGATCATCATCTGCTACCGGCGTATTGATGAGTCTTTAGAGTCCTACACAGAGGTTTCCTGGCTCAAGAAAAACGAAATAGGAGCGCATATGAGATATGTGCGGGACCGAGAATAATGCGTGTATGTGATACCGCATTTCATTCTCGCGATGAATGTTTCGATTGGTTGTATGCGATATGACCTAGTTATCGAATCATTGATTCGATAAAACGATACATTGGATACTGGTCGGTTATATGCGATATGACCGGATCGTTAAATCAAGTGTTGATTTAATGATTTAATGTATAATTATATATTTGATATATTACTTTGCATTAACTGGTATTGGTTCACTTTAAATGGATTTTCCCACTTGATGTGCAAGAAGTATATGTGATATACTTTTGTGCACATATTTGTATCATGTTTGATGATACTTGATCATGTGGTTAAGTGTAAAGGATTAAACCATGGTTAAGAGATGATTAGGGTTTTGCTTTTTCATTTATTTATTTGTTTATTTATTTGGAAATGATTTAGATAAGAATGGTGGCTTCTTTTGTTTCTAGTTGAAGCTTCATGAAGCTTTGACTTATGCAACCATTCTTGTCTTCATGCTTAACCCTAACCCTCTCAAGTAACTATGGTCTATTCTCTACACTTAACCTTAGTTAGCTTATGATAAGTATTGATTTATTTTCATTTTAAAAAAAACACTTATCATATTCTTTCTTCTTCTTGATCATCTTCTTCTTCAAGAAAAGCTTGAGCCCATCAATGGCAACTTGAGCAAAAGTGAGTGAAATCCAATTCTAAAGTGAACCCACCTCCTATTTCTTCACCCTCTACCTCTTGCCAAGTTGTTTTGGGTGTTTTCTTCACAAGTTTCACAACTTGGTGAAGTTGGAGCTTGAACTTTTGCAACCTCGACGTAGATCATCTTCGGCACGAAGCCGACGACCTATTCCGCTCATTTCTTCGATGAAGCCGATGCGAGAGTCCAAGATCCGACTAGGACAGCGAGATGACGTCTACATGGAGCTAAGGAAGTGGATAACCGGATCTACAAAGGTTTTAGCTTCTAATCTTTAGTTAAAGTGTTAACTAGTTTCCTATTTCGCCTAAACATCTAGTCTACGATCCGTATTAGGTTTTCTCGGCACCCATAAAATTTTAAATTGGCATGGTTGATGCCTTGTGAGACCTCTATAGTGTGCCTAGGAACCTTTCACTGGTATCAGAGCCTAGCTAGAGCCTTAGGCGAAGTCCAGACGACGTTTGAAGTCCGATCGAACCAAAACCCTAACCCGAAAACGGCTCTCTGTACAATTTTTAAAAACTGGGTATTTTCCAAATAAAAAATATGCAGAAAACTCAGCAAGAAATTCTAAGAATTACGGCACAAAATTCAAGTCATGAACAGTGCAACCTGCGGCGGAACCGCGGCATAAGCCTCCTTAGGCGGCAGTTCCGCGGCAGGATGATGACGTCAGCACTCCTACTTTGCGCAGTAATTAATTATTTCAGAAGCTGAGTTTTATGGGTATTTTTAATATTTATTCCAGAGTTTAATTTTCTGGGGTGTTTTGGAGCTTTGATGTTTCGACCGGATTATCAAATTTCGTCTTTGTGTATTTCCGGATGATTTTAGAATATGTTAAAAGGTTCGACCGGATATAAATACCCAACTTTTCCCCTGTCGGGAAATTTCCAAGTGTTGGATTTTTCTGTAGTTTAACGACGTTCTAAGTAGTGCAAGTAACGCGATGGACCCTCTAGAAGACAACAAACCTTAACTCGATTATGTGACCATCTTGAACTGCCCTTTGAACCTTCGGGTTTGGGGCAGTACGGCGTGCCACATGTGAGGCGTTGGCTTGACCCTTCTACGGCTGGACCGTTGGTACTGAGGCACGAACTGAATGTTGTTAGACTTATTTCATGTGTTGAGTTGTATCGGGAAAACTTGGGTATTCGACTGTTCGATCGGAAAGTTTAACATTTTCTGTTTATCTGGAATGTGATACAATAATTGGAATTCACAAACAGTTATGAGATAACTGAATGAATGTTATAAATCTAGCAGTTTAGTCCCACATGATATTGAAAAGAGTTTTCGATAATGAGACTAAAATGCGGGATTTATATCTGTTAGGCATGTGATGTCTAAGTATTTCATTTGATTAGGCATGCGATGTCTAAAGAGATTGCGGATTCCAACTGTTGTAGTTTTACACTTTCTTTTCTGTGACCGTAAGTGTAGTATGTTCATATCGCCGGTTTCGTTGCTATACGTCAACGACAATTGGGGTACGCATACTTACTTACGTTGATGACATGTGATGTTATGTGTTGTTGGATATGTTATATTGGATCGTCGTGTTTGAATAGCCGGGGTTTTTTATGTGAGATGAGTGTTTTTCATTTTCATTCATGTAAAAACTTGTATGTAATATTCTTTTTATTTGGGGCACTTCCAGGTAGCGGAAGTTGTCACCTTTTGTATATTATTTACTTTTCCGCATTAGGATAGACCCAGGAGGGGAGCACAAGTAACCGGATTCTGGGGTCCAGTGGGAGACCAACTCGAGGAGTCGAGTACGGGTCTCCTAACCCTAGAATTGGCAGGGTTGCTTGCCGCTCTCGTAGGGGTCTAGGGGTGTGGGATTGGCTATTCATCACGACCGTGGAATCCGTGTTTTATACTGGCTCGTATTGAAAACACGGACGTCCTAGTATATCCAATATTTCATATGTTTCTTCTGCTGTGATATCTGTGATGTGATCATGTGATGTTCTGTGATGGATACAGTATATAGTATATATGATATATTATATAGACGTTACTTATGTTTTACACCCGTACTAGCCCTGCCCCGCTCTGCCGTTAGTTACCTAACCTAACGGTGCACGAGGGGACATCGAGGCGAATGCGGATGGCATAAGTGTACGTTGTATTTATCTGTGATGTTTAGGTATTTAAATGATGGGACTTCATTAATGTGATTAATGAAAGAAAAGAAACCTAAGATGTTGTAGAATCAGATTTTAAACAAAACAGGTAGCTACAGTTCTTGCTTTGCATAGCGGTATATATGATATACCCTGCACCTCATTCGACGAGGAAAGGGCCGACGATCCCTTCACCGGGAGTGATCCCTTTAGCAAAACTAGAAAAGCCTCAAAATCACTCCATTTCAAAACTTCATTTGATTCTACAACGATATCAAGTTCATTACGCAATAGGTTTTCAGAAAAACCTGTCGTAGCCCTCTATCATTTCAGATAAGTTGCATATAGTATTCGTGCTACATTTGTTGGCTTTCGTCAAGGTGTAGTGTGCGGTAGCTATGTGCTGTTTATCTGCTGCATATGATGCGACTGGATTAGGGTAGTCGTACGGCTTTGTTGGCTTTCGTCAAGGGTCGTGCGGGTGGGTTTAATTCAGTCAAGAAATGTACGGGTTGAACTTGACTAGCGGGCTGTGGTTTGTTGGCTTTCGTCAAGGTCATAGCACGCTAGGGGCAAAAGCATTATCGGGAATTTCAAGTGTTGAAATTTGCAATGAGATTGCATACCTTCTATGAGATAGTTGGATCCCGATACCCACTGTGAGTAAGAGTTACTCCTGGGAGAGTTTTGCACATTGCAATTAGCCGATCAAGTAGGTGTCTAGAAAGGTGTCAACGAGGTTACGCCTCTGGGAAAACGAGGTTTACATTAATTAGGTTCGTGCGAAAGCACGGGGGACCTCCCTCAAAGTACCGACACTGGCCTGGCTGAAAGATTGGCGAACTTGTAGTGTGTAATTAATCCCGGCTAATCTTTCCTTTTAGGGTTTGGAGGAAGATTTGATAAAAAGCAGTGGGAGCCATCCTGATTAGATAAGATAATAACCAATCTGATCTTGCACGAGCATACGCTAAAGTGTTTTCTTCTCTCTCTCTCCAGGTAGCGACCATTTCATGCCCTAATGAAGATAATAATATGGATGTATTGACCGAACCCGCATGTTATACTGTGCTGGGGAACGTTGGTTCCGTTCTTTCTTATAAGAGTTATAGGAATGAACAGGATATAGGGGAATACCAGGATTCCCATGCCACCCGAATGAAGAAAGTACATGTTGATGCATTTTCTTCGGGTGTGTTCGTTACTGAGAACTGTTTCTCCATTTGCTCTACGTCCTGGGTATTAGATACCGGGTCAGGATCCCATATATGTAATCAGTTATATGGGCTCAGGAAAGGTAGAGAACTTGGAGAAGGTGATAAAGACATTAGAGTTGGAAATGGTGCAATTGTTGCAGCTAAGACTGTCCGGGAATATCACCTTGCATTACCAACTGGTAATACATTGGTTCTGAACGAATGCTATTACATGCCGAACCTGATATGCAACATTATATCGGTTTCTTTATTAAGTAAAGAGGGATATAATTTTGTATTACAGGACAATGTTATGAACATTTTCCGTAACCAAAAGTTGGTTGGATCAGGCACCTTGTGCAATGGCATTTATGTTCTAAATCAATCAACAGTTCTGAGCATAACAAACACACACAAGAGGAAGAGTTCAGAACTGAACGAATCCTTCTTGTGGCATTGTAGACTGGGTCACATCAATGCGACACGACTGGCTAAGTTGCATAAGGATGGATATTTAAAACCATTCGAATTTTCATCTTATGACACTTGCCAGTCATGTCTCGAAGGCAAGATGACCAAAACTCCGTTTACGGGACACGGAGAAAGAGTTACCGAACTCTTAGGACTGATACATAGTGATGTATGTGGTCCCATATCTACACATGCCAGGGATGGTTCTTCGTACTTCATTACATTCACTGACGATCTCTCAAGATACGGACATGTGTACTTAATAAGACACAAGTCTGAAGCTTTTGAGAAATTTAGAGAATATAAACAAGAAGTCGAGAACCAAACCGGAAAAAGTATTAAAATCCTTCGATCTGATCGAGGAGGTGAATACTTGAGCAATGAATTCCTGGACTTCCTAAAAGAGAATGGGATTCTCTCTCAGCTGACTCCTCCATATACACCACAGCACAACGGTGTATCAGAACGGAGGAACCGCACTCTATTAGATATGGTGCGCTCTATGATGAGCACAGCTGAGTTACCTATTTCCTTCTGGAGGTATGCGCTTGAGACAGCCATACATCTATTGAATATGGTCCCAACCAAATCTGTGCCTACCACTCCATATGAGATATGGAAAGGAAAGAGACCAAGTCTTAACTATGTTAAGATATGGGGTTGTCCAGCCTATGTCAAACGACAAAATCCGGACAAACTCGAGGCACGGTCTGTTCTATTCAAATTTGTAGGGTATCCCAAGAATTCTCAAGGGTATATCTTCTACCACCCTGAGGAACAAAGAGTGTTTGTTTCTCGGCATGCCACCTTTTTAGAAAAGGAATTTCTTGACAAAGAGATTTATGGCAATAAGGTAGAACTGGAAGAGGTTCCAGCTGGAGAAGCTACAACAGAAGATCTGGTGGAACCAGAGAATTCCGTAGTACCCGACGAACCCCAGCCTCTCCGCCGATCTAGTAGGGTTCCTCGCCAACTTGAGAGATACTACGGTTTTCTCATGGATGGTGGGAGCGAGGATTGCATCATGGAGGATGATGACCCAACTAGCTTCGAGCAGGCCATCACGAGTAGTGACTCGGTAAAATGGCTGGATGCCATGCGGTCCGAGATGGAATCCATGTACACCAACAAAGTATGGACTTTGGACGTTGCTCCTGAAGGGGTAAAACCCATTGGGAGCAAGTGGATCTTCAAGAAGAAACTTGGTGTAGATGGGAAAGTGGAGACTTTCAAGGCTAGACTTGTAGCAAAAGGTTTTCGTCAAAGACCAGGTGTGGACTATGACGAGACCTTTTCTCCAGTGGCTATGCTTAAATCCATCCGGATCATGCTTGCCATCGCTGCATATCATGATTACGAAATCTGGCAAATGGATGTTAAGACCGCCTTTCTAAATGGTGATTTAGAAGAGTGCGTGTACATGACTCAGCCAGAGGGCTTCGTAGACAGTGGGAGCAGCGGGAAGGTGTGCAAGCTGCTTAAATCCATTTATGGATTAAAGCAAGCATCGCGGAGTTGGAACATCTGCTTTGACGTCGTTATCAAAGAGTTTGATTTCGTCAAAAATCCAGATGAACCTTGTATCTACAAGAAGGTGGCAGAGAGTAAGGTTGTCTTCCTCGTATTGTACGTGGACGACATACTCTTGATAGGAAATGATATTCCTATGCTGCAATCGGTCAAGCTCTTCTTATCACAAAGATTCTCAATGAAAGATCTTGGTGATGCCTCCTGCATATTGGGAATCAGGATCTATAGAGATAGATCCAAAAGAATATTGGGATTGTCCCAATCCAGGTACATTGACACCATACTAAAGAGGTTTAGTATGGAAGAATCCAAGAGTGGGAACTTGCCCACGATCTCTGGAGTCACTCTCTCCAAAGAGATGTCTCCCAAGACTGATTTGGAGAGAGCTCGCATGCAAGGGATACCCTATGCTTCGGCTGTAGGCTCTATCATGTACGTGATGCTATGTACCAGACCCGATGTTGCATACTCACTAAGTGTAGTGAGCAGGTATCAAGCTGATCCTGGAGAGAGTCACTGGACAGCTGTGAAGAGCATTCTCAAGTACTTACGAACGACTAAAGAGATGCTCTTGGTGTATGGTAACGGAGAACTCCAAGTGGAGTCCTTTACCGATTCGAGCTTCCAGAGTGATAAGGACGACTCTAAGTCGCAAACGGGATTTGTCTTTACCCTTTACGGAGGGGCGGTTAGCTGGAAGAGTTCCAAGCAGGAAACCGTGGCAGACTCGACGATGGAGGCTGAATACATCGCTGCCAACGATACTGCCAAAGAGGCTGTCTGGATCAAGAAGTTCATTACTGAACTTGGAGTGGTTCCATCCATTGAGCATCCAATACCTTTGTATTGCGATAACAATGGAGCGGTGGCTTTGGCCAAGGAACCCAGGTCCCATCAGCGATCCAGGCATATTCTGAGGTGGTATCACCTAATCCGGGAGATAGTTGATCGCCGGGAGATCGAGGTCAGGAGGGTTGACACGAAGAACAATACGGCGGATCCACTCACGAAGGCCATTCCCCAGATACAGTTTGAGAGACTCTTCGGGATGCTCGGTATGCGATACTACAGCAGCTGGCCCTAGTGCAAGTGGGAGATTGTTAGTTGTATGTATGCCCTAGAGGCCAGTATTGTACAGATGATGTATATTATATTGGATGCTTGGACATATATAGAGATGACTTTCTTGCTCGATATGATAGTATGCTATCTGGTTACTCTTTATCTTAACATGTACACTTGTCTCTTTAAACTGTCTTATAGTTACATGTTGGTAAAGCCCTTAGGATGTGTACTTGACTACCTGGACTATGATGCAGATCATACTAGTGGGGACATGGTAGTCTATAAGTACATCCTTCAAGGTCCCTAATCGTGGGTGTATCGAGACAGGGCATCGATATACCAGTGTAGACTAGCGTATACGCTTCTCGACCCATGAGATGGGCGATGGATGATCCCATATCCATTGGTGTTTGACATCAGAGATGGTATACGGGTGCTCAGTGGAGACTGGGTACACTGGACGGACTCACCGAGAACTCCCAGATGGTATTATACCTCACGTCAGATGGCGGTTCTTAGGTGACACTTGTACAGGTTAGTCTGTAGACCCGAGATCGTCATAGAGTCTTGTGTGATTCCCATTGTGCTTTGATCTCCACCTTACCACGTCCATGAGGGCGTGCAAAACGGTGGTCTTTGGGTACAGTCCCGAGTCACATGGAGGCAATGAGCGATAGGAGGGGTTTCGTCTCTCCCGGTATTGGGGGTTGATGTTGCGCTGTGCTCGATTGGCCGTAACAGGGAAGTCCCTGGCCAGGGCTGATCAGAGATTTGCTGGTAAGTGTTACCAGTAGTTTCTCGACCCGTTATGAGCCTCACATCGGCACGACTTATCGGTTATTGGGGTCTGACGTTTACCACCCCTAGACTTGATATGCGACATATCAGACGAACAGACCGGACTGTACGGTAAGTGTTACTGGTTGGATTCACAGGAGTGTGAGCGGGCTAGCTCGTCGATATTCTGATCGCTCAATACCTGGATGGCCGTTACGTTTAGCAGACCGCTTGCGGCTTGTGGGTGCTTGATATGATCATCATCTGCTACCGGCGTATTGACGAGTCTTTAGAGTCATACACAGAGGTTTCCTGGCTCAAGCGAAACGAAATAGGAGCGCATATGAGATATGTGCGGTTTCGAGAATAATGCGTGTATGTGATACCGCATTTCATTCTCGTGATGAATGTTTCGATTGGTTGTATGCGATATGACCTAGTTATCGAATCATTGATTCGATAAAACGATACATTGGATACTGGTCGGTTATATGCGATATGACCGGATCGTTAAATCAAGTGTTGATTTAATGATTTAATGTATAATTATATATTTGATATATTAATTTGCATTAACTGATATTGGTTCATTTTAAATGGATTTTCTCACTTGATGTGCAAGAAGTATATGTGATATACTTTTGTGCACATATTTGTATCATGTTTGATGATACTTGATCATGTGGTTAAGTGTAAAGGATTAAACCATGGTTAAGAGATGATTAGGGTTTTGCTTTTTCATTTATTTATTTGGAAATGATTTAGATAAGAATGGTGGCTTCTTTTGTTTCTAGTTGAAGCTTCATGAAGCTTTGACTTATGCAACCATTCTTGTCTTCATGCTTAACCCTAACCCTCTCAAGTAACCATGGTCTATTCTCTACACTTAACCTTAGTTAGCTTATGATAAGTATTGATTTATTTTCATTTTAAAAAAAACACTTATCATATTCTTTCTTCTTCTTGATCATCTTCTTCTTCAAGAAAAGCTTGAGCCCATCAATGGCAACTTGAGAAAAAGTGAGTGAAATCCAATTCTAAAGTGAACCCACCTCCTATTTCTTCACCCTCTACCTCTTGCCAAGTTATTTTGGGTGTTTTCTTCACAAGTTTCACAACTTGGTGAAGTTGGAGCTTGAACTTGTGCAACCTCGACGTAGATCATCTTCGGCAAGAAGCCGACGACCTATTCTGCTCATTTCTTCGATGAAGCCGATGTGAGAGTCCAAGATCCGACTAGGACAGCGAGAGGACGTCTACGTGGAGCTAAGGAAGTGGATAACCGGATCTACAAAGGTTGTAGCTTCTAATCTTTAGTTAAAGTGTTAACTAGTTTCCTATTTCGCCTAAACATCTAGTCTACGATCCGTATTAGGTTTTCTCGGCACCCATAAAATTTTAAATTGGCATGGTTGATGCCTTGTGAGACCTCTATAGTGTGCCTAGGAACCTTTCAGCATTTGTGCAAATAAGCATTTGTGGAGGGTGTTCTTTGCATTTTATTGTATAATGATACTTACACCTTCATTTGACTTCTTTTGACCATGATGGCTTGACTTTTGTTTTCATGATGGTTATGATGGAGTGTAGGACTTGTGGTGTGTTCATTGTTTCTCATCATCACTTTTCTCTCTCTCTTGTATCAGTGCATTCCACCCACCCCTTGACTTTGCTCTCTCTCTCCACTCACACAATGAAGAGGGGCCGGCCACTATTGTGGTGCATGAGGATTCATTTTGATGGGTGGCATTTGGTTTCCTAATTGTGCTAAGGAAATAAAGCACTCTAGTTCATTTCAAAAGTCTATTCCTCCACCATCTCAAAAGGCAACCTCCATGAACCCCAATTGAGACATAGCACTACACCATTCTACAGCAAATCTTGGACACGTCGACTCACCAGCTTCGTGCCCGAGTTGCCTCGGTCTAGAGGTGGGAGCCCGTAAAAGAAGCCGGCGACGTGGTGCTTTTCCGGCGACGAGGTGGACACCGGAGATTCCGCGGGAGATCGGGACGACGACGAGAAGACCGGAGGACACGGATCACTCGGTATATCTCTCTTCCCATCTTGTAGTTAGCTAGGACTAGTTTAATGGCCCGATCCGGGTTTATAGTGCGCGGTGGTGCCGGTTTGAAAATTAAATTTAACCATCGCTTTCGCATTTGGCCTCGGGATGGAGGCCGGGGTGCCGCCGTGCACTTACAGTGGTATCAGAGCCTCGCCATTAACATAGTCCAGCTTGGTCTAACGTGTTTACATTTCCGATCGAACAAAAATCCCAAAACCCGCGTTTTCATGCATATCAGTTTCTGTCAAAATTTTTTTGCCTCGAAAAATTTTTCAGGGTGTTGCAGAATGATGTGCAGGGAATCCTAAGAACACTGTAGAATTTTGGTCACCTGATCCTTCCGTACGACCGCGGAATCGTGGCCATAACCCCTCTTTGGCCGCGGTTCCACCGCAGGAATTTGGATTCACGTCACCAATTTTTTGCAGTGGGCTTGTGGGCTGAAAATAGGGGTTTTGGTATACTTTGTTTGGGCCCAGAATTTCTGAGAGTGCTACAGTATTGCTTGGGAGCCCACTTGGTAAAATTTGATCGATCGGATCTTTTAAACACATTAGTTCACAGTATTTACATTATATCTGCGACCGTGAATGTCACTTGATCGGTAAATCCTTTCTAACTGCTATAGCCCGGTTAGACGGATTTGCGAACGTGACATTCACGTTGATGTTCTGTGATTTTGCTGTGATGTTGCGGATCGGTCGTGGGGGATAGCCTGGTTGCAGTGGCAGTACAGTTTTTGTTGTATTATGTACATTTGATATTGCGGGGCGAGCGTCCGACATGTGGACTGCCGTCACTGTCTGTTTGTATTATTATTTTAGGGCACGACCAGGTTACGGTCGATGTACCCGTTGTTTGTATATTTTACTTTCTGTACTAGGATTACCCCGATGAGGGGTGCACGGATAGCCGTGTTCTAGAGGGCAACAAGCCCGCATCTCATGGCATTGAGACGGAGGGGGCTTCACTCTAGAATTGGCGGGCTATTCGCCGCACTCGTAGGGGGTACAGGTTGACCCAGGAGGGGTGCTCAAGTTACCGGATTCCGTGAAGTGCTGGATGGTCCATTCACGTTGCTGAAGGGGGCTGCCTCGCTTCAGGTTTTGGCGGGTAACTTGCCGCGCCCATAGAGGTCTAGGATTTCATTGCACAGGCTATCCACACGACCAGGGGAATGTCTGTAGGGTTCCTAGGCACTCTCAAGAGGTCTCATAAGGCATCAACCATGCCAATTTCAAAAATTATGGGTGCCGAGAAACCCTAATACGGATCGTTGACTAGAAGTTTAGGCGATATGTGAATCTAGTTAACAACTTAACTAAAAGAAGAGAGCTACAACCTTTGTAGATCCGGTTATCCACTTCCTTAGCTCCATGTAGGCATCCTCTCGCTGTCCATCTCGAATCCCGAACTCATACGTCGGCTTCATCGGAGATTTGGGCGGACTAGGTCGTCGGCTTCGTGACGAAGATGATCTACGTCGAGGCATCACAAGTTCAAGCTCCAACTTCACAAAATTGTGAAACCTGTGAAGAAAACACCCAAAACAACTTGGCAAGAAGTAGAGGGTGAAGAAATAGGAGGTGGGTTCACTTTAGAATTAGATTTCTCTCACTTTAGCTCAAGTTGCCATTGATGGCATCAAGCTTTATGAAGATGATGAAGAAGAAAAGAATATGATAAGTGTTGAGTTAAAATGAATAATAATTCAATACTTATCATAAGCTAACTATAGTTAAGTGTAGAGAATAGACCATGGTTACTTGGATGAGTTAGGGTTAAGCATGAAGACAAGAATGGTTACAAAAGTCAAAGCTTCATGAAGCTTCAACTTAAAACAAAGAAAGCCACCATTCTCATCATAATCCTTTTCAAATAAATAAATAAATAAATAAATGAATATGCAAAACCCTAATCAACACTTAACCATGGTTTTAATTCTTTACACTTAACTAAATCATCAAGTATCATCAAACATGATACAAATATGTGCACAAAAGTATATCACATATACTTCTTGCACATCAAGTGAGAAAATCCATTTAAAGTGAACCAATACTAGTTAATGCAATGCAATATATCAAATATATAATTATACATTAAATCATTAAATCAACATTTGATTCAATGATTCGGTCATGTCGCACATAACCGACTAGAATCCAATGTATCGATTTATCGAATCAATGATTCGATAACTAGGTCATATCGAATATAACCAATCGAAACATATATCGCGAGAATGAAATGCGGTATCACATACACGCATTATTCTCGGTCCTGCACATATCTCATATGCACTCCTATTTCGTTTCGCTTGAGCCAGGAAACCTCTGTGTAGGACTCTAAAGACTCGTCAATACGCCGGTAGCAGATGATGATCATATCAAGCACCCACAAGCCGCAAGCGGTCTGCTAAATGTAACGGCCATCCGGGTATTGAGCGATCAGAAGATCGACGAGCTAGCCCGCTCACACTCCTGTGAATCCAACCAGTAACACTTACCGTACAGTCCGGTCTGTTCGTCTGATATGTCGCATATCAAGTCTAGGGGTGGTAAACGTCAGACCCCAATAACCGATAAGTCATGCCGATGTGAGGCTCATAACGGGTCGAGAAACTACTGGTAACACTTACCAGCAAATCTCTGATCAGCCCTGGCCAGGGACTTCCCTGTTACGGCCAATCAAGCACAGCGCAACATCAACCCCCAATACCGGGAGAGACGAAACCCCTCCCATCGCTCATTGCCTCCATGTGACTCGGGACTGTACCCAAAGACCACCGTTTTGCACGCCCTCACGGACGTGGTAAGGTGGAGATCAAAGCACAGTGGGAATCACACAAGACTCTATGACGATCTCGGGTCTACAGACTAACCTGTACAAGTGTCACCTGAGAACTTCCATCTGACGTAAGGTATAATACCATCTGGGAGTTCACGGCGAGTCTGTCCAGTGTACCCAGTCTCCACTGAGCACTCGTATACCATCTCTGATGTCAAACACCAATGGATATGGGATCATCCATCGCCCATCTCATGGGTCGAGAAGCGTATACGCTAGTCTACTCTGGTATATCGATGCCCCGTCTCGATACACCCACGACTAGGGACCTTGAAGGATGTACTTATGGACTACCATGTCCCCACTAGTATGATCTGCATCATAGTCCAGGTAGTCAAGTACACATCCTAAGGGCTTTACCAACATGTAACCATAAGACAGTTTAAAGAGACAAGTGTACATGTTAAGATAAAGAGCAACCAGATAGCATACTATCATATCGAGCAAGAAAGTCATCTCTATACATGTCCAAGCATCCAATATAATATACATCATCTGTACAATACTGGCCTCTAGGGCATACATACAACTAACAATCCCCCACTTGCACTAGGGCCAGCTGCTGTAGTATCGCATACCGAGCATCCTGAAGAGTCTCTCAAACTGTATCTGGGGAATGGCCTTCGTGAGTGAATCCGCCGTGTTGTTCTTCGTGTCAACCCTCCTAACCTCGATCTCCTGGCGATCAACTATCTCCCGGATCAGGTGATACCGCCTCAGAATATGCCTGGATCGCTGATGGGACCTGGGTTCCTTGGCCAAAGCCACCGCTCCATTGTTATCGCAATACAAAGGTATTGGATGCTCAATGGATGGAACCACTCCAAGTTCAGTAATGAACTTCTTGATCCAGACAGCCTCTTTGGCAGCATCGTTGACAGCGATGTATTCAGCCTCCATCGTCGAGTCTGCCACGGTTTCCTGCTTGGAACTCTTCCAGCTAACCGCCCCTCCGTAAAGGGTAAAGACAAATCCCGACTGCGACTTAGAGTCGTCCTTATCACTCTGGAAGCTCGAATCGGTAAAGGACTCCACTTGGAGTTCTCCGTTACCATACACCAAGAGCATCTCTTTAGTCCTTCATAAGTACTTGAGAATGCTCTTCACAGCTGTCCAGTGACTCTCTCCAGGATCAGCTTGATACCTGCTCACTATACTTAGTGAGTATGCTACATCGGGTCTGGTACACAGCATCGCGTACATGATAGAGCCTACAGCCGAAGCATAGGGTATCCCTTGCATGCGAGCTCTCTCCAAATCAGTCTTGGGAGACATCTTTTTGGAGAGAGTGACTCCAGAGATCGTGGGCAAGTTCCCACGCTTGGATTCTTCCATACTAAACCTCTTTAGTATGGTGTCAATGTACCTGGATTGGGACAATCCCAATATCCTTTTGGATCTATCTCTATAGATCCTGATTCCCAATATGCAGGAGGCATCACCATGATCTTTCATTGAGAATCTTTGTGATAAGAAGAGCTTGACCGATTGCAGCATAGGAATATCATTTCCTATCAAGAGTATGTCGTCCACGTACAATACGAGGAAGACAACCTTACTCTCTGCCACCTTCTTGTAGATACAAGGTTCATCTGGGTTTTTGACGAAATCAAACTCTTTGATAACGACGTCAAAGCAGATGTTCCAACTCCGCGATGCTTGCTTTAATCCATAAATGGATTTAAGCAGCTTGCACACCTTCCCGCTGCTCCTACTGTCTACGAAGCCCTCTGGCTGAGTCATGTACACGCACTCTTCTAAATCACCATTTAGAAAGGCGGTCTTAACATCCATTTGCCAGATTTCGTAATCATGATATGCAGCGATGGCAAGCATGATCCGGATGGATTTAAGCATAGTCACTGGAGAAAAGGTCTCGTCATAGTCCACACCTGGTCTTTGACGAAAACCCTTTGCTACAAGTCTAGCTTTGAAAGTCTCCACTTTCCCATCTACACCAAGTTTTTTCTTGAAGATCCACTTGCTCCCAATGGGTTTTACCCCTTCAGGAGCAACTTCCAAAGTCCATACTTTGTTGGTGTACATGGATTGCATCTCGGACCGCATAGCATCCAGCCATTTCACCGAGTCCCTACTCGTGATGGCCTGCTCGAAGCTAGTTGGGTCATCATCCTCCATGATGCAATCCTCGCTTCCACCATTCATGAGAAAACCGTAGTATCTCTTGTAGGGTTCCTAGGCACACTAGTGAGGTCTCACAAGGCATCGATCATGCCAAATTAAAATTTTGACGGTGCCGAGAAACCCGACTACGGATCGTTGGCTAGAAATCTAGGCGAAAAAGCTAACTAGTTAACATTTAACTATGAGAATACGGATATACAACCTTTGTAGATCCGGTGCTCTACCTCCACGGCTCCGCAATGAAGTCTCCTCGCTGTCCAAGAAGGATCCCGGGCTCTAGCATCGGCTTCATCGGAGAATGGACGGGCTAGGTCATCGACAACGTGCCGAAGATGATCTACGTCGAAGCATCGCAAGATCAAGCTCTCACTTCACCAAGTCATGAAACTTGTGAAGAAAACACACTCTACTACTTGGCAAGAGGTAGAGGATGAAGAAATAGGAAGTGGGTAGACTTTAGAATTGGATTTCTCACACTTTTCATCAATCCACCATTGATGAAGAGAAGCTTTCTTCTTTGAAGAAGATGAAGAAGAAGAAGAAAGAATTATGATAAGTTATTTAAAAAAGAAAAGAATATGCAAACTTATCATAATCCTAACTATGGTTATGTGTAGAGAGTTGACCAAGGTTAAAGCAATGGTTAGGGTTAAGGATGAGATAAGAATGGTGGACTAGGTCAAAACATCATGAAGCTTCAACTAAAGAACAAATAAAGCCACCATTCTTTTCTCTTTTCCATTTATTTTCCAAAAAATATATAAACAAATAAATGAATAAGGAAATAGTAAACCCTAACCATTTTATTAACCAAGGTTTAATTCTTTACACTTAACCAAAAGGCATGTATCATCAAACATGATACAAGCAAGTGCACAAAATCATATCGCATATGCAATGCGCACATCCGAGTGAGAAAATCCATTTAAAGTGAACCGATACTAGTTAATGCAAAGTAATATATCAAATATATAATTATACATTAAATCATTAAATCAACACTTGATTTAACGATCCGGTCATATCGCATATAACCGACTAGTATCATTAGTAACAACTTATCGAATCAACACTTGATCAGATAACCCGGCTATATCGCATATAACCGATCAATGTCACATCGCGAGAATCGAATACAGTATCACATACTGGTATTATTCTCGGTCCCGCACATATCTCATATGCGCTCCTATTTCGTTTCGCTTGAGCCAGGAAACCTCTGTGTAGGACTCTAAAGACTCGTCAATACGCCGGCAGCGGATGATGATCATATCAAACATCCACAAGCCGCAAGCGGTCTGCTAAACGTAACGGCCACCCGGGTATTGAGCGATCTGAAGATCGACGAGCAAGCCCGCTCACACTCCAGTGAATCCAACCAGTAACACTACCGTACAGTCCGGTCTGATCGTCTGATATGTCGCATATCTCGCCTAGGGGTGGTAAACGTCAGACCCCAATAGCTCGATAAGTCGTGTCGATATGAGGTCTATAACAATTCGAGAAACTACTGGTAACACTTACCAGTAAATCTCAGCAACCCTGGCCAGGGATTTCCTGTTATAGCCAATCGAACACAGCGCAACATCAACCCCCTATACCGGGAGAGACGAATCCCCTCCTATCGCTCATTGCCTCCATGTGACTCGGGACTGTACCCAAAAACCACCGTTTTGCATGCCCTCTTGGACGTGGTAAGATGGAAATCAAAGCACAGTGGGAACCGCACAAGACTCTATGACGATCTCGGGTCAACAGACTACTCTGTACCAGTGTCACCAGAGAACTGCCATCTGACGTGAGGTATAATACCATCTGGGAGTTCTCGGCGAGTCCGTCCAGTATACCCAGTCTCTACTGAGCACCCGTATATCATCTCTGATGTCAAACACCGATGGATATGGGATCATCCATCGCCCATCTCTATGGGTCGAGAAGGTATACGCTAGTCTACTCTGGTATATCGATGCCCCGTCTCGATACACCCACGACTAGGGACTTTGAAGGATGTACTTATAGACTACCATGTCCCCACTAGTATGATCCGCATCATAGTCCAGGTAGTCAAGTACAGATCCTAAGGGCTTTACCAACATGTAACAGAGAGACAATCAGCATACATGTTAAGGTAAAGGGTAACCAGATAGCATACTATCATGTCGAGCAAGAAAGTCCTCCCTATATATGTCCCAGCATCCACTACAATATACATCCTATGTACAGTAATGGCCTCTAGGGCATACATATGACTAACAATCTCCCACTTGCACTAGGGCCATCTGATAGCAGTGGTTGCAGTATCTCATACTCAACCATCCCATAAAAGTCTCTCTCTGGGAACAGGCCTTTGTGAGTGGATCCGCTGTGTTGTCCTCTGAGTCTACTCTCCTATCCTCGATCTCCCTGGAGATCAACCATCTCCATGATCAGGTGACACTGCCTTAGAATATGTCTGGATCACTGATGGGACCGACGTTCCTTGGCATAAGCCACAACTCCATTGTCTCACAATGGTTGGAACGTAGTTCATCTCATGAACCAATATACACCCAAACAGCCTCTTTGGTAGCGTCTTAAGTAGCGATGTATCCAGCCTTTATCATCTAGTATGTCATGGTATGTAGCTTGGAACTCTTCCATCATATCGTCCCTTTACTGAGGGTAAAGACAATGCCTGTGACTGACACTCAGTCGTCTTTATCACCCTGGAACCATTCCAGTGATTCTCCCCAGGGTCGATTGATACCTTCTCACTACAACTAGTGAGAATCCTAACCTCCATTTAGATCTATCTCATAGATCCAAAACCTAGGATTTAGTAGGTATCATTTTGATCCTATATGGAGAATCATTGTGATAAGCGGAGATTGATCGAGCGTAGCATAGGAAACTCCTTTCTTATCAAGAGTATGTCATCCACGTACTCTACGAGGATCACCACCATACTCCCTACTACCTTTTTGTTTATACAAGGTTCATCTACCATTTTGATGATGTCAAACTCTTTGACTACTTCATCAAAACAGATGTTCCAACTCCGCGATGCCTGCTTTATCCTATAAAGCATCTTGCACACGTTTCCGCTGCTCCCACTGTCTACGAAGCCCTCTGGCTGTGTACTTATAGACACACTCTTCTAAATCATCATTTAGAAAAGCTGTCATGACACCCAACCACCAGATATCGTAGTCATGGTATGTAGCCGTGGCAAGTAGGATCTGAATGGACTTAAGCATAGCCACTGGAAAAGGTTTCATCATTATCCACGCCTGGTCGATGACGAAAACCCTTAACAAGTCTAGCTTTGAAAGTCTCAACTTTTCCATGTACACCAAGTAATCTTCTCAAGATATACTTGCTCCTGATGGGGATTTAACCCTTCAGATATAGCAACCAAAGTCCATACTTTGTTGGTGTATATGGATTCCATCTCAGATCGATAAACATCCAGCCATTCTTACAGAGTCTTACTCTCGATGGCCAGCTCGAAGCTAGTTGGGTCATCATCTCATGATGCAATCCTCGCTCCTACTGTCATAGAGAAACCGAAGTATCTCTCAGGTGGGTGAGGAACCCTACTAGATCGGCGGAGAGGCTGATGTTCGTTGGTATCTACTGAATCCCTTGGTTCTATCAAATCATCTGCTGTAGTTCGTATAGCTGGAACCTTTCCAGTTCTACATTACAGACCTTGCCTCGAGCTTGTCCGGATTTTGCTTTCAGACATAGGCCGGACAACCCCAAATCTTAACTAACTTAAGAAATGGGCTCTTCCTTTTCCATATCACATATGATGTGGTAGGCAGCTGATTTGATTGGAACCTAATTCAATAGGTATGCAACTTCATAAGTGCATAACCCCCAAGAAGGAAATAGGTAACTCAGTAGTACTCATCATAGAGCGCACCTTATCATATAGGGTGTGATTGCTCCGCCCCGATATACCATCGTGCAATGGTGTATACGGAGGAGTAATGCTGAGAGAGAATCTCATTCTCCTTTAGAATAGTCCAGGAATTCCGTGCTCAAGTATTCTCCTCCTTGATCACATCAAAGGACATAATACTTTTACCCGTTTTGGTTCTCTACTTCTAATTTATATTCCGTGAATATCTCAAAAGGTTCGGACTTTTGTTTCAACAGGAACATATGTCTGAATCTTGAGAGATTATCAGAGAATATAATGAAGTATAAAGAATCAGTCCTGGCATTTGTAGACTGGGGACCTTTATACATCAACATGTATCATCCCAAGAGTTTACTAACTCTTTCTCTGTTTCCAGTAAACGGAGCTATGGTCATCTTATCTTTGTGACATGACTGGCGAGTTTCACAAGATGTAAATTCAAACTGATTTAAATATGCATCTATATGTAACTCTAGCTAGTCGGGTTACATTGATCTGACCTAGTCTACAATGCCTCAAGAAGGATTCGTCCATTTCTGAACTCTTCCTCTTGAGTGTGTTCCATATACTAAGAACTGTAGTTTGATTTAGAACATCAACGCTTTTAGATAACGTGCCTGAACCGATCAACTTTTGATATAGGAAATGTTCAAAACATTATCCAACTATACAAAATTTTATCATTTCTTTACTAATAAAGAGATAGATATGATTTTGTATATCAGGTTCGGTATCTAATAACATTCGTTCAGAATCAATGTATTTGGAATACAGGGTGACAGTGACCAACAGACTTGGCTGCAACACTTGCCCCGTTTTCTGCCTCATGAAACTTATCACCCATTCTCAGTTCTCTACCTAGCTGTAGCCCTATGCAACAGATTACATATCTGGGATCCTGATCTGGTATCACATACCCAGGACGTAGAGGATACAGAGAAACAGTTCTTTGTAACGAACACACCCGAAGATGATGCATCAGCATGCACTCTCTTCGTTTGGGCGGCACGGGAATTCTGGTAATCCCCAATTTCCTGCTCTGTCTTATAACAATTATAAGTTGGAGCGGGACCAACGTTCCCCAGCTCAGTATAACAAGCGGGTTCGGTCAATATTCCGTTTTATTATCTTGATTAAGGCGTGATATGGTCGCTACCTGGAGAGAGAGAGAAGAAAACACTCAGCGTGCGCTCTTGCAAGAATAGATTGGTTATTATTTTATCTAATCAGGATGGCTCCCACTGCTTTTTATCAAATCTTCCTTCAAACCCTAAAAGGAAAGACTAGCCGGGATTAATTACACACTACAAGTTCGCCAATCTTTCAGCCAGGCCAGTGTCGGTACTTTGAGGGAGGTCCCCAGTGCTTTCGCACGAACCTAATTAATGTAAACCTCGTTTTCCCAGAGGCGTAACCCCGTTGACACCTTTCTAGACACCTACTTGATCGGCTAATTGTAATGTATAAAACTCTCCCAGGAGTAACTCTTACTCGCAGCGGGTATCGGGATCCAACTATCTCATAGAAGGTATGCAATCTCATTGCAAATTTCAACACTTGAAATTCCCGATAATATTTTGCCCCTAGCGTCCTATGACCTTGACAGAGGTCAACAAACCATAGGCTGCTAGTCAAGTTCAACCCGTCATTTCCTGATTGAAGTAAACCCACCCGCACGACCCTTGACAGAGGTCAACAAGGTCGCACGACTACCCTAAATCAATCACATCATATGCTTATGCAGATAAGCACTAATCAGCTACCGCACACTACGCCTTGACAGAGGTCAACAAACGCAGCACGAATACTAACCAGTACATATCTGAAATGACGGAGGGCTACGACAGGTTTTTCTGAAAACCTATTGCGTAATGAACTTGATATCGTTGTAGAATCAAATGATTTTAAAATGGAGTGCTTTTGAGGCTTTTCTAGTTTTGCTAAAGGAATCACTCCCGGTGAAGGGATCGTCGGTCCTTTCCTCGTCGAATGAGGTGCGGGATATATCATATATATCACTGTGCAAAGAAAAAACACTTAAAAGCAATCAAAAGACAAACCGAGTGTGTAGCATCTGCCAGTTATTGCTAAAGGAGTCACTCCCGGTGAAGGGATCTCGGTCATTTCCTCATCGAATAAGGTGCAGGATATATCACATATACCGCTATGCAAAGCAAGAACTGTAGCTACCTGTTTTATTTTGAAATTCGATTCTACAACATCTTAGGTTTCTTTTAATTCATTAATCACATTAATGAAGTCCCATCATTTAAATACCTAAACATCACAGATAAATACGACGTACACTTATGCCATCTGCATTCGCCTCGATGTCCCCTCGTGCACCGTTAGGTTAGGTAACTAAAGGCAGAGCGGGGCTGGGCTAGCGCGGGTGTAAAACATAAGTAACGTCTATATAATATATCATATATACTATATACTGTATCTATCACAGAACATCACATGATCACATCACAGATATCGCAGCAGAAGAAACATATGAAATATTGGATATACTAGGACGTCCGTGTTTTCAATACGAGCCAGTATAAAACACGGATTCCACGGTCGTGATGAATAGCCACACCCACACCCCTAGACCCCTACGAGAGAGGCAAGCAACCCTACCAATTCTAGAGTTAGGAGACCCGGACTCGACTCCTCGAGTTGGTCTCCCACTGGACTCCAGAACCCGGTTACTTGTGCCCTCCTCCTTAGGTCTATCCTAGTGCGGAAAAGTAAATAATATACAAGAGGTGACAACTTCCGCAACCTGGAAGCGACCTAATAAAAGAATATTACATACAAGTTTTTACATGAATGAAAATGAAAAACACTCATCTCACATAAAAACCCCCGGCTATTCAAACACGACGATCCAATATAACATATCCAGCAACACATAACATCACATGTCATCAACGTAAGTAAATATGCGCATCCCAATTGTCGTTGACATATAGCAACGAAACCGGCGATATCACATATTACACTTACGGTCACAGAAAAGAAAGTGTAAAACTACAATAGTTGGAATCCGCAACCTTCTCAGACATCGCATGCCTGACCAAATGAATTCACTAGACATCGCATGCCTAACAATTATAAACCCCGCATTTTAGTCTCAAAATCGAAAACTCTTTTCAATATCAAGTCAGGCAATTCAACAAGATTCCCGACATCCTGATCGAATGCTCGTCGCAAACTTCAGTAGGCGGCCGCACCCCCGACGCCGTCGACGAAGTGCACCAAGGCGGAACACCGCCACCGCGAGCACCCGAACGGATGCTTTCGGCGACGGGGTTCTCCTACAGTCACTTGGTCGGGGCTATGGAGTGAGGCTGTCTATTAAGTTTACCCGGCGAGTATCCGCGTACGCTACGTGATTGCGACGGACTTTTGATCACATCAAAATTCTGTGGCAACCGATCAAGTGAGACTAAAGTGCTATGTTTATAACATTCATTCAGTTATCTCATAACTTCTTGTGAATTCCAATTATTGTATCCCATTCCAGATAAATAGAAAATGTCAAACTTTTCGATCGAACAATCGAACACCCAAGTTTTTCCGATACAGATCAACACATGAAATAAGTCTAACAACATTCAGTTCGTGCCTCAGTACCGACGGTCCAGCCGTAGAAGGGTCAAGCCAACGCCTCACATGTGTCACGCCGTACTGCCCCAAACCCGAAGGTTCAAAGGGCAGTTCAAGACGGTCACATAATCGAGTTAAGGTTTGTTGTCTTCTAGAGGGACCATCGCGTTACTTGCACTACTTAGAACGTCGTTAAACTACGGAAAAATCCAACACTTGGAAATTTCCCGACAGGGGAAAAATTGGGTATTTATATCCGGTCGAACTTTTTAACATATTCTAAAAATTATCCGGAAAGCCACATAGACAAAATTTGATACTCCGATCGAAACACCGAATCCCCAAAACAACCCCAGAAAATTCAACTCTTGAATAAATATTAAAATTTCCCAGGAAAACCACCACAGAAAAATGAGAATTACTGTGAAAATTAAACTGCACAAAACGACAAAGCCGCCGCGCATCCGCCGCACGAGCCATGCTCGTGCCGCGGATCCGCGGCTCTTTGATGGAATTACGAGCACGAATTTCACAGTATCTCTTACATTCACCTGCTGATTTTTCTGCATATTTTTAATGTTGAAAAACTCACTGTTTTCAAAAAAGGACAGAGAGCAAGTTTGGTTTGGGGTTTCGGGTTCGTTCGGACTTCAAATTCCGTCCAGACTTCGCCTAAGGCTCTAGCTAGGCTCTGATACCACTGTAGGGTTCCTAGGCACCCTAATAAGGTCTCGCAAGGCATCGAACATGCCAATTTCAAAAATTCTAGGTGCCGAGAAACCCTAACAAGGACCGTTTGCAAGAAAACTAGGCGAAAAAGCTAACTAGTTAACACTTAACTATGAGAATACGGATATACAACCTTTGTAGATCTGGTGCTCCACCTCCACGGCTCCGCAATGAAGTCTCCTCGCTGTCCAAGAAGGATCCCGGGCTCTAGCATCGGCTTCATCGGAGAATGGACGGGCTAGGTCATCGACAACGTGCCGAAGATGATCTACGTCGAAGCATCGCAAGATCAAGCTCTCACTTCACCAAGTCATGAAACTTGTGAAGAAAACACACTCTACTACTTGGCAAGAGGTAGAGGATGAAGAAATAGGAAGTGGGTAGACTTTAGAATTGGATTTCTCACACTTTTCATCAATCCACCATTGATGAAGAGAAGCTTTCTTCTTTGAAGAAGATGAAGAAGAAGAAGAAAGAATTATGATAAGTTATTTAAAAAAGAAAAGAATATCCAAACTTATCATAATCCTAACTATGGTTATGTGTAGAGAGTTGACCAAGGTTAAAGCAATGGTTAGGGTTAAGGATGAGATAAGAATGGTGGACTAGGTCAAAACATCATGAAGCTTCAACTAAAGAACAAATAAAGCCACCATTCTTTTCTCTTTTCCATTTATTTTCCAAAAAATATATAAACAAATAAATGAATAAGGAAATAGTAAACCCTAACCATTTTATTAACCAAGGTTTAATTCTTTACACTTAACCAAAAGGCATGTATCATCAAACATGATACAAGCAAGTGCACAAAATCATATCGCATATGCAATGCGCACATCCGAGTGAGAAAATCCATTTAAAGTGAACCGATACTAGTTAATGCAAAGTAATATATCAAATATATAATTATACATTAAATCATTAAATCAACACTTGATTTAACGATCCGGTCATATCGCATATAACCGACTAGTATCATTAGTAACAACTTATCGAATCAACACTTGATCCGATAACCCGGCTATATCGCATATAACCGATCAATGTCACATCGCGAGAATCGAATACAGTATCACATACTGGTATTATTCTCGGTCCCGCACATATCTCATATGCGCTCCTATTTCGTTTCGCTTGAGCCAGGAAACCTCTGTGTAGGACTCTAAAGACTCGTCAATACGCCGGCAGCGGATGATGATCATATCAAACATCCACAAGCCGCAAGCGGTCTGCTAAACGTAACGGCCACATGGGTATTGAGCGATCTGAAGATCTACGAGCAAGCCCGCTCACACTCCAGTGAATCCAACCAGTAACACTACCGTACAGTCCGGTCTGATCGTCTCATATGTCGCATATCTCGCCTAGAGGTGGTAAACGTCAGACCCCAATAGCTCGATAAGTCGTGTCGATATGAGGTCTATAACAATTCGAGAAACTACTGGTAACACTTACCAGTAAATCTCAGCAACCCTGGCCAGGGATTTCCTGTTATAGCCAATCGAACACAGCGCAACATCAACCCCCAATACCGGGAGAGACGAATCCCCTCCTATCGCTCATTGCCTCCATGTGACTCGGGACTGTACCCAAAAACCACCGTTTTGCACGCCCTCTTGGACGTGGTAAGATGGAAATCAAAGCACAGTGGGAACCACACAAGACTCTATGACGATCTCGGGTCAACAGACTACTCTGTACCAGTGTCACCAGAGAACTGCCATCTGACATGAGGTATAATACCATCTGGGAGTTCTCGGCGAGTCCGTCCAGTGTACCCAGTCTCTACTGAGCACCCGTATATCATCTCTGATGTCAAACACCGATGGATATGGGATCATCCATCGCCCATCTATATGGGTCGAGAAGGTATACGCTAGTCTACTCTGGTATATCGATGCCCCGTCTCGATACACCCACGACTAGGGACTTTGAAGGATGTACTTATAGACTACCATGTCCCCACTAGTATGATCCGCATCATAGTCCAGGTAGTCAAGTACAGATCCTAAGGGCTTTAACAACATGTAACAGAGAGACAATCAGCATACACGTTAAGGTAAAGGGTAACCAGATAGCATACTATCATGTCGAGCAAGAAAGTCCTCCCTATATATGTCCCAGCATCCACTACAATATACATCCTATGTACAGTAATGGCCTCTAGGGCATACATATAACTAACATCTCTCAGGTTGGCGAGGAACCCTACTAGATCGACGGAGAGGCTGAGGTTCATTGGGAGCTGCTGAATCCTCTGGTTCCACTAAATCTTCAGTTTGAGTTTGTGTAGCCGGAATTTCTTCCAGTTCTACCATATCCCCACTAATTTCTTTTGCAAGAAATTCCTTTTCTAAAAAGGTGGCATGTCGAGAAACAAACACTTTTTGTTCCTCTGTATGGTAGAAAAGATATCCATGTGAATGTTTGGGATATCCCACAAACTTACATAGAACTGACCGTGCCTCGAGCTTGTCCGGATTTTTCCTTTTGACATAGGCCGGGCAACCACATATCTTAACTCGTTTAAGACATGGTCTCTTCCCACTCCATATCTCATATGGTATGGTAGGTACAGATTTAGTTGGAACTTGATTCAATAGGTATGCTGCTGTTTCCAGCGCATATCCCCAGAAGGAAATAGGTAACTCAGCTGTGCTCATCATAGAGCGCACCATATCTAATAGGGTGCGGTTCCTCCGGTCTGATACACCGTTGTGCTGTGGTGTATAGGGAGGAGTCAACTAAGAGAGAATCCCATTCTCTTTTAGGAAGTCCAGGAATTCATTGCTCAAGTATTCACCTCCTCGATCAGATCGAAGGATTTTAATACTTTTTCCGGTTTGGTTCTCGACTTCTTGTTTATATTCTTTAAATTTCTCAAAAGCTTCAGACTTGTGTCTTATCAAGTACACATGTCCCTATCTTGAGAGATCGTCAGTGAATGTAATGAAGTACGAAGAACCATCCCTGGCATGTGTAGACATGGGACCGCATACATCACTATGTATCAGTCCCAAGAGTTCGGTAACTCTTTCTCCGTGTCCCGTAAACGGAGTTTTGGTCATCTTGCCTTTGAGACATGACTGGCAAGTGTCATAAGATGAAAATTCAAACGGATTTAAATATCCATCTTTATACAGCTTAGCTAGTCGTGTCGCATTGATGTGACCCAGTCTACAATGCCATAAGAAGGATTCGTTCATTTCAGAACTCTTCCTCTTGTGTGTGTTTGTTATACTCAGAACTGTTGATTGATTAAGAACATAAATGCCATTGCACAACGTGCCTGATCCAACCAACTTTTGGTTACGGAAAATGTTCATAACATTGTCCTGTAATACAAAATTATATCCCTCTTTACTTAATAAAGAAACTGATATAATGTTGCATATCAGGTTCGGCATGTAATAGCATTCGTTCAGAACCAATGTATTACCAGTTGGTAACACAAGATGATATTCCCCGACAGTCTTAGCTGCAACAATTGCACCATTTCCAACTTTAATGTCTTTATCACCTTCTCCAAGTTCTCTACCTTTTCTAAGCCCATGTAACTGATTACATATATGGGATCCTGACCCGGTATCTAATACCCAGGACGTAGGGCAAATGGAGAAACAGTTCTCTGTAACGAACACACCCGAAGAAAATGCATCATCATGTACTTTCTTCATTCGGGTGGCATGGGAATCCTGGTATTCCCCTATATCCTGTTCAGTCCTATAACTCTTATAGGTAAGAACGGAACCAACGTTCCCCAGCACAGTATAACATGCGGGTTCGGTCAATACATCCATATTATTATCTTTATTAGGGCATGAAATGGTCGCTACCTGGAGAGAGAGAGAAGAAAACACTTTAGCGTATGCTCTTGTAAGATCAGATTGGTTTTTATCTTATCTAATCAGGATGGCTCCCACTGCTTTTTATCAAATCTTCCTTCAAACCCTAAAAGGAAAGACTAGCCGGGATTAATCACACACTACAAGTTCGCCAATCTTTCAGCCAGGCCAGTGTCGGTACTTTGAGGGAGGTCCCCCGTGCTTTCGCACGAACCTAATTAATGTAAACCTCGTTTTCCCAGAGGCGTAACCTCGTTAACACCTTTCTAGACACCTACTTGATCGGCTAATTGTAATGTGTAAAACTCTCCCAGGAGTAACTCTTACTCGCAGTGGGTATCGGGATCCAACTATCTCATAGAAGGTATGCAATCTCATTGCAAATTTCAACACTTGAAATTCCCGAATACTAAATCATAGCATGCTAGTCAAGTTCAACCCGTCATTTCTTGATTGAATCAAACCCACCCGCACGGCCCTTGACAAAGGCTAACAAGGTCGCACGACTACCCTGAAACAATCTGCATCATATGCATAAGCAGATAATTACTATTCAGCTACCGCACACTACGCCTTGACAAAGGCCAACAAACGCAGCACGAATACTAAACAGTTCTTATCTGAAATGACGGAGGGCTACGACAGGTTTTTCTGAAAACCTATTGCGTAATGAACTTGATATCGTTGTAGAATCAAATGAAGTTTTAAAATGGAGTGATTTTGAGGCTTTTCTAGTTTTGCTAAAGGGGTCACTCCCGGTGAAGGGATCGTCGGCCCTTTCCTCGTCGAATGAGGTGCGGGATATATCATATATATCACTGTGCAAAGCAGAAACTATAGAAGCAATCAAAAGTCAAACTGAGTGTGTAGCATCTGCCAGTTATTGCTAAAGGAGTCACTCCTGGTGAAGGGATCTCGGTCCTTTCCTCATCGAATAAGGTGCAGGGTATATCATATATACCGCTATGCAAAGCAAGAACTGCAGCTACCTGTTTTGTTTAAAATTTGATTCTACAACATCTTAGGTTTCTTTTCTTTCATTAATCACATTAATGAAGTCCCATCATTTAAATACTTAAACATCACAGATAAATACGACGTACACTTATGCCATCCGCATTCGCCTCGATGTCCCCTCGTGCACCGTTAGGTTAGGTAACTAACGACAGAGCAGGGCAGGGCTAGTGCGGGTTCAAAACATAAGTAACGTCTATATAATATATCATATATACTATATATAGTATCTATCACAGAACATCACATGATCACATCACAGATATCGCAGCAGAAGAAACATATGAAACATTGGATATACTAGGACGTCCGTGTTTTCAATACGAGCCAGTATAAAACACGGATTCCACGGTCGTGATGAATAGCCAATCCCACACCCCTAGACCCCTACGAGAGCGGCAAGCAACCCTGCCAATTCTAGGGTTAGGAGAACCGGACTCGACTCCTCGAGTTGGTCTCCCACTGGACTCCAGAACCCGGTTACTTGTGCTCCCCTCCTTGGGTCTATCCTAATGCGGAAAAGTAAATAATATACAAAAGGTGACGACTTCCGCTACCTGGAAGTGCCCCAAATAAAAGAATATTACATACAAGTTTTTACATGAATGAAAAGGAAAAACACTCATCTCACATAAAAAACCCCGGCTATTCAAACACGACGATCCAATATAACATATCCAGCAACACATAACATCACATGCCATCAACGTAAGTAAACATGCGTATCCCAATTGTCGTTGACATATAGCAACGAAACCGGCGATATCACATATTACACTTACGGTCACAGAAAAGAAAGTGTAAAACTACAACAGTTGGAATCCGCAAGCCTTTTTAGACATCACATGCCTAATCAAATGAAATACTTAGACATTACATGCCTAACAGTTATAAACCCCGCATTTTAGTCTCATTATCGAAAAATCTTTTCAATATCAAGTGAAACTAAACCGATAGATTTATAACATTCATTTAGTTATCTCATAACTGTTTGTGAATTCCAATTATTATATCACATTCCAGATAAACAGAAAATGTTAAACTTTCCGATCGAACAGTCGAATACCCAAGTTTTCCCGATACAGCTCAACACATGAAATAAGTCTAACAACATTCAGTTCGTGCCTCAGTACCAACGGTCCAACCGTAGAAGGGTCAAGCCAACGCCTCACATGTGGCACGCCGTACTGCCCCAAACCCGAAGGTTCAAAGGGCAGTTCAAGACGGTCACATAATCGAGTTAAGGTTTGTTGTCTTCTAGAGGGTCCATCGCGTTACTTGCACTACTTAGAACGTCGTTAAACTACGGAAAAATCCAACACTTGGAAATTTCCCGACAGGGGAAAAATTGGGTATTTATATCCGGTCGAACTTTTTAACATATTCTAAAATTTATCCGGAAAGCCACATAGACAAAATTTGATAATCCGATCGAACTATCGAAGCTCCAAAACAACCCCAGAAAATGCAACTCTTGAATAAATTTTAAAAATTCCCAGGAAAACCAGCACTATCAATTAGGAGTTACTGTATAAAATATATTGAATAAGGAGGCCGTACGACCGTGGAACCGCCGCACGAGCCATGCTCGTGCCGCGGAACCGCAGTGGTTTGATGGAGTTAGGCACACGAAATTCACAGTAACTCTAAAAAACACCTGCTGATTTTTCTGCATATTTTTAATATTGAAAAATCCTGATTTTTAAAAATTGGACAGAGAGCATTTTGTGAGTTAGGATTTCGGTTCGTTCGGGTTTAAAACGTCGTCTAGACTTCGCCTAATGCTCTAGCTAGGCTCTGATACCACTGTAGGGTTCCTAGGCACTCTTAAGAGGTCTCACAAGGCATCAACCATGCCAATTTCAAAAATTATGGGTGCCGAGAAACCCTAATACGGATCGTTGACTAGAAGTTTAGGCGATATGTGAATCTAGTTAACAACTTAACTAAAAGAAGAGAGCTACAACCTTTGTAGATCCGGTTATCCACTTCCTTAGCTCCATGTAGGCATCCTCTCGCTGTCCATCTCGAATCCCGAACTCATACGTCGGCTTCATCGGAGATTTGGGCGGACTAGGTCGTCGGCTTCGTGCCGAAGATGATCTACGTCGAGGCATCACAAGTTCAAGCTCCAACTTCACAAAGTTGTGAAACTTGTGAAGAAAACAACCAAAACAACTTGGCAAGAGGTAGAGGGTGAAGAAATAGGAGGTGGGTTCACTTTAGAATTGGATTTCTCTCACTTTAGCTCAAGTTGCCATTGATGGCATCAAGCTTTCTTTCTTGAAGATGAAGATGAAGAAGAAGAAAAGAATATGATAAGTGTTGAGTTAAAATGAATAATAATTCAATACTTATCATAAGCTAACTATAGTTAAGTGTAGAGAATAGACCATGGTTACTTGGATGAGTTAGGGTTAAGCATGAAGACAAGAATGGTTACAAAAGTCAAAGCTTCATGAAGCTTCAACTTAAAACAAAGAAAGCCACCATTCTCATCATAATCCTTTTCAAATAAATAAATAAATGAATATGCAAAACCCTAATAAACACTTAACCATGGTTTTAACTCTTTACACTTAACTAAATCATCAAGTATCATCAAACATGATACAAATATGTGCACAAAAGTATATCACATATACTTCTTGCACATCAAGTGAGAAAATCCATTTAAAGTGAACCAATACTAGTTAATGCAATACAATATATCAAATATATAATTATACATTAAATCATTAAATCAACATTTGATTCAATGATCCGGTCATGTCGCACATAACCGACTAGAATCCAATGTATCGATTTATCGAATCAATGATTCGATAACTAGGTCATATCGAATATAACCAATCGAAACATATATCGCGAGAATGAAATGCGGTATCACATATACGCATTATTCTCGGTCCTGCACATATCTCATATGCGCTCCTATTTCGTTTCGCTTGAGCCAGGAAACCTCTGTGTAGGACTCTAAAGACTCGTCAATACGCCGGTAGCAGATGATGATCATATCAAGCACCCACAAGCCGCAAGCGGTCTGCTAAACGTAACGGCCATCCGGGTATTGAGCGATCAGAAGATCGACGAGCTAGCCCGCTCACACTCCTGTGAATCCAACCAGTAACACTTAACGTACAGTCCGGTCTGTTCGTCTGATATATCGGATATCAAGTCTAGGGGTGGTAAACGTCAGACCCCAATAACCGATAAGTCATGCCGATGTGAGGCTCATAACGGGTCGAGAAACTACTGGTAACACTTACCAGCAAATCTCTGATCAGCCCTGGCCAGGGACTTCCCTGTTACGGCCAATCAAGCACAGCGCAACATCAACCCCCAATACCGGGAGAGACGAAACCCCTCCTATCGCTCATTGCCTCCATGTGACTCGGGACTGTACCCAAAGACCACCGTTTTGCATGCCCTCATGGACCTGGTAAGGTGGAGATCAAAGCACAGTGGGAATCACACAAGACTCTATGACGATCTCGGGTCTATAGACTAACCTGTACAAGTGTCACCTGAGAACTGCCTTCTGACGTGAGGTATAATACCATCTGGGAGTTCTCGGCGAGTCCGTCCAGTGTACCCAGTCTCTACTGAGCACCCGTATACCATCTCTGATGTCAAACACCAATGGATATGGGATCATCCATCGCCCATCTCATGGGTCGAGAAGCGTATACGCTAGTCTACTCTGGTATATCGATGCCCCGTCTCGATACACCCACGACTAGGGACCTTGAAGGATGTACTTATGGACTACCATGTCCCCACTAGTATGATCTGCATCATAGTCCAGGTAGTCAAGTACACATCCTAAGGGCTTTACTAACATGTAACCATAAGACAGTTTAAAGAGACAAGTGTACATGTTAAGATAAAGAGCAACCAGATAGCATACTATCATATCGAGCAAGAAAGTCATCTCTATACATGTTCAAGCATCCAATATAATATACATCATCTGTACAATACTGGCCTCTAGGGCATACATACAACTAACAATGTCGGGTTTCAGTAGTGGCTCTGTGAAACCCGGGGATCCCAGATATCTGTATTGTTCTGTGATACTGTACATTTCTGTGATGTTGCATTTTATCACGCCTTGAGCGAATATAATATATTGGTATATATATTAGTAGATGTTGTATATGTTTTGCATCCGCGCTAGTCCAGTCCCCGCTCTGTCGTTAGTTAGCTAACCTAACGGGTAATGACGGGACCTAGTGGCGAATGTGGATGGCATATACGTACGTCAGAATATTTTCGTTCTTTGTGGCGTGATCAATTGATGGGACTGCGTTGATTCGGATCAATGCAAGTTTAAAACAAACTTTATCTGATGTTGTTGGAACACTTTTCAAAAAGCTGTTATTGCAAGGGCGTTCTCTTTTGTTTTGCATCGTGGTATTCAGTTGGAATATCCTGCTCCTCAGTCGACGAGGCAAGGGCCGAGATCCCTTCACCGGGAGTGACCCCTTGGACAAAAGTTTGCGTCAGGGCAATAACTTCACTATAGCCGATTACTTTTGCTTTGCACCGTGGTATTCAGTTGGAATATCCTGCACTTCATTCTATGGGGAAAGAGCCGAGATCCCTTCACCGGGAGTGACTTCTTTAGCAAAGGTTTTCGTTACTATATTTTTCTAAAAAGCTCTCCGTTCCTTCAACGATATCAAGTTCTTTACGTTAAAGGTTTTCGCCAGAAACCATTCGTAGCCCTCCGTCGTTTCATATGGGTGGTCAATAGTATTCAAGCTGTGTATGTTGGCCAAAGTCAAGGCACAGTGATTGGTAGCTATTGGGTATTCATATGCAGCATAGATAGATGCGTTGGTTTGGGGCAGTCGTACTACTATTTTGGCCAATGTCAAGGGTATGTACGGGTGGGCTCAAACTAACCTGGAGAATGACGGGTAGAACTTGACATGTGACTTATGATATGTTGGCCAAAGTCAAGGTCATAAAAGCATGGGGAAAAAATCACATCGGGAGTATCTAAAGAAACTGAAACTTGCTAGATATGAGCATACCTTCTGGAGTGTGATAGCGTGAGCGGATTCCGTCACATTATCATGCGATGATAGTTGGATCCCGATTCCCACTGATGAGTTGGTTTACTCCTCGGGTGATCCCGACTAATTCTTCTTTTTGGTTTGTAGGAGAATTTGACGGTACAGAGGGAGGTTTCCAGATTAGATAAATTGGTAACCATTCTGATCTAGGTTAGAGTGCACGCTGAGTGTTTCTTTTCTCTCTCTCTGGCAGCGACCATTGACCCGACCCTAAGACTATGACTCAGTGACCAAGTTGACCGAACCTTCTTAACACTGGCTTTTGGATTGTCAAAGTTGCGAACCTCATTGCCACTCCTACTTTTACCATTTTCTCCAGGACACCCCGTATTACTACGAACGTCCACTTCCATTGGACAAAACCATCGTATGGTTATATACGAACTCGAAGGAATTTATTCGAGGATGGTTTCCGGTTCTGGAGAAAACGGATAGGATTATTCAGTTGTCTTTTCCTCTTACCTTCTCTCAGGTTGCGAGTACTCCTTGGTTTAGGAGATAGTACACCTATTACGTAAATTGGATAGTCTTCTTCTAAACCTTAGGCTGGTGCCGAACGGTGGGGAATGAAGAAAACCAATTAGCATAACGATGGTGTGCAGAAGGTATTAAGTTAAGACAGAGCAAGGGATTAGTAAGAGGGCAAAGTAAATTGCAACTGATATTCACGACCAAACCAGGTATTTCATTACCACTCCCACTTCACCTTTGTATTTCTCCAGGACACTCCGTATCACTACGAAGATCCACAGTTTATTGGATACTCCATCGTATGGTTATATACGAACTCGAAAGGAACTTGTTCCAGTTCGGGGATGGATTCTGGTCCAGGAGAAATAGGAATAAGGTTTATTCGGTTGTCTTTTATCTTCACCTTCTCTCGCATTACGAGTGCTCCTAGGATTAGGACAGTACACCCATTATGCTTATTGGATAGTCTTCTTCCAAACCATAGGCTGGTGCCGAACGGTAGGGAAGGAAGAAAACCATTTGGCCTAAGGGGTATGCAGAAGGTAATGACTAAAGACATATAAAGGGATTTGGAGAGGTGGCAAAGAACTATACGGTTACATTCGTGAATCTGGAAGAGGCATTACTAGGAATACCGGGATACCCCATCGAAACATTTCAATATTTCAGCTTCCTTGTGTACTGTTAAAGGAAAACTGATTTTCCAGTTAGACACTTGCTCCAGGGTATGTATTTACCAGGTATGATTCTCACATCTGTATGGTTTTACAGATGATGAGTGGGAGTAAATTATTGGGAATTGGGTGATCATCCTCATTACATCGGGATTCGTTGTAATCAGTGATATTTGAGGAAGTCACCTGGGTTGTTTGCCGGACGGCAAATATTTGGTTTTGAATATCCGTTGTTATGCACCAATTTCAAATTGATATATCTGTACGTCTATTTTTATAGAGTGAGATATACCTTTTTGATATTATGTTGATGACATTTACCTATATCAGTGGATGGTTAGGTAAGGAGCATTAAACAGCGGTGTAATTCTTCTTAACCATAAGTACAGTTTTCAACCTACGACACACAGGGATTGAGTTATCAGACTCAAGGGACTTGTACAGAGTATTGTATGTTGTCCAAGGTCCATCAGGACAGAGGGGTTGGTTCTCGTACTATATTCGGTTTACTTATGACTTCTTTAGTTTTTAGACAGGTGTTTCATGGAAACACAGGGTCCGAATTTTGAGAAGTTATAGGTATTTGAATAAAGTAGAGAACCAGATATTGCAAGTATCGGGATTCTTCAAATTGATCGGAGATGTAGATACTTGAGTATGGTATTCAGTTGATAGTAGTGATTAAGGGAACTTACTTCTCTTTCAGGTTACTCATAATTGGAAGCATTCCTAAGTTGAGTAACGCTGATCGGCCTCCTTCCATTTAGTTGACATGCACTGGAGACAGCTGCATGATTTGAATCTGGTTCAATTAAATCAGTGCCTCTGGTTCTATATTGGATTTAGAATAGTTCATATCTTAACGATGTTAAGGTACGGGGAGTTGTCCGGCCTATGCTTAAAACCAGACTCTGGATAACTCAAGGCATGTTTCTGTAATGGCTGTTTGTGGGTTGACCCAGGCTATGATGAGGGTTGACTTTCTACCATCTGGAAGATCAATAGTGATATTGTTCTAGACTCGCCACAGTTTTAATAAAAATTGATTTTTTCAGAAAACAGTAGTGGGAGTATGGTAGAACTGGAAGTGATTCAGAACCACAAACGATTACTGAAGATTTGATAGGAACCTAAAGATTCAATCTGGTTTGACATTCCATTGGCCACTCCGCAGATAAAGTGGGTAACTTCAGGCACCCGAGAGGTACTCCGGTAGCCTCAAGGACGGTGATAGGGAATTTCTTGTTTACCCAGACTTGCCATTGCTGTTGTTCCAGGCTGCGAGACCTGGCAGGGGGATGAGTATAGCGTCGTTCTAAACTATCTTTAGAAGTTTATGTGATTATGACTCTGCCAGAGGGTTGTCGTAGTCAGTGGGAGAAGCGGAAGCATTGGTGGACAGGTAGCTTATGTCTATTTATGGAATAAAGCAGATATAGCGGAGAAAGATCATCCATTTCTGATGTGACAGTCATAGGTTTGACTTCATCAGAATAGGGGATGGATCTGTTGAGAAGGTAGTAGGGTGTGATGTCATGGTATTTGGATGACATACACAGAATAGGAAGTGATATTCCTATACTACGATCGGTTATACTTTGGTCGTCACATAGTGGTTTCTCCACATGGGACTTGGACATTATATCAGACATACTGTTTACTAGATCTATGGTTTTAGATCTAGATTTGGGTGGTTTCACAATCAGGGTACTTAGATAGCATTCTAAGAGTATTTAGAATGGACGACTCCTGGCACGGTAGTGTACTTGCAGGTAATGGAGCCACCCTCTCTAAAGGTGTCTTACAGACTAAAGGAGAGAGGATGTGCATGATTGGCAGATCACTTGCTCAGGCAATTGAGTCAATTATGAGATGTCAAGTACCACACCAGATGTTGTTCTTGCACTAGATGCAATAAGTTGACATTGATCCAATCCTGGAAAAACAGTCGGAAGCAGTTTTAGAACATAAGTGGATGTTCTAGGGATATGATAACAACAGCCTCATTCGGGAGACAGTTATCATTCCAGGCTTCCAAGGTGACCTGGACGACAAGGAGGTTGTCAGAGTTATAGTTTTCCTTCTGACGAGGGGCAGTATTTTGGACAGGTAGTCAAAGGCAATACTGAGGGAGGCATGGCACAGGATACTGATTAAGTTCGGTTGACGATACAGTCTAAGAAGTTTGGATTTGGAGTTCATTTATGAGCTAGGTCCCATCAGACATCCAGACATATTCTGAGACAGGTATTGCTCATTTCGGGAGATGGCTTTCTCCGCGAACATGAGATATAGAGAGACATAGAAAGAAACATCAAAGTGGATCCACTCACTGAGGCTATTCCTCGAACGCAATAGTTTCATAAACGGGCTTTGTGAGACTGACTAGTAGAGGAGTTGGGTGTTCGGTATCACACGGGCTGTGAGTATGCGACATCGCAATAATTAGCCTTGAGTGCAAGTGGGAGATTGTTGGAGACAGTGCCCTCAGAGTCAATTATTGGATCACAGGCACGTGATTGCAATGATTGAGGAAGGACCTGTCCCAGTAGGACAGTCTTACTCGAGATGATAGTATGCTATCTGGTTTATCTTTATCATCGTGTACTGCTTTAGGTGGCCTGACATGTCGCTATTACACGTTGATAGAGCCCCTAGGATTCTTGCTTGACCACCAGCAGTATGAGGGCGATCATATAAGTGGGAGCTGGGGTCTATAAGCACATCCTTAAAAAGGTCCCTAGTCGTGGGAGTTTCGAGACAGGGCATCGATACTCCAGAGTAGACTAGTGTATACATTCAAGACCCCGACGAGGGGCGGTGGCCGGTCTCACAAGCCATTGGTGTCAGTTGGATCACCTAAGATGTATACAGGTGCTCATTGGGTTATGAGTACACCGGACAGGACTCGCCGGGAACATGCTAGTTGGTCTTATACCTGACGTCAGATGGCAGTTCCCTGGTGACATGTGTACAGGTTAGTTCATCGACCTGAGGATCGTCATTTGTCTCGTGTGAGTTCCCACTGTACTTTGATTACTACCCTACCACGCTCAAAGGAGACGTGCAAACAGGTTTTAGTTGGGTACAGTCCCGAACCATATGGAGGCAGTGAGCGGATCTTCTGGGGTTTGTCTCTCCCGGTATTGGGGGTGAGGTCGCGCTGTGTCTAGGAGAGCCATTACACGAAGCCCTCGGCCGAGGCAGGAGATTTACTGGTAGGTATTCCAGTAGTATCTCAGGGTGTTCTGGGCTACACTCCGACACGACTTGTACCGCTTTTGGGGGTCTGACTTTTACCAACCCCCTAGGCCCGCCATGCGATGCTTATAGACGAACGGACCGGACTGTACGGATATTGTCACTGACAGGTTCAGTAGGGTGTCAGGATGAGTTCGATCATCGACGTCCCTTTTGATCAATAGCTGGTGGCCCGTCACGTATGGCTAATACCTCTGACGTGCTAGTGGTTAAATCCACAGCCATAGTATTGACGAGTCTTTAGAGTCCACCATACATACAGTTACTCAAGTTTCGGGAGAAACGCTGTAGAGGCCATATGGAGATATGGCAGGGTTCGATCAGATACGTGCGGTATTGCACGGATCAGGATCGGACGGTTAGTACTAGAGGCCGTATGGAAATATGGCAGGGTTCGATCAGATACGTGCGGTATTGCACGGATCAGGATCGAACGGATATTACTAGCCGGCTTTGGTTTAAGCCGGATCCTAGTATAGTACAGTGTAGATTTTGTCTCATTACATTTGTATCCGGTCGGAATACAGACGCGGGTGTGTATACACAGTATCGGGGTTTTTCCTGTAATTTATTACGGTACCAGTTTTCTGAAGTTGCCAGTTTGCTTTCCGTTTCGGCCATTTTCATTTGTATCTTTCAATGGTCGAAGTTTGTTGGAGGAGGGCTTATTTGCATTTGTCCAAATAAGCATTTGTGGAGGGTGTTCTTTGCATTTTATTGTATCATGATACTTACACCTTCATTTGACTTCTTTTGACCATGATGGCTTGACTTTTGTTTTCATGATGGTTGTGATGGAATGTAGGACTTGTGGTGTGTTCATTGTTTCTCATCATCACTTTTCTCTCTCTCTTGTATCATTGCATTCCACCCACCCCTTGACTTTGCTCTCTCTCTCCACTCACACAATGAAGAGGGGCCGGCCACTATTGTGGTGCATGAGGATTCATTTTGATGGGTGGCATTTGGTTTCCTAATTGTGCTAAGGAAATAAAGCTCTCTAGTTCATTTCAAAAGTCTATTCCTCCACCATCTCAAAAGGCAACCTCCATGAACCCCAATTGATACATAGCACTACACCATTCTACAGCAAATCTTGGGCACGTCGACTCGCCATCTTCGTGCCCGAGTTGCCTCGGTCTAGAGGTGGGAGCCCGTAAAAGAAGCCGGCGACGTGGTGCCCTTCCGGCGACGAGGTGGACACCGGAGATTCCGCGGGAGATCGGGACGACGACGAGAAGACCGGAGGACACGGATCACTCGGTATATCTCTCTTCCTATCTTGTAGTTAGCTAGGACTAGTTTAATGGCCCGATCCGGGTTTATAGTGCGCGGTGGTGCCGGTTTGAATTTAAAGTTAACCATCGCTTCCGCATTTGGCCTCGGGGTGGAGGCCGGGGCGCCGCCGTGCACTTACACTAGGGGCCATTATTGTACCATACTAGTTTGTATATTACTTAATGGAAGCTTGGGATATTCACATGTATATAACAGTCTTGCTAAACATGGTAGTATGCTACTTGGTTTTTCTATTTTAATATGTGAGTATACGTATTGATAGAGCTCTTAGGATCTTGCTTGACTACCAGCGTTGTGATGGCAGTCAAACTAGTGGGGGCTGGGTAGTCTACAAGCATATCCTTATTCAGGTTCCTAGTCGTAGGATTATCGAGACAGGGTATCGATACTCCGGAGTAGACTAGTGTGTACGCTTCTTATCCCATTTGGGGAGATGGTCTTCCCCACAGCCGTCAGTACGTCGTACTGGAGATAGTATGCAGGTGCTCGTTAGGTTACGGGTATACCGGACAGGACTCACAGGGAACTGTTGGTTGGTTTTATACCAGTCGTCAGTTAACAGTTCCCAGGTGACATGAGTACAGCATAGTCCGCAGACTTGACACTGCTATTTCGCCTCGAGTGTGTCACACTGTTCTTAGATTGCTACCCTACCACGGCTCAAAGGAGTCGTGCAAACAGGTAGCAGTTGGGTGCAGTCCCGAGCACTTGGAGGCAGTGGCGGTTAGACAGGATTCGTCTCTCCCGGTATTGGGAGTTGATATCGCGCTGTGTCAGAGAGCCATTACGCAAAGTCCCTGGCCAGGGCAAGCGAGATTTGCTGGTAGGTTCCAGTAGTTTCTCTGGGTGTAATGGGCTTCACTCCGACACGACTTATACCGCTATTAGGGGACTGACGCTTGCCTCCCCCTAGGCCCGATATGCGAAAGTCTTAGACGAACATACCAGACTGTACGGAGATTGTCACATCAGACTCAGTAGGAGTTCAGATGGGTTTCCTCATCGGCCTTCTTATCGACATCTACCTGGGGACCGTTACGTACAGCTAGTGCCGCTTGCGGTCTGTGGTTAAACCCACTGCCAGCGTTGTAGTCGAGTCTCTAGAGTCCCATACAGAGAGTTTCCCTACTCCAGGTGAAACGATATAAAGGTCGTATGGTTTTACGACAAAGGTTCGGACGCATACGTGTGTTTACGCACGTACGACATCCGGACAGTTTTTACTAGCCGGTTTTGGTTTAAGCCAGTTTCTAGTATCCGGTTATTGGATTTATACAGTCTAAAGTTTTTCCGTGTTTTCATAGATAGGAGGGGCGTTCTCGTAATTACGCGAGAAGCTTCTAGAAGATGGTGACTTGGGGGTTAAGGTGGCATATGCAAGATTAGTGAGTCATGTGAGTGATTCATCCATGTCATTAATGCATCATAAATGCTTAATGACTCATGGAGATGAATCACCCTCTTATATTTATGAAGCATGATTATTAATCCTTTATTTTCTTTTATTGGATAAATGATAATGCTTGATATATATTATGATAGATCATTATCTCATCTCATTCTCTTGCTCACTTTCTCTCTCCTCAAGCTCTCTCTCTTCAAACCCTAATCCTCCCCTCTCATGTGTTGAGACCAAGGATTAGAATAGACTACTTAATCCTTAACCATTCTCTATATCACCTAGGTTACTTAGATTAGCGATTTAAGGAACCAAGTTACCTCAAGTTGGAGGTGAAGCTTATAGTAAAGCTCTCGGGTGGATCATCTACTATATAGAGAAGGCCAGAGAGGATGTGGAGAACGATAAGACGAAGGACACGGTTCTACAGGTATAATCACTCTTCATAGTAGTTGTTAACTTCTATGATTCTTGTTAGTTATAGTTTAGCAAAGATTCTCGGTTAGTCGATGTTTACGCATAAAACAAGATCGTTTTTCATTATTCCGCCTTCCCGCAAGTCGTGGGGTGTTGTACATCGACTTACAGTGGTATCAGAGCCTCGCTAAACAATAATTAACTCATTAGCAAAGTCGTAAGAATTTTGAACGCAAAACGAACCAGAAAACGACATCGATATCATAAGTTTCTGTCGAATTTAAAACAGGCTCTAAAAATTTTACAGGTTGCTGTAGTATAACCTACAGAGAATTGTAAGAACACTGGTGAAAAATGGGTCACTGAATCGGCCATACAGCCGCGGAACCGCGGCCGATCCCACCGATACGCCGCGGATCCGCGGCCGAGTTGGGGCCGATTCAACCCAGTTTCCACCAGTAACTCTTCTGTGATATTTGTGTGTTTTCTCGGATGTTTATTTTTGTAGGGTCCCTAGGCACCCTAGTGAGGTCTCACAAGGCATCGAACATGCCAATTTCAAAAATTCTAGGTGCCGAGAGACCCGACTACGGATCGTTTGGTAGAAAACTAGGCGAAAAAAACTAACTAGTTAAAACTTAACTAAGAGATACGGAAATACAACCTTTGTAGATCCGGTGCTCCACCTCCATAGCTCCGCAACGAAGTCCCCTCCACTGTCCAAAAGGAATCCGGACTCCAGCGTCGGCTTCGTTGAAGAATAAGCGAGCTAGGTCGTCGATGTCCATGCCGAAGATGATCTACGTCGAGGCATCGCTAAATCAAGCTCCGACTTCACCAAGTCAAGAAACTTGTGAAGAAAACACACTCTACTACTTGGCAAGAGGTAGAGGATGAAGAAATAGGAAGTGGGTAGACTTTAGAAATGGATTTCTCACTCTTAATCATCAATCACCATTGATGAAAATGAAGCTTTCTTCACTTGAAGAATGGAAGAAGATGAAGATGATATGATAAGTCTTGAATTAAAAATAGAAAATAAAACAATACTTATCATACTTTTAACTCTAGTTAAGTGTAGAGAATTAACTTAGGTTAGTTAAAATGGTTAGGGTTAAGTATAGGACAAGAATGAAGACTTAGTCAAAGTTTCAAGAAACTTCAACTAAATCCAAAATATGCCACCATTTATCTTTCTTTTTCCTTTTTCCAAAAAGAATAAATAAGAAAGATAAATGAATAAATAAAAAACAAAACCCTAACCCATTCATTACCATGGTTCATTCTTTACACTTAACCAAGTTTGGCATGCATCATCAAACATGATACAAGCAAGTGCACAAAATCATATAGCATATGCAATGCGCACACCCGAGTGAGAAAATCCATTTTAAAGTGAACCGATACTAGTTAATACAAAGTAATATATCAAATATACAATTATGCATTAAATCATTAAATCAACACTTGATTTAACGATCCGGTCATGTCGCACATAACCGACTGGTATCATCAGTAACAACTTATCGAATCAACACTTGATCCGATAACCCGGCTATATCGCATATAACCGATCAATGTCACATCGCGAGAATCGAATACAGTATCACATACCGTATTATTCTCGGTCCCGCACATATCTCATATGCGCTCCTATTTCGTTTCGCTTGAGCCAGGAAACCTCTGTGTAGGACTCTAAAGAATCGTCAATACGCCGGTAGCAGATGATGATCATATCAAACACCCACAAGCCGCAAGCGGTCTGCTAAACGTAACGGCCACCCGGGTATTGAGCGATCTGAAGATCGACGAGCAAGCCCGCTCACACTCCAGTGAATCCAACCAGTAACACTACCGTACAGTCCGGTCTGATCGTCTGATATGTCGCATATCTCGCCTAGGGGTGGTAAACGTCAGACCCCAGTAGCTCGATAAGTCGTGTCGATATGAGGTCTATAACAATTCGAGAAACTACTGGTAACACTTACCAGTAAATCTCAGCAACCCTGGCCAGGGATTTCCTGTTATAGCCAATCGAACACAGCGCAACATCAACCCCCTATACCGGGAGAGACGAATCCCCTCCTATCGCTCATTGCCTCCATGTGACTCGGGACTGTACCCAAAAACCACCGTTTTGCACGCCCTCTTGGATGTGGTAAGATGAAATCAAAGCACAGTGGGAACCACACAAGACTCTATGACGATCTCGGGTCAACAGACTACTCTGTACCAGTGTCACCAGAGAACTGCCATCTGACGTGAGGTATAATACCATCTGGGAGTTCTCGGCGAGTCCGTCCAGTGTACCCAGTCTCTACTGAGCACCCGTATATCATCTCTGATGTCAAACACCAATGGATATGGGCTCATCCATCGCCCATCTGTATGGGTCGAGAAGGTACACGCTAGTCTACTCTGGTATATCGATGCCCCGTCTCGATAAACCCACGACTAGGGACTTTGAAGGATGTACTTATGGACTACCATGTCCCCACTAGTATGATCTGCATCATAGTCCAGGTAGTCAAGCACACATCCTAAGGGCTTTACCAACATGTAACAGAGAGACAATCAGTGTACACGTTAAGGTAAAGAGCAACCAGATAGCATACTATCATGTCGAGCAAGAAAGTCCTCCCTATATATGTCCCAGCATCCACTACAATATACATCCAATGTACAGTAATGGCCTCTAGGGCATATATATAACTAACAATCTCCCACTTGCACTAGGGCCATCTGTAGCAGTGGTTGTAGTATCTCATACTCAACCATCCCATAAAAGTCTCTCTCTGGGAACAGGTCTTTGTGAGTGGATCCGCTGTGTTGTCCTCTGAGTCTACTCTCCAAACCTCGATCACCCTGGAGATCAACTATCTCCATGATCAGGTGATACTGCCTTAGAATATGTCTGGATCACTGATGGGACGGACGTTCCTTGGCATAAGCCACAACTCCATTGTCTCACAATGGTTGGAACGTGGTTCATCTCATGAACCAATATACATCCAAACAGCCTCTTTGGTAGCATCTTAAGTAGCGATGTATCCTGCCTTTATCATCTAGTATGTCACGGTATCTAGCTTGGAACTCTTCCAACATACCGTCCCTTTACTTAGGGTAAAGACAATGCCTGTGACTGACATTCAGTCGTCTTTATTACCCTGGAACACTTCCAGTGATTCTCCCCAGGATCAATTGATACAATCTCACTACAACTAGTGAGAATCCTAACATCCATTTAAATCTATCTCATAGATCCAAAACACAGGATTTAGGAGGTATCACTTTGATCCTTCATGGAGAATCATTGTGATAAACGGAGATTGATCGAGCATAGCATAAGAAACTCCTTTCTTATCAAGAGTATGTCATCCACGTACTCTACGAGGATCGTCACCATACTCCCTACTACCTTTTTGTTTATACAAGGTTCATCTACCATTTTGATGATGTCAACTTCTTTGACTAATCATCAAAACAGATGTTCCAACTCCGCGATGCCTGCTTTATCACATAAAACATCTTGCACACGTTTCCGCTGCTCCCACTTTCTACGAAGCCCTCTGGCTGTGTACTTATAGACGCCCTCTTTTAAAACATCATTTAGAAAAGCAGTCATGACACCCAACCGCCAGATATCGTAGTCATGGTATGTAGCCGTGGCAAGTAGGATCTGGATGGACTTAAGCATAGCCACTTGAAAAGGTTTCATCATTATCCACGCCTGGTCGATGACGAAAAGCTTTAACAAGTCTAGCTTTGAAAGTCTCAACTTTTCCATCTACACCAAGTAATCTTCTCAAGATATACTTGCTCCTGATGGGGATTTAACCCTTCAGATATAGCAACCAAAGTCCATACTTTGTTGGTGTATAAGGATTCCATCTCAGATCGCTAAGCATCCAGTCATTCTTATAGAGTCCCACTCCTGATGGCCAGCTCGAAACTAGTTGGGTCATCATCTCATGATGCAGTCCTCGCTCCCACTGTCATAGAGAAACCGAAGTATCTCTCAGGTGGGTGAGGAACCCTACTAGATCGGCGGAGAGGCTGAGGTTCGTTGGTAACTATTGAATCATTTGGTTTTACCAAATCATCTGCTGTAGTTTGTATAGCTGGAACCTTTCCAGTTCTACATTACAGACCTTGCCTCGAGCTTGTCCGGATTTTGCTTTTAAACATAAGCCGGTCAACCCCAAATCTTAACTAGCTTAAGACATGGGCTCTTCCCTTTCCATATCACATATGAAGTGGTAGGAAACTGATTTGATTGGAACCCTATTCAATAGGTATGCAGCTTCTCAAGTGCATAACTCCCAAAAGGAAAAAGGTAACTCAACAGTACTCATCATAGAGCACACCATATCATATAGGGTGTATTTGCTCCGCCCCGACATACCATCGTGCAATGGTGTATTCGGAGGAGTAATGCTGAGAGAGAATCTCATTCTCCTTTAGAATAGTCCAGTATTTCCGTGCTCAAGTATTCTCCTCCTTGATCACATCATAGGACATAATACTTATATCCGTATTTTGGTTCTCTACTTCCAACTTATATTCTGTGAATACCTCAAAAGCTTCGGACTTATGTTTCAACAGGAACATACGACTGAATCTTGAGAGATTATCAGAGAATATAATGAAGTATAAAGAACCAGTCCTGGCATGTGTAGACTGGAGACCTACATACATCAACATGTATCATCCCAAGAGTTCACTAACTCTTTCTCTGTTTCCAATAAACAGAGCTGTGGTCATCTTATCTTTGTGACATGACTGGCGAGTTTCACAAGATGTAAATTCAAACTAATTTAAATATGCATCTATATGTAACTCTAGCTAGTCGGGTCACATTGATCTGACCCAGTCTACAATACCTCAAGAAGGATTCGTTCATTTCTGAACTCTTCCTCTTGTGTGTGTTCCGTATACTAAGAACTGTGTTTTGATTTAGAACATTAATGCTTTTAGATAACGTGCCTGAACCAATCAACTTTTGATATAGGAAATGTTCAAAACATTATCCAACAATACAAAATTTTATCATTTCTTTACTAATAAAGAGACTGATATGATTTTGTATATCAGGTTCGGTATCTAATAGCATTCGTTCAGAATCAATGTATTGGTGATACAGGGTGACAGTGACCAACAGACTTGGCTGCAACACTTGCCCCGTTTTCTGTCTCATGAAACTTATCACCCGTTCTCAGTTCTCTGTAACGAACACACCCGAAGATGATGCATCAGCATGCACTCTCTTCGTTTGGGCGGCACGGGAAATCTGGTATTCCCCAATTTCCTGCTCTGTCTTATAATAATTATAAGTTGGAGCGGGACCAACGTTCCCCAGCTCAGTATAACAAGCGGGTTCGGTCAATAATCCGTATTATTATCTTGATTAAGGCGTGATATGGTCGCTACCTGGAGAGAGAGAGAAGAAAACACTCAGCGTGCGCTCTTGCAAGAATAGATTGGTTATTATTTTATCTAATCAGGATGGCTCCCACTGCTTTTTATCAAATCTTCCTTCAAACCCTAAAAGGAAAGACTAGCCGGGATTAATTACACACTACAAGTTCGCCAATCTTTCAGCCAGGCCAGTGTCGGTACTTTGAGGGAGGTCCCCCGTGCTTTCGCACGAACCTAATTACTGTAAACCTCGTTTTCCCAGAGGCGTAACCCCGTTAACACCTTTCTAGACACCTACTTGATCGGCTAATTGTAATGTGTAAAACTCTCCCAGGAGTAACTCTTACTCGCAGCGGGTATCGGGATCCAACTATCTCATAGAAGGTATGCAATCTCATTGCAAATTTCAACACTTGAAATTCCCGATAATATTTTTGCCCCTAGCTCGCTATGACCTTGACGGAAGCCAAACAACCTATAGTCCGCTAGTCAAGTTCAACCCGTCATTTCCTGATTGAATTAAACCCACCCGCACGACCCTTGACGGAGGCCAAACAACGCCGTACGAATAGCCTAATCCAATCGCATCATATGCTAGCAGATAAGCACTAGTTAGCTACCATACACTACGCCTTGACGGAGGCCAAACAACCGCAGCACGAATACTAACTAGTACGTATCTGAAATGACGGAGGGCTACGACAGGTTTTTCTGAAAACCTATTGCGTAATGAACTTGATATCGCTGTAGAATCAAATGATTTTAAAATGGAGTGCTTTTGAGGCTTTTCTAGTTTTGCTAAAGGAGTCACTCCCGGTGAAGGGATCGTCGGTCCTTTCCTCGTCGAATGAGGTGCGGGATATATCGTATATATCACTGTGCAAAGCAAAACACTTAAAAGCAATCAAAAGACAAACCGAGTGTGTAGCATCTACCAGTTATTGCTAAAGGAGTCACTTCCGGTGAAGGGATCTCGGTCCTTTCCTCATCGAATAAGGTGCAGGATATATCACATATACCTCTGTGCAAAGCAAGAACTGTAGCTACCTGTTTTATTTTGAAATTCGATTCTACAACATCTTAGGTTTCTTTTATTTCATTAATCACATTAATGAAGTCCCATCATTTATGTACCTAAACATCACAGATAAATACGACGTACACTTATGCCATCCGCATTCGTCTCGATGTCCTCTCGTGCACCGTTAGGTTAGGTAACTAACGGCAGAGCGGGGCAGGGCTAGCGCGGGTGTAAAACATAAGTAACGTCTATATAATATATCATATATACTATATAAAGTATCTATCACAGAACATCGCATGATCACATCACAGATATCGCAGCAGAAGAAACATATGAAATATTGGATATACTAGGACGTCCGTGTTTTCAATACGAGCCAGTATAAAACACGAATTCCACGGTCGTGATGAATAGCCAAACCCACACCCCTAGACCCCTATGAGAGCGGCAAGCACCCTACCAATTCTAGAGTTAGGAGACCCGGACTCGACTCCTCGAGTTGGTCTCCCACTGGACTCCAGAACCCGGTTACATGTGCTCCCCTCCTTGGGTCTATCCTAGTGCGGAAAAGTAAATAATATACAAACGGTGACAACTTCCGCAACCTGGAAGTGCCCCAATAAAAGAATATTACATACAAGTTTTTACATGAATGAAAAAGAAAAACACACATCTCACATAAAACCCCCCGGCTATTCAAACACGACGATCCAATATAACATATCCAGCAACACATAACATCACATGTCATCAACGTAAGTAAATATGTGCATCCCAATTGTCGTTGACATATAGGAACGAAACCGGCGATATCACATATTACACTTACGGTCACAGAAAAGAAAGTGTAAAACTACAACAGTTGGAATCCGCAACCTGCATAGACATCGCATGCCTAATCAAATGAATTCCTTAGACATCGCATGCCTAACAATTATAAACCCCGCATTTTAGTCTCAAAATCGAAAACACTTTTCAATATCAAGTCGGGCAATTCAACAAGATTCCCGAAATCCTGATCGAATGCTCGTCGCAAACTTCAGTAGACGGCCGCACCCCCGTTACCGTCGACGAAGTGCACCAAGGCGGAACACCGCTACCGCGAGCACCCGAACGGATGCTTTCGGCGACGGGGTTCTCCTACAGTCACTTGGTCGGGGCTATGGAGTGAGGCTGTCTATTAAGTTTACCCGGCGAGTATTCGCGTACGCTACGTGATTGCGACGGACTTTTGATCACATCAAAATTCCGTGGCAACCGATCAAGTGAGACTAAATTGCTATGTTTATAACATTCATTCAGTTATCTCATAACTTCTTGTGAATTCCAATTATTGTATCCCATTCCAGATAATTAGAAAATGTTAAACTTTCCGATTGAACATTCGAACACCCAAGTTTTCCCGATACAGTTCAACACATGAAATAAGTCTAACAACATTCAGTCCGTGCCTCAGTACCGACGGTCCAGCCGTAGAAGGGTCAAGCCAACGCCTCACATGTGGCACGCCGTACTGCCCCAAACCCTAAGGTTCAAAGGGCAGTTCAAGACGGTCACATAATCGAGTTAAGGTTTGTTGTCTTCTAGAGGGTCCATCGCGTTACTTGCACTACTTAGAACGTCGTCAAACTATGGAAAAATCCAACACTTGGAAATTTCCCGACAGGGGAAAAATTGGGTATTTATATCCGGTCGAACTTTTTAACATATTCTAAAATTTATCCGGAAAGCCACACAGACAAAATTTGATACTCCGATCGAAACACCGAATCCCCAAAAACACAGCAGAAAATTCAACTCTTGAATAAATTTTAAAAATTCCCTGAAAACTCAGCATAATTTATCAGGAATTACTGTGCAAACAAAGTGGGCTGACGTCACCACCTAGCCGCGGAACTGCCGCAGAAGCTGGGCTTTTGCCGCGGTTCCGCGCTCTGTTGGATGAATCATGGGTCCAGTTTTGCGCCGTAACTCATATATTTCCCTGCTGAATTTTTTAGCAATTTTTAATATAGAAAAACTCACTGTTTTCAAAAAAGTACAGAGAGCATAATCGGAATTGGGTTTCGGGTTCGTTCGGACTTCAAATTCCGTCTAGACTTCGTCTAAGGCTCTAGCTAGGCTCTGATACCACTGTAGGGTCCCTAGGCACCCTAGTGAGGTCTCACAAGGCATCGAACATGCCAATTTCAAAAATTCTAGGTGCCGAGAGACCCGACTACGGATCGTTTGCTAGAAAACTAGGCGAAAAAAACTAACTAGTTAACACTTAACTAAGAGATACGGAAATACAACCTTTGTAGATCCGGTGCTCCACCTCCATAGCTCCGCAACGAAGTCCCCTCCGCTGTCCAAAAGGAATCCGGACTCCAGCGTCGGCTTCGTCGAAGAATAAGCGAGCTAGGTCGTCGATGTCCATGCCGAAGATGATCTACGTCGAGGCATCGCTAAATCAAGCTCCGACTTCACCAAGTCAAGAAACTTGTGAAGAAAACACACTCTACTACTTGGCAAGAGGTAGAGGATGAAGAAATAGGAAGTGGGTAGACTTTAGAAATGGATTTCTCACTCTTAATCATCAATCACCATTGATGAAAATGAAGCTTTCTTCACTTGAAGAATGGAAGAAGATGAAGATGATATGATAAGTCTTGAATTAAAAATAGAAAATAAAACAATACTTATCATACTTTTAACTCTAGTTAAGTGTAGAGAATTAACTTAGGTTAGTTAAAATGGTTAGGGTTAAGTATAGGACAAGAATGAAGACTTAGTCAAAGTTTCAAGAAACTTCAACTAAATCCAAAATATGCCACCATTTATCTTTCTTTTTCCTTTTTCCAAAAAGAATAAATAAGAAAGATAAATGAATAAATAAAAAACAAAACCCTAACCCATTCATTACCATGGTTCATTCTTTACACTTAACCAAGTTTGGCATGCATCATCAAACATGATACAAGCAAGTGCACAAAATCATATCGCATATGCAATGCGCACACCCGAGTGAGAAAATCCATTTTAAAGTGAACCGATACTAGTTAATGCAAAGTAATATATCAAATATACAATTATGCATTAAATCATTAAATCAACACTTGATTTAACGATCCGGTCATGTCGCACATAACCGACTGGTATCATCAGTAACAACTTATCGAATCAACACTTGATCCGATAACCCGGCTATATCGCATATAACCGATCAATGTCACATCGCGAGAATCGAATACAGTATCACATACCGTATTATTCTCGGTCCCGCACATATCTCATATGCGCTCCTATTTCGTTTCGCTTGAGCCAGGAAACCTCTGTGTAGGACTCTAAAGACTCGTCAATACGCCGGTAGCAGATGATGATCATATCAAACACCCACAAGCCGCAAGCGGTCTGCTAAACGTAACGGCCACCCGGGTATTGAGCGATCTGAAGATCGACGAGAAAGCCCGCTCACACTCCAGTGAATCCAACCAGTAACACTACCGTACAGTCCGGTCTGATCGTCTGATATGTCGCATATCTCGCCTAGGGGTGGTAAACGTCAGACCCCAGTAGCTCGATAAGTCGTGTCGATACGAGGTCTATAACAATTCGAGAAACTACTGGTAACACTTACCAGTAAATCTCAGCAACCCTGGCCAGGGATTTCCTGTTATAGCCAATCGAACACAGCGCAACATCAACCCCCTATACCGGGAGAGACGAATCCCCTCCTATCGCTCATTGCCTCCATGTGACTCGGGACTGTACCCAAAAACCACCGTTTTGCACGCCCTCTTGGACGTGGTAAGATGGAAATCAAAGCACAGTGGGAACCACACAAGACTCTATGACGATCTCGGGTCAACAGACTACTCTGTACCAGTGTCACCAGAGAACTGCCATCTGACGTGAGGTATAATACCATCTGGGAGTTCTCGGCGAGTCCGTCCAGTGTACCCAGTCTCTACTGAGCACCCGTATATCATCTCTGATGTCAAACACCAATGGATATGGGATCATCCATCGCCCATCTGTATGGGTCGAGAAGGTACACGCTAGTCTACTCTGGTATATCGATGCCCCGTCTCGATACACCCACGACTAGGGACTTTGAAGGATGTACTTATGGACTACCATGTCCCCACTAGTATGATCCGCATCATAGTCCAGGTAGTCAAGCACACATCCTAAGGGCTTTACCAACATGTAACAGAGAGACAATCAGTGTACACGTTAAGGTAAAGAGCAACCAGATAGCATACTATCATGTCGAGCAAGAAAGTCCTCCCTATATATGTCCCAGCATCCACTACAATATACATCCAATGTACAGTAATGGCCTCTAGGGCATACATATAACTAACAATTTTTCTGCTCAAGTCTCAGGTGCACAGAGAAGTATTGGAGTAGAATCTAATGTGTTTGCACGATCGAAATCTTGCGATGTTTGCTAATATGATTATATCTGTGATTGTATAATGTGTTCGTAAACCTCCCCTAACTGCTAGTATATCGGTTGGCAGAGGGTTGCACATTTCTGTAATTGTTTTTACTGCTTGTGGTTGTGAATTGTATTGGAATGTTGTGATGATTAGCCGGGGTTTGAGATGGGTTGTTATATTCATTCATTCAATGTAATTGTAATATGTTGTAATATTATTTTGCGGGGCACATCCAGGTTGCGGTTGTAGCCACCGTTGTATTATTTCATTTTACTGTTTTTTCTCCTAGGATAGATCCAAGGTGGGGTGCACAAACTACCGGGTACTTTGAAGTGTTTAGTGGCTTACTCACTTTGTTGAGGGAGACCGCTTCACTTCTGGTATTTGGCGGGTAGTTTGCCGTACTCGTAGGGGTCTAGGGTGGGGTAATGGCTATTCATCACAACTGTGTAATCTGTCTTTTGTTGCAGGCTCTAAACAAACGCGGATTGCTTGCAAATCCAATAAAGTTCATATGAGATCTGGAATGCCTATTATTGCGTCTGACGAATGTACAATATCTATATATGATAGCTATTTAGATGTCACTTATGTTTTACATCCGCGCTAGCCCAGCCCCCGCTCTGCCGTTAGTTAAGTAACCTAATGGGTGATGACAGGACCTAGTGGCAAATGCGGATGGCATAAGAGGACGTTGTATTTTCGTTGTTTTCTGCAATGATAGGTTAATGATGGGACGCATTATTTATAATGCAAAGAAAATAAACCAAAAGATGAATCGTTGGAACAATTTAAAAGAAACCACTCGGTTATTTTAAAACAGATGATATTTTTAATTGCCCACTCCTTTTAAAAAGCTATCAGGTTCCTTTGGTCATATCAAGTTCACTACGTTCACGGTTTCGCCAAAACCATTCGTAGCCCTCCGTCATTTCATTTGGGTATTCAGTAGTATTCAAGCTATGTATTTTGATCTAACGCCAAGGTATAGTGTTTGGTAGCTACTGGGTATTCATTTGTCGCATAGATAGATGAGTTAGTTTGGGACAGTCGTATTATCATTTTGGCCGAACGTCAAGGATATGTACGGATGGGTTCAAATTAACAAGATAATGATGGGTAGAACTTGACATGTGACTTATGACATTTTGACCTAATGCCAAGGTCATAAAAGCATGGGGAAAAAATGTATATCGGGAATTTCTAAAGAAAGTGAAATTTGCAAAGAGATGCATACCATTTGGAGTTTGATGAATGTTGGTAGGATACCTTCAACATTATCATATAATGATATTTGGATCCCGATCCTACTGTGAGTATATGCTACTCATCAGGATATTCGTCACTTAACGATCAATGCTATAAACCAAGTAGGTGTCAAGAAAGGTGTCAGCGGGGTTACGCCCCCAGAGAAAAAAGGTTATTTAATTAAGGAACTTCGCGAAAGCGTTGGAAAACCTCCCTCGAAGTACCGACACCAGCCTGGCTGAACGGTTAAGCAAGTATTGTACAGTGAGAATAGTCCTGGCTAATTCTTCTTTTATGGTTTGAGGAAGGATTCGAAAAACAGTGGGAGCCATCCAGTTTAGATAAATTAAAAACCACTCTAAACTTGCAAGAGCATCATGCTAAAGAGTTTTCTTCTCTCTATCCTAATTGCAGCGACCCTGAAAATGACTGGACTTAAGTTACTTTTAGAGAAAAATATACTGACAGGGCCAAACTATAAAGATTGGCTGCGGAATGTCAAAATGGCTTTGACCTATGACAAATTGGGGTACGTCCTCACCGCTAAGGCACCTGCTGTCCCTGGTCCCAAATCCAGTAATGCGGATAATGAAATCCGCAAAACCTGGGATTTCGATTGCGCGAAAGACAAGTGCATCGTGCTTGCCTCGATGAACAATGAACATCAGAGGAGGCACGAGGATATGGAACTAGATGCCATATTTCTCCATACAAAAGAACTTTATGGAGAGCAATCTCGTATAGCAAGATACAAGACCTCTAAGAACTTGTTTCGAGCGAGGTTGGCTGTCGGATCATCGGTAGGAGAACATGTCCTAAAGATGATTGGCTACATAGAAGAGCTCGCAGACCTTGGGACGACTTTGGATAATGAGCTCTATACAGACATTATTCTCATGTCCCTTCCTTCCACCTACGCCCAGTTTATTCTGAACTTCAACATTCAAAGAAAAGAAGTTGAACTTCCGAAACTCCTTAACATGTTGAGGAGTGCAGAGGGCACCTTGCAGAAGGCAAGGGAAACACCCGCTATGTTTCTTAGCGGTGCTTCTTCTTCCGGGTCCAAGGCTAGGGCCAAAGGAAGGAAAAAGAAGGCCGCCACCAAACCTAGAGGAGGTGTAAGTAAGGTGGGAGGGAAGGGAAAGAAAAAGATTGCAGTGCCGGTAGTGGCCCAGGATGAGTGCTTCCATTGTCACAGGAAAGGGCATTGGAAGAAGGATTGCAAGGCATGGAACGCCAAGAACCAGGAACCGAAGCAAGCTGTGGCTTCGACTTCAGGTGTGTTTGTAATTGAGAATTGTCTGTCAATCAACTCTACTTCCTGGGTATTGGATACCGGATCAGGATCTCATATTTGCAATTCATTGCAGGCACTGAGAAACCGTAGAGTGCTGAAGGATGGTAATATGACCCTAATGGTTGCTAACGGAGCTAGCGTGGGAGCTGTGTCCGTAGAGGATTATCACCTGGGATTGACGAGTGGACACATTTTGGTTTTACATAACTATTTTTGTGTACCCAGCTTAACATGTAATATCATATCTGTTTCCTTGTTATCAAATAAAGGTTATGATTTCACGTTTGTAAGTGATGTTGTTAACATCCACCTTAATCATAGTTTGATTGGGTCCGGTACACTGGATAACGGTATATATGTCTTAAACCAACTCCAAATTTTCAATGTCCCGAACACACTTAAAAGAAAGTCTCCAGATTTAAATAAAGCTTTCTTATGGCATTGTAGACTGGGTCACATCAATGAGAGAAGGTTGACTAAGTTACATAGAGAAGGATATTTGGACTCGTTCGAATATCAAACTTATGCCACTTGTCAATCTTGTCTCAAAGGAAAGATGACAAAGACTCGATTTACTGGACATGGAGTAAGAGCGAGCGAGCTCTTAGGACTCATACACAGCGATGTATGTGGTCCAATGTCTACACATGCAAGAGGTGGTTTTTCCTATTTCATTACTTTTACGGATTATTACTCAAGGTACGGATTCATTTATCTGATGAAACATAAATCCGAGGCTTTTGAGAAATTCTAAGAGTACAAGAATGAAGTAGAAAACCAAACCGGCAAAAGTATCAAGACACTAAGATCTGATCGAGGTGGTGAATACTTGAGTGCCGAGTTCCTAGGTTACCTAAAAGAGAAAGGAATTCTCTCTCAGCTTACTCCTCCATACACTCTAGAGCATAACGGTGTATCGGAGAGACGGAATCGAACCCTATTGGATATGGTACGTTCCATGATGAGTAATGCTGAGTTACCACGATCTTTTTGGGGTTATGCGCTAGAATCAGCGGCATATCTTTTGAACATGGTACCTACTAAGACTGTGCCTACCACGCCATATCAGATGTGGATTGGGAAGAAACCCCATCTACAGTATATAAAGATTTGGGGATGTCCAGCTTTTGTTAAAAAGCAGCATGTGGACAAGCTCGAGGCACGATCAGTAAAGTGTAAGTTTGTGGGATATCCAAAAAACTCCAGGGGATATCTATTCTATTACGCAGAGGAACAAACGGTATTTGTTTCTCGTAATGCCCATTTTCTGGAACATCAGTTTTTAGAAAAGGAAACAAGTGGGAGCGAAATAGAACTGGAAGAAATTCCAGAACCACAAACTAATACTGAAAGTTTGGTAGAACAAGTAGTTCAAGAAGAACAGGACATTTCCGCACCCCTCCGCAGGAGTAGTAGGCCGTCTCATCCGCCTGAGAGACACTACGGTTTTCTCATAGATGGGGATCGAGAGGATTGCATCATAGATGATGATGAACCTACTGGCTTCCAGCAGGCCATCCAGAGCGGCGACTCGGTACGATGGATAGATGCAATGCGGACCGAAATGGAGTCCATGTACACCAACAAAGTATGGACTTTGGACTTTGCTCCAGATGGGGTAAAACCCATAGGATGCAAATGGATCTTCAAGAAAAAGATTGGTGTAGATGGACAGGTGGAAACCTATAAGGCTAGACTTGTTGCAAAGGGTTTTCGTCAAAGACCTGGTTTGGACTATGACGAAACCTTTTCTCCAGTGGCTATGCTCAAATCCATTCGGGTCCTTCTTGCTATTGCTGCCTTCCTTGATTATGAAATCTGGCAGATGGACGTAAAGACGACTTTTCTAAATTGAAATTTAAAAGAGTGCGTCTATATAGATCAGCCAAAGGGTTTCAATCAGAGTGGGAGCAGCGGGAAAGTATGCAAGTTGCTTATGTCCATTTATGGACTAAAGCAGGCATCGCGGAGTTGGAACATCTGTTTTGATGAAACAGTCAAAGGATATGACTTTATCAAAAATCCAGATGAACCATGCATATATAGTAAAGTTGTAGCACGAACTGTCGTATTCCTCGTCTTGTACGTGGATGACATTCTATTGATAGAAAATGACATTCCTATGCTACAATCTGTCAAAGGATTCTTGTCACACAGGTTCTCCATGAAAGACCTGGGTGATGCCTCTTACATTCTGGGGATCCGGATCTATCGTGATAGATCCAAGAGGATGTTGGGACTTTCGCAGTCCAGGTATATCGACACTGTACTGAAAAGATTCAGTATAGAAGATTCTAAGCGCGGTAATCTACCGGCTTGTCACGGAATCACCCAATCCAAAGAGATGTCTCCCAAGACTGATTTGGAAAGGGAACGCATGTCTATTATACCCTACGCTTCTGCGGTAGGCTCTATAATATATGCGATGTTGTGCACCAGACCAGATGTAGCTTACGCACTGAGCGTGGTAAGCCGGTATCAGTCAGACCCAGGGAAGAAGCACTGGATAGCAGTAAAGAACATTCTCAAGTACCTAAGGAGGACTAAGGAGATGTTATTGGTTTACGGCGGAAAAGACCTCAGGATGGAGGCCTATGCTGATTCTGACTTCCTGATTGTTAGGATACGAGCGTGTTCAAGTTTAAGTTTAAATACCGCAATCAAGACGGTTTCGCACGTAGCTAGCCGGTTGAGTACGGGTCGTTCGTAGGGAGATGGGAATCTTTTTCTATGTGTTTTTCGACGAGTTAAGTCCGGTTGTTCAGATTTTGTTTGTAACTATCTAAGTGTAAGTTGATATTTAAAGAGAGCTTGTTAGGGTTAGGATTAGGTTAGTTTGAGTTAGGAGTCTCCACATCTTTCGTTGCCCCACTTAATATCGGTGTTACGGTAATCGGCAACAACAGGGATTAGCACGACTAGGAAGGAACTTGCGAGTATAAGCTAGGCTTTCCAACGCATAGTCCTTCCTTTTGGTGCTTGTCCGTCCGTTCTTGGCTCTTATCCATAACCTCCGGTTAATTCAACCACAACCGGTCTCACTACGGAATCACCGCTATCATGTAGGATAGGGTGCCGTAAGGAGCGGATTGTGGTTCAATTAACGGGAGTCGATTTAAGTTGTTGGGCAAGGAAAGAGTGAGAGAGATTTCCTTCTCTCAAACTTCCCTTATCCTACCCTAACAAGTATAAAACTACTCACACTTCATCATACGGAAAAATAAAACAAACAAAAGAGGAAGATAGAAAGAAGGAGACTAGAAGAATACGACTAACTATTTGCGACCTCACCTTGGCGAGGATCAAGCGTAAGTATCATTGTCGTATGAATGATAAAGAAAAAGAGAGAAGAAATAAACAACAAGGAAATAACAACAACTACTTAACGAATTAAAATTACAACAAGCATAAAGATAAGGAGACAAGCATGATAATAAAATGGTCTTCTTTATTCATCACTCTTCACTCAAAAGCTCATTTACAAGTTTAATGGAGAAGAGGTGAGACGAGGAAGAAGAACATGTAACTAAAACCTAGCAAAAGAAATACAAGAATTGGACCCTTTCCTTCTCAACTTCTGGGCTATTTATAGGCTGGAGAATGGAAATCTAGGGCAACCACCAGAACACCTTTACAATGACAAAAATACCCCTTAAAAAGTTTTGTCTGCCGCCACTATTTGGCCGCGGATCCGCGGCCTGGACCCACCTTTGGCCGCGGATCCGCGGCTGTTCAGTTGAATTGGGCCCCCCAACTTTTGGTGCTGGCCTGATCTGTTGTCTACATTATTCTGGTATATGTATTTTCTTATAATTGCTCCACGAATTTTCCAGAATTCTGTTGAGGGAAAGATGGACTTTTTGTCAAGATTTTGTCATGATTTGCCTCGAGCTCCGCGTAGATCTCTTGGATTTTGTGCTACCATTGAGCCTTGTGCATGAGAATGACATTGATTTGATCTTTTGTCTTCCTATTGATATCTGGCAACATACGGATGAAGAGCAGAGACCGTGTTTTTATCTGTGGTTGGCAGGAACCCGGATTTTTTCGTGTTTTCCATGAATTTCACCGTTTTAGAACCGAGAACCTGTATCCTGCATTTGACTAGCAAACACGGCTCAAGAGTATCTATGGATATGCAAATGTGATAAAAATTGGGCGGTATGAAAATGCAAAAATCTGATATGAACAAATACCCCCAAACTTATCATTTGCTCGTCCCGAGCAAAGTCCATTTATTCATAAAAAATTTCCTAACCTCACTTTCGCAGGGAACGCGATTGCACTGAGCATGTGCAACAAGCCGTTAAACCTCTAGGTGTCCCTAGTAGGAGGAGTGTTGTCTCCTGAGGGTTTTCAGCGGATACTACCCACAAAATCCGGTCAAGTTGGTTTTGTAAAATAACTAAGCTTCAAACCCTAAAGTTTTGTTTTTTAGAAAATAACAATTCTATAATCCTAAGTCTAGATCATCGAACCTTTATTTTTCACACCTCGCTTCTTATTTAACTACAGATTTTATATGTCTTTACGTGCAGTGCAAATAGTGTCGTTAAGTTCCCGAAAGGTCGAATAAAGTCATCATGTCTCACAATAAAGCCCAGATAACAATTTAAAAAGGATCACATAAGTTTTATAAAGTGTTAAGCATTTTTCAAGTTTCATTTTCCAGTAAGGTTTCAACTTCAGAATTTCTATCTTCCTTAACAGGAAGCTAAGTCGTATTTTTCACTCCACCTTTTTCTTGTTTTCATTTCATACACACCTCTGTGAATGTGCAATAGTCTTTATCATAGAATAAAACCTTCATATCTCCGCTAAAATTTTTATAAAAGCCTGTCTTTTACCAAGATTATTCTCACACAAAGAACCGTTAGGAATTTTAACTCGGAGAGAACACTTGCTTGATTTTGTTTTAAACTGGACTTTCTAGGCTTCTTAGCGAGCTTTGGGCCAATGCACCCAAACCAGTTGGTTTTAGGGCATTAGGTGTAGAAATACCCCAGCGGACTTAATTACTCAAGTTACCTAGGTCCAAAAACAAAAGACAGTTTGTCGTGAAAATCATATGATTTAATACGAACGGAGATATAACCGGTAGCTCAAATATTTTTTGGATAAAAGACGTGTTTTGGTGGGTTTGGTGTGTAATCATTCCAATCAAGTTTTAGTTGGGTTATTTTTCCGACTTAGCTCCAATTACGGCATCAATAACATTCCTTCATATTCGCTTTACTTCATAAACTATTCTTGACATTACTTATTTTAGAACAAACCTATTTGATCCTCAGAAAATTATTTATCTGTTTAAAAGTTTAAACATGAAAGACTTGTCATCTAATTCCCAAAATCTTACGACACGTGTAGTGTGATGTAAAGACGTATATCAGCTATAGTTAACTTCAAAGGAGAGTTATCTTTCAGGTTTTCAAAATCCAAACATAAGATCTAGTTATTCCTATTTTTTCAAACGAAAACCGTCGAATGTTGAATCAGAGTTCTTCCACAAGCTAACTTGACAAAAAAGTTTTTATATTTTTTTGGAAAATTTGAATTTCAAACGAAAACCGTCGAATGTTGAATCAGAGTTCTTCCACAAGCTAACTTGACAAAAAAGTTTTTATATTTTTTTGGAAAATTTTCAAATTTTTATGGATTTTATGGATTTTAATATGCAGATGCAAAATATACATATGAATGCGAAGGTAAGAAATGCGTACCGAGCGTACCCCCAAACTTAAACTGGACAGTGTCCTCACTGTCATTGCATGAAGAGATCATTTGAAGGGTCAAAATTGTTAGTTAGCGATACACAAATTTTTATTTGTTTTTGTTTTTAAAGAAAAGAAAAAGAATATGCACAAATATATACAAAATGGTTTGTACATACCCCCAAACTTATTTGGAACAGTGTCCACTGTTCTTGGCTGGATAACCGAAGTTTGGAGGTAGGCAGAGGAAGATCATTCAGGGTAAACCGGCTCCTGTAAGAACAGGAGCTCCTCTGTTGGTTCGGCGCTAAGGTACGGTTTGCATCGGTGTCCGTTCACTTTGAAGAGTGAACCGTCCTTTGGATTTTCCAAATCCACAGCGCCCTGCGGATACACATTCCGCACAAAATACGGCCCTTTCCAGCGAGATCTCAGCTTTCCAGGATGGAAGTGAAGTCGGGTGTCGTAAAGCAGTACCTGCTGACCAGGTACGAAGGTTTTGCGCAAAAGGTGTTTATCATGAAACACCTTCGTTCGATTCTTAACGACAACCGCGTTGTCGTAAGCCTCATCCCTAAGCTCGTTCAGTTCGTTCAGCTGCAGCTTCCGATGGCTGCCCGCGTCCTCAAGAGACAGATTCAGCTCCTTTATCGCCCAAAATGCGCGATGCTCGATTTCGACAGGAAGGTGGCAGGCTTTTCCGTACACAAGCCGATAGGGAGACATGCCAAGGTCGGTCTTATAAGCGGTTCTAAATGCCCAAAGGGCATCAGTGAGTTTCAGAGACCAATCCTTACGGTTCTTGGAAACCGTCTTCTCCAGTATCTGCTTGATTTGCCGATTTGAAACTTCGGCCTGCCCGCAGGTTTGGGGGTGGTAGGGCATAGAAAGCTTATGATTAATGGAGTATTTCCGCATTAAGGCTTCGAAAGTTTTATTGCAGAAATGACTTCCATTGTCTCTAATGATCGCTCGGGGGTGCCCAAACCGGGAAAAAATGTTTTCTTTAAGGAACCTAACGACAACCTTGTTGTCGTTAGTCCGGCTGGGCACAGCCTCGACCCATTTAGAGACGTAATCAACAGCTAGAAGGATGTACAAGTTCCCAAAAGAGTTGGGAAACGGCACCATGAAGTCTATCCCCCAAACATCGAAAATCTCCACAACCAAGATCGGTTGGAGCGGCATCTCGTTCCTCCGGGATATCCGGCCCATGTGTTGGCACCGGGAGCAAGTCTTGCAATAGTCGTGAGCGTCTTTGAAAAGTTGTGGCCAGTAGAAACCACATTGCAAGATCTTCTCAGCTGTCTTTCTGGGCCCAAAATGCCCGCCACACGCTTGATCGTGGCAAAATGACAGCACACTCTTGAATTCCTCATCAGGGACACACCGACGAATAATCTGGTCGGGACAGTACTTGAACAAGTAGGGTTCGTCCCAGTAAAAGTGTTTTACTTGGGATAAGAAGCGAAGTCTGTCCTGACTCGACCATTCGGTCGGTAGTAATCCCGTGGCCAAATAGTTCACAATATCTGCAAACCAGGGTTCGCAAGATACTGTTAAGAGCTGTTCATCCGGGAAAACGTCATTGATCGGAATTGGAAGCGAAGGCGAAGAAGGAAGTCGTGAGAGATGGTCGGCAACCACGTTTTCACATCCTCGTTTGTCCTTAATGACAAGGTCAAACTCTTGAAGCAAGAGGATCCAACGGATTAACCGAGATTTTGCATCTTTCTTCGCAAAAAGATGGCGCAAAGCTGAATGGTCCGTGTAGACAATGACTGGAGAGCCGATGAGGTAGGGCCTGAACTTTTCTAGAGCAAATACAACAGCTAATAATTCCTTCTCAGTCGTTGTATAATTGAGTTGGGCGTCGTTCAGGGTTCGGCTCGCGTAATAGATTACATGCGGCATCTTGTTGATGTGCTGTCCAAGGACAGCACTGATGGCAAAGTCGGATGCATCGCACATAATCTCGAATGGGTGCGTCCAGTCAGGTGAGGAGAGAACGGGAGCAGAAGTGAGTGAGCGTTTCAGTGACTCGAATGCAGTCACACAGCTCGAGTTGAAGTCGAAAGGCGTGTCCTTGGCCAGCAAAAGCGTCAAGGGCCTAGCAATCTTGCTAAAGTCCTTGATAAACCGTCTATAAAAACCGGCATGGCCAAGGAAGGCTCGGATATCTCTGACGCATCGGGGAGGAGGCAGATTGGAAATGACCTCAATCTTTGCTTTGTCAACCTCTATGCCATTTTGCGAGATGATATGTCCTAAGACAATACCTTCGCGCACCATGAAGTGGCATTTCTCTCAGTTCAAAGTGAGATTCTTGTCCTTACATCGGGTAAGGACAGCGTCAAGATGCAGCAAACACTCGTCAAAGGAGTCGCTGAAGATGGAGAAGTCATCCATGAAAATCTCCAGAAATTTCTCCACCATGTCTGAGAAAATCCCCATCATACACCGCTGGAAGGTAGCGGGCGCATTGCATAACCCAAAGGGCATGCGTCGATATGCAAATGTGCCGAAAGGACAAGTGAAAGTGGTCTTGTCCTGGTCTTTTTCGGCGATGGGAATTTGATTATAGCCAGAGTAGCCAATCAAGAAAGCAATAGTACTCATGTCCGGCCAATCGTTCGAGCATCTGGTCAATAAAAGGTAGCGGAAAGTGATCTTTCCGCGTTGCAGCGTTGAGTTTTCTGTAATCAATGCAAACTCGCCACCCGGTTTGGGTGCGAGTAGGGATTAACTCATTCGCCTCGTTGGTTATGACCGTGATGCCCGACTTCTTGGGGACAATGTGAATGGGGCTAACCCACTGGCTATCAGAGATAGGGTAAATGATACCACTATCTAGACATTTGACGATCTCCTTCTTCACAGCCTCCTTCATGACTGGATTAAGACGTCTTTGTGGATCCCGGGCTGGTTTGGCATCATCCATCAGATGAATGTGATGCTCAACGATCAGGGGACTAATCCCCTTGATGTCCGCCATGGACCAGCCAAAAGCTTGCCTGTTGCTGTGCAAGACCGCGAGAAGGGCTTTCTCTTGCTCTGGAGCTAGAGAAGCCGAAATGATGACAGGGAGGGTCTCGTTCTCACCTAAGTAAGCATACTTAAGGTGAGACGGCAATGGCTTGAGTTCGAGCGTTGGAGGTGAAATGATGGAAGGCAAGACTGGTGCAATGGTCTTGAACTCAAAGGACTCCAGCAAAGGTTCAAAACGAGTGTAGGCAACCGAGTCGGATGGTTCAGGTAACTCATCCGAAAAGTCGAAAGATTCAAACTCGGGTTGTGCGCGGCTAAGATCGTTCGAGAATGTGAAACACTCGTATTCGTTGTCGGGCGCAGAAGCAGCAGCAGGTTCGAAGAGAAACGCACTAGTGGCGTCAAGATTATCGTGTTCAAACAGAAACTCCTCGAATTCACACTCTTCGGGGGTGATCTCCTGGATCGAGCAGACATCCAGTATATGAGCATTAGGTTCGGCGGGCTGATTCCCCAACCTAAAAATGTTGAGTTCAATTGTCATATTTCCAAAAGAAAGGTTCATTGAACCATTGCGACAATTGATCACAGCATTTGAGGTTGCGAGAAATGGGCGACCGAGTATCACCGGAATTTGATTCCGGGGGTTAGCTACAGGCTGTGTATCTAAGACAATGAAGTCGACGGGGAATATGAAGTCCCCGACTTTTATTAACACATCCTCTAGCTCACCCCTAGGATGGGTGATCGATCGGTCGGCCATCTGGAGAGTGCAGTGGGTGGGTTTCAGCTCTCCGATGCCTAATTGCTCGTATACTGAATACGGAAGCAAGTTAACACTGGCACCAAGATCTAATAGTGCGCGGTTGATGTTCTTATCCCCAATAGTAATTGAAATCGTAGGACAGCCAGGGTCCTTCCGTTTTTGTGGTAAAGATTGGGTAAGGGCATCACTCACAGCACTAGCCAAGAAAACTTTCTTGGGTACCTGAGACTTCCTCTTTTTCGTGCACAATTCCTTTAAGATTTTCGCGTAAGACGGGACTTGTTGGACAGCATCTAAAAGAGGAATGTTAATGTTAACTTGCTTGAATAACTCCAAAATCTTCTCCATTTGTGGATTTTGTTTGTTAGACCTCAACCGGTTTGGAAATGGAACATTTTGAAAATTGGTTGAGTCTAATGCTGGAGGAGGAGATTTTGGAGTTGGAACGGATCCCAGAATAGGTGTTTTCGTGGAGTGAGAAGTGGGTCCGTTCAGAGCAGAAGAAGAAGAGGGAGAGCCTTGTGAAGAACGGAGAATAGGCTCAGAAGACGAAGAAGAAGAAGCAGGAGAAGAAGAAGAAGAAGCAGCGGCCGGGGTGTCATCGTTGATCCGTTTGCCAATGTTGTTTTGCAGCACCCTCCCTGATCTCAGTTTGGTCACGGCACTCACATTATGGTTTTGTTGTTCAAGAGCAACATGTGCATTATGTGGGTGGCCGGGATTTGGAAGTGGCTGGGACGGGAGCTTCCCCTTCTCTCGCTCGCTCAAGGCCGCGTTCAGTTGTGCAATCTGGGCCACGATGGTCATGATGCTTTGCCCGTGTGCGGCAGTGTGTTGCACTAAAGATTGAATCGAAGACTGGATGTTGGCGGTGGATTGGGTCGACTGTTTAACGAACGCCTCCAGACTTCGCTCGAGCGAGGAAACCTTATCGTTGTTGGACGGAACAAAGTTGTTGTTTGGTGGAAAAGAGTTGTTGGGTGCAAAGTTGTTCGTCTGGTTTTGGTAAGGTTGGGGTTGGAAGGGCTGCTGATACTGAGTTTGTTGTTGCGCTTGTTGTTGCGGCGGAGGGGCCCTTTGGAAATTGTTGCCCTGGAATTGATTCTGATTCTGATTCCAGGCGAAATTGGGGTGGTTCCTCCAACCGGGATTGTAGGTGGAAGAGTATGGATCATTCCTCGGTCTTTGCTGGAAGGCAGCATTAACCTGATCCTGTCCTTGCGAGGGTGGATTGTAAGGACACTCTTCGGTCAAGTGGGAAGGGTCGGAACAACAAGCGCAGATGGTACGAAGGGGGAGAACAGGTGTGGGGGCAGGAGCAGAAAATTTGCTCTCTATCGCTTCAAGCTTTCGTGTTATTGCAGCCATTTCAGCTTTCATCGCAATAGAGACATCGAGTTGGTGGATTCCTACCCTAGACTGACCGGTAGAAGTGGAGGTAGAAGAAGAAGAAGTCGGTCTGGTGCTCTCCCACTGTAGCGTTTGCTCCGCAAGATCGTCAAAGAACTGCCACGCTTCCTCGTCAGATTTGGATAGGAAGTGGCCCTGACAGATGGTTTCCAGCAACTGCTTCGTTGCTGGGTTCAGTCCCTCGTATAAGGTTTGGCAGAGTTGCCATTTCTCTATACCGTGGTGAGGACACTGAACAAGAAGGTCTTTGTACCGGTCAAAGCACTTCCAGAAGGGTTCAGAAGGAAGCTGGGAGAATTGGTTGATCTCATTTCGAATTCTTGCGGTCTTATGATTTGGGTAGAATTTTTTCAGAAACGCTTTAACAAACTCGTCCCAGCTGGTGATTGAGTGGGAAGCGGTGCTATACAGCCATTTTTCTGCGAGATCGCATAAAGTGAATGGAATGACCCGTAGACGTATAGCATCGTCCGACAGCTGGGTTGTTTTCATCATGGCACAGACATTTTGAAATTTGTTAATGAAGATATAGGCATCTTCAGATTCAAGCCCATGAAAACGTGGAAGCATGTTGATGAAATGGGGCTTAATTTCAAAGTTGTCCCCATTGGCCGGAGGAAGAGAAAGGCAGGTGGGAAGTGCAGAACGGGTGGGGTAGAAACGATCCTGGAGCGCAATTCGCTGCGGCGCTACAACAGGCGGAGGTGGTGGAATATTGGTCTCTGTAGGAGGTGGAGCCAATCCAGCGGTGGTCAAAGAGATGTTCGGATTAAATCCCGACATCGCGGAAGAAGAGGTTGGTGAAGGTGAAGGTGAAGATGTATGAACAGAATTCCGGTCAACGTCGGAGTTGGCCGGCAAAGGAAGGGGTGAAAGAGGAGTGGACGGAGTATCGACTTCGGAGTCGATCGCGTAGTCGGTCGCGACTAACGTAACGCGGACTAGACGGGCGCTAGTGTCCCGAGTCCAAGCGGACATACACTAAACGAGTTTAGTATAGTCAAAGCGGAGAAGGTGAGGGTAAGAAAACGTCAATGAAGAAAGGCGATGGGCGTTGGGTGAAAATGGATTTGGCGACAAAAGGGCAAGTTTTTATAAAAGTATTTGATTTTTTTTTTTTTAGAAAGAGATTTACAGAAGTATGTACGGAAATACGGCTTAAGCAATCACAAACAAGATATGCACAATCACGCCTAGATCTAGGGTAACCTAGGTCTACTAGACCTGCTCCTGAACTTGATTGTCGAAGTTAAACAATGTCGAGAAACGGGCTTAAAAATACACTGATCACGAGGCCAGGTAAGTGCAGAGATAAGGGGAGGTTGTCCAACGCTTTCGCGAAGTTCCTTAATTAAATAACCCTTTCTCTTTCGGCGGTTGCGCCTTTAACACTTTCCTAGACACCCCGTAAACAATATACGGTTAAGCGAGGTTTTAAACAAGGTTTATCTTCTCCTAATGAGCGCGAAGTCCTTAGGGCTGAAGTCTAGTATTTTTTAATTTACAATGGACAATGCATATGCTTTAGTGATTTTTGGGGTCCTGGGAAGGGTGATGAAATCCCCACCCAATCTGGATTGGTTTCAAGCCCCTTAAGTCCGTATTAAAGAATGCAAAACAGTAACAAATCAACAGCAAACAATTTTTATTTGCGGCGCAAAGAATCCTGCACAAGAACAGTTTATTGGAAGGGGGAGAAGAATTTGCGCAAAGAAGCCTGCAGAAAACACAGTTCAGTGGAGTTCAGAGGAGAGGGAGAGAGGAGAGAGACTTACAGAGAGAGTTTGGACCACTGACCCCACCAAGAGGCCGCGGATCCGCGGCCTAAGCTTACTTATGCCGCGGAAACGCGGCAACACTAGGGAGTTAGGGCTTCTGGTTTGGTACAGGTGCTGTTCTGGGTCTCCTCTTCTTTTCTGGATGTACTGAATTTTTATTTTCTTACTTTAACTGCTCCAGATTTTTCAGTGGAGTTCAGAGGAGTGGAGAGAGGCAGAGGGACTTACAGAGAAATTTTAGGGCTCTGAAGCCACCAAGTGGCCGCGGATCCGCCGCCTATTCCCCTATATTGCCGCGGATCCGCGGCAGGAAGTGGGTATTGGGCCATCAATTTTCTGGTGTGGGCTCTGTTTGGTGTCCTCTGTTTTTCTGGATGTGTGGAATGCTGAGTTGCTCACTGTATCTACTCCAGATTTTTACCGTAGACCGGATGCTTCGTTTTTGTCCGTCGCGGTGTAGCCGCGAAAATGTGGGTCTATCTTCCCACGTCTTTGGCACTGTACTTGAACTCCGTATTTCCAACGTCTTTGGCGTCGATCTTGAGCTTCGTATTTCCTGCACACTTGCACAAAAACTAATCAAGAATAACAAGATGGTTTCTTTTACAAAGTATATTTTTTTTTCTTTTTTTTTTTTATACTTACAAATTAACCCGAAATTACACAAGGAAATAAACTACCGTCTCCCCGGCAACGGCACCATTTGATTGTTAGGATACGAGCGTGTTCAAGTTTAAGTTTAAATACCGCAATCAAGACGGTTTCGCACGTAGCTAGCCGGTTGAGTACGGGTCATCCGCAGGGAGATGGGAATCTTTTTCTATGTGTTTTTCGACGAGTTAAGTCCGGTTGTTCAGATTTTGTTTGTAACTATCTAAGTGTAAGTTGATATTTAAAGAGAGCTTGTTAGGGTTAGGATTAGGTTAGTTTGAGTTAGGAGTCTCCACATCTTTCGTTGCCCCACTTAATATCGGTGTTACGGTAATCGGCAACAACGGGGATTAGCACGACTAGGAAGGAACTTGCGAGTATAAGCTAGGCTTTCCAACGCATAGTCCTTCCTTTTGGTGCTTGTCCGTCCGTTCTTGGCTCTTATCCATAACCTCCGGTTAATTCAACCACAACCGGTCTCACTACGGAATCACCGCTATCATGTAGGATAGGATGCCGTAAGGAGCGGATTGTGGTTCAATTAACGGGAGTCGATTTAAGTTGTTGGGCAAGGAAAGAGTGAGAGAGATTTCCTTCTCTCAAACTTCCCTTATCCTACCCTAACAAGTATAAAACTACTCACACTTCATCATACGGAAAAATAAAACAAACAAAAGAGGAAGATAGAAAGAAGGAGACTAGAAGAATACGACTAACTATTTGCGACCTCACCTTGGCGAGGATCAAGCGTAAGTATCATTGTCGTATGAATGATAAAGAAAAAGAGAGAAGAAATAAACAACAAGGAAATAACAACAACTACTTAACGAATTAAAATTACAACAAGCATAAAGATAAGGAGACAAGCATGATAATAAAATGGTCTTCTTTATTCATCACTCTTCACTCAAAAGCTCATTTACAAGTTTAATAGAGAAGAGGTGAGAAGAGAAAGAAGAACATGTAACTAAAACCTAGCAAAAGAAATACAAGAATTGGACCCTTTCCTTCTCGACTTCTGGGCTATTTATAGGCTGGAGAATGGAAATCTAGGGCAACCACCAGAACACCTTTACAATGACAAAAATACCCCTTAAAAAGTTTTGTCTGCCGCCACTATTTGGCCGCGGATCCGCGGCCTAGACCCACCTTTGGCCGTGGATCCACGGCTGTTCAGTTGAATTGGGCCCCCCAACTTTTGGTGCTGGCCTGATCTGTTGTCTACATTATTCTGGTATATGTATTTTCTTATAATTGCTCCACGAATTTTCCAGAATTCTGTTGAGGGAAAGGTGGACTTTTTGTCAAGATTTTGTCATGATTTGCCTCGAGCTCCGCGTAGATCTCTTGGATTTTGTGCTACCATTGAGCCTTGTGCATGAGAATGACATTGATTTGATCTTTTGTCTTCCTATTGATATCTGGCAACATACGGATGAAGAGCAGAGACCGTGTTTTTATCTGTGGTTGGCAGGAACCCGGATTTTTTCGTGTTTTCCATGAATTTCACCGTTTTAGAACCGAGAACCTGTATCCTGCATTTGACTAGCAAACACGGCTCAAGAGTATCTATGGATATGCAAATGTGATAAAAATTGGGCGGTATGAAAATGCAAAATTCTGATATGAACACTTCCAGAGTGATAAGGACGATTCCAAGTCCATGTCAGGTTATGTCTTTACCCTCAATGGAGGGGCGGTGTGCTGGAAGAGCTCCAAGCAGGACACTGTTGCTGACTCGACGATGGAAGCGGAGTATATTGCTGCTTGCGATGCCGCAAAAGAAGCGGTCTGGATGAAGAAGTTCCTAACAGAACTTCAGGTGGTTCCTACCATTGTTGATCCAATACCTCTGTATTACGACAACAACGGAGCTATAGCTTTAGCGAAGGAACCAAGGTCCCATCAGAAGTCCAGACACATCTTAAGGCGGTATCACCTGTAAGTGCACGGCGGCGCCCCGGCCGTCAATCCGACGCCGGAAACGCGGAAACAAAAAATTTACAAACTAGTAAACCGGCACCACCGCGCACTTTTAACCCGGATCGTGCCATTAATCTAGTCCTAGCTAACAAGAGAAGGGGGTAAAGAGATATACCGAGCGATCCGTGTCCTTTGGTCTTCTCGTCGTCGTCCCGATCTCTCCGCGGAATCTCCGGTCTCCACCACGTCGCCGGAAGGGCACCATGTCGCCGGCTTCTTTTACGGGCTCCCACCTCTGGTCCGAGGCAACTCGGGCACGAAGTTGGCGAGTCGACATGCCCAAGGTTTGCTGTAGAATAGTGTAGTGAACTACGTGTCTCATTTGGGGTTATGAAGTTGCCTTATTGGTGGAGGAATGATATATGGAATTTTGTGATGAACTTGGAGATTTTTGCAAGCATGAGAGAGCCAAAAATCCCCATCAAAAAAAAACAAACAGCCCCTATCTTGGCCGGCCATCAAGGAATGGGAGAGAGAGGAGTAAGCCAAGTGAGGGAAAATAATGCAAGAGAATAATGATAATCATGAAATGAAAATGATCACAACCATAATCCAACACTCCAACACTTAATCATATCCAACAAAGGTCAAGCCATCATGAAAACTATCATGAAGCAAAAAGTCAAGTGATCATGACACAACAAAAAAATGCAAAGACCACCCTCACAAATGCATATTTGCACAAATGCAAATAAGCCATCCTCCACCAAACTTCAGCCAATGAAAGATACAAAGTAATATGGCTGAAACGGAAAACAAACTGGCAACTCCAAAAACTGATCCCGTAATAAATTACAGGAAACCCCGCTACTGTATATACACACCCGCATTTGTATTCCGACCGATTACAAATGCACTGAGACAAAACCTACACTGTACAATACTAGGATCCGGCTTAAACCAAAGCCCTCTAGTATTATCCATCCGATCATGATCCGTGCAATACCGCACGTATCTGATCGAACCCTGCCATATCTCCATACGGCCTCTACAGCGTTTCGCCCGAAACTTGAGAAACTGGTCTGTGGGGGACTCTAAAGACTCGTCAATACTTTGGTTGTGGATTTAACCACTAGCACGTTAGAGGTATTAGCCTATACGTAACGGGCTACCAGGTATTGACCAAAAGGGATGTCAATGAGCGAACTCATCCTGACACCCTACTGAGCCTGTCAGTGACAATATCCGTACAGCCCGGTCCGTTCGTCTATGAGCATCGCATGGCGGGCCAAGGGGGTTGGTAAAAGTCAGACCCCTAAAAGCGGTACAAGTCGTGTCGGAGTGTAGCCCAGAACACCCTGAGATACTACTGGAATACCTACCAGTAAATCTCCTGCCTTGGCCAAGGACTTTTCATGTACTGGATCTCCTAGACACAGCGCGACCTCACCCCCAATACCGAGAGAGACGAACCCCTGCAGATCCGCTCACTGCCTCCATGTGGCTCGGGACTGTACCCAACTAAAACCTATTTGCACGTCTCCTTTGAGCGTGGTAGGGTAGTAATCAAAGCACAGTGGGAACTCACACGAGGCAAATGACGATCTCAAGTCGATGAACTAACCTGTACACATGTCACCAGGGAACTGCTATCTGACATCAGGTATAATACCAACTAGCAGGTTCCTGGCGATTCATGTACGGTGTACTCATAACCCAATGAGCACCTGTATACATCCTAGGTGAACCAACTGACACCAGTGGCTTGTGAGACCGGCCACCGCCCCTCGTCGGGGTCTCGACTGTATACACTAGTCTACTCTGGAGTATCGATGCCCTGTCTCGAAACTCCCACGACTAGGGACCTTTTAAGGATGTGCTTATAGACCCCAGCTCCCATGTATATGATCGCCCTCATACTGCTGGTAGTCAAGCAAGAATCCTAGGGGCTCTATCAATGTGCAAAAGTGACCTGTAAGGTCACCTAAAGCAGTACACGATGATAAAGATAAACTAGATAGCATACTATCATCTTGAGTAAGACTGTCCTACCGGAATAGGTCCTCCCACAATCATTGAAGTCACGTGCCTGTGATCCAATAATTGACTCTGAGGGCACTATCTCCAACAATCTCCCACTTGCACTCAAGGCTAATTATTGCGATGTCGCATACTCACAGCCCGTGTGATACCGAACACCCAACTCCTCTACTAGTCAGTCTCACAAAGCTCGTTTGTGAAACTATTGCGTTCGAGGAATAGCCTCAGTGAGTGGATCCGCTTTGATTTTTCTTTCTATATCTCTCTATATCTCAAGTTCGCGGAGAAAGCTATCTCCCGAAATGAGCAATACCTGTCTCAGAATATGCCAGATGTCTGATGGGACCTAGCTCATAAATGAACTCCAAATCCAAACTTCTTAGACTGTGTCGTCAACTGAACTTAATCAGTATCCTGCGCCATGCCTCCCTCAGTATTTCCTTGGACCACCTGTCCAAAATACTGCCCCTCGTCAGAAGGAAAACTATAACTCTGACAACCTCCCTGTCGTCCATGTCACCTTGGAAGCCTGGAATGATAACTGTCTCCCGAATTAGGCTGTCGTTATCGTATCCCTAGAACATCCACTTATATTCTAAAACTGCTTCCGAATGTTCCTCCAGGATTAGATCTATATCAACTTATTGCATCTCGTGCAAAAACAACCTCTGGTGTGGCACTTGACATCTCATGATTCACTCAATTGCCTAAGCAAGTGATCTGCCAATAATGCACATCCCTCTCCGCTTTAGTCAGTAAGACACCTTTAGAGAGGGTGACTCCATCACCTGCAGGTACACTACCGTGCCAGGAGTCGTCCATTCTAAATACTCTTAGAATGCTGTTTAAGTACCCAGATTGGGAAACTACCCAAATTTAGATCTAAAACCATAGATCTAGTAACCAGTATGTCTGATATAATATCCAAGTCCCATGTGGAGAAACCACCGTGTGATGACCAAAGTATAACCGACCGTAGTATAGGAATTTCACTTCCTACTCTGTGTATGTCATCCAAATGCCAGGACATCACACCCTACTACCTTCTTAACAGATCCATCCCCTATTCTGATGAAGTCAAACCTATGACTGTCGCATCAGAAATAGATGATTTATCTCCGCTACATCTGCTTTAGTCTATAAATTGACATAAGCCACCTGTCCACCATGCTTCCGCTGCTCCCACTGACTACGACAACCCTCTGGCAGAGTCATATAGATGTACACTTCTAAAGCTAGTTTAGAACGACGCTATACTCATCCTCCTGCCGGGTCTCACGGTCTGGAACAACAGCAATGGCAAGTCTGGGTAAACAAGAACTTCCCTATCACCGTCCTTGAGGCTACCGGAGTACCTCTCGGGTGCCTGAAGTTACCCACCTTATCTGCGGAGTGGCCAATGGAATGTAAAACCAGATTGAATCTTTAGGTTCCAATCAAATCTTCAGTAATCGTTTGTGGTTCTGAAATCACTTCCAGTTCTACTATACTCCCACTACTGTTTTCTGAAAAAATCCATTTTTGTTAAAACTGTGGCGAGTCTAGAACAATATCACTATTGATCTTCCAGATGGTAGAAAGTCAACCCTCGTCATAGCCTGGGTCAAACCACAAACAGCTATTACAGAAACGTGCCTTGAGTTATCCAGAGTCTGGTTTTAAGCATAAGCCGGACAACTCCCCGTACCTTAACATCGTTAAGATACGAACTGTTCTATATCCAATATAGGACCAGAGGTATTGATTTAATTGAACCAGATTCAAATCATGCAGCTGTCTCTAGTTCATGTCAACTAAATGGAAAGAAGCCGATCAGCGTTACTCAATTTAGGAATGCTTCCAATTATGAGTAACCTGAAAGAGAAGCAAGTTCTCTTAATCATTACTATCAACTGAATACCACACACAAGTATCTACATCTTCGATCACCTTGAAGAATCCCGATACTTGCAACACCTGGTTCTCTACTTTATTCATATACCTATAACTTCTCAAAACTTAGACCTTGTGTTTCTACGAAACACCTGTCTAGAACTAGAGAAGTCATAAGTAAACCGAATATAGTACGAGGACCATCCCCTCTGTCCTAATGGACACTGGACAATATACAATACTCTGTATAAGTCCCTTGAGTCTAATAACTCACTCCCTGTGTGTCGTAGGTTGAAAACTGTACTTATGGTTAAGAAGAATTACACCGCTGTTTAATGCTCCTTACCTAACCATCAACTGATATAGGTAAATGTCATCGACATAATTTCGAAAAGGTATATCTCACTCTATAAAAATAGACGTACAGATATATCAATTTGAAATTAGTGCATTATAACGGATATTCAAGACCAAATATTCGCCGTCCGGCAAAGAACCCAGGTTACTTCCTCAAATATCACCAATTACAACGAATTCCGATATAATGAGGATGATCACCTAATTCCCAATAGCTTACTCCCACTCATCATCTGTAAAACCATACAGATGTGAGAATCATTCCTGGTAAATACATACCCTGGAGCAAGTGTCTAATTGGGAAATCAGTTTTCTTTTAACAATACACAGTGAAACTGAAACATTGAAATGTTTCATAGGGGTATCCTAGTATTCCTAGTAATGCCTCTTCCAGATTCACAACTGTAACCGTATAAATCTCTGCCACCTCTCCAAATCCCTTCATATGTCTTTAGTCATTACCTTCTGTACACCCCTTTAGGCCAAATGGTTTTCTTCCTCCCCTACCGTTCGGCACCAGCCTATGGTTTGGAAGAAGACTATCCAATAAACATAATGGGTGTACTGTCCTAATCCTAGGAACACTCGCAATGCGAGAGAAGGTGAAGATAAAAGACACCTGAATAAACCTTATTCCTATTTCTCCTGAACCAGAATCCATCCCCGAACTGGAACAAGTTCCTTTCGAGTTCGTATATAACCATACGATGAAATATCTAATAAACTGTGGATCTTCATAGTGATACGGAGTGTCCTGGAGAAATACAAAGGTGAAGTGGGAGTGGTAATGAAATACTTGGTTTGGTCGTGAATATCAGTCGCAATTTACTTTGCCCTCTTACTAATCCCTTTCTTTGTCTTTACATAATACCTTCTGTACACCGTTTATGCTAATTGGTTTTCTTCATTCCCTACAGGTCGGCACCTGCCTATGGTTTGGAAGAAGACTATCCAATTTGCGTAATAGGTGTACTATCTCCTAAACTAAGAAGTACTCGAAACTTGAGAGAAGGTAAAAAGGAAAAGACAACTGAATAGTCCTATTCGTTTTCTCCAGAACCGGAAACCATCCTTGAATAAATTCCTTCGAGTTCGTATATAACCATACGATGGTTTTGTCCAATGGAAGTGGACATTCGTAGTAATACGGGGTGTTCTGGAGAAAAGGGTAAAAGTAGGAGTGGCAATGAGGTCTGCAACTCTGATAATCCAAAAGCCAGTGTTAAGAAGGTTCGGTTAATTTTGGTCTCTGAGTCATAGTCTTAGGGTCGGGTCAATGGTCGCTGCCAAAGAGAGAGAGAAAAGAAACACTCAGCGTGCACTCTAACCTAGATCAGAATGGTTACCAATTTATCTAATCTGGAAACCTCCCACTGTACCGTCAAATTCTCCTCCAAACCTGAAAGAAGAATTAGTCGGGATCACCCGAGGAGTAAACCAACTCATCAGTGGGAATCGGGATCCAACTATCACCGCATGATAACGTGACGGAATCCGCTCACGTTATCACACTCCAGAAGCTATGCGCATATCTGGCAAGTTTCAGTTTCTTTTGAAACTCCCGATGTGATTTTTGCCCCATGCACTTATGACCTTGACTTTGGCCAACAAATCATAAGTCACATGTCAAGTTCTACCCGTCATTCTCCAGGATAATTTGAGCCCACCCGCACAAGCCCTTGACTTTGGCCAACAAGGCTATACGACTCCCCCAAACCAACGCATCTATCTATGCTGCACATGAATACCCAATAGCTACCAATCACTATGCCTTGACTTTGGCCAACAAACAGAGCTTGAATACTGATTGAATATCCATGTGAAATGACCGAGGGCTACGAATGGTTTCTGGCGAAAACCTTTAACGTAATGAACTTGATATCGTTGAAGGAACCGGATAGCTTTATAAAAATATAGTGACGAAAACCTTTGCTAAAGAGGTCACTCGCGGTGAAGGGATCTCGGCTCTTTCCCCGTAGAATGAGGTGCAGGATATTCCAACTGAATACCACGATGCAAAGCAAAAGTAATCGGCTATAGTGAAGTTATTACCCTGACGCAAACTTCTGTCCAAAGGGTCACTCCCGGTGAAGGGATCTCGGCCCTTACCTCGTCGACTGAGGAGCAGGATATTCCAACTGAATACCACGATGCAAAACAAAAGTGAACGTCCTTGCAATAACAGCTTTTTGAAAAAGTGTTCCAACAACATCATATTAGGTTTGTTTTTAACTTGCATTGATCCGAATCAATGCAGTCCCATCAATTGATCATACCACAAAGAACGAAAATAATGACGTACGTATATGCCATCCGCATTCGCCACTGGGTCCCGTCATTACCCGTTAGGTTAGCTAACTAACGACAGAGCGGGGACTGGACTAGCGCGGATGCAAAACATATACAACATCTACTAGTATATATATATCAATATATAATATTTCGCTCAAGGCGTGATAAAATGCAACATCACAGAAATGTACAGCATCACTGAACAATACAGATATCTGGGATCCACGGGTTTCACAGAGCCGCTACTGAAACCCAACGTTCCCCTGGTCGTGTGGATAGCCTGTGCAATGAAATCCTAGATCCCTACGGGCGCGGCAAGTTACCCGCCAAAACCTAAAGCGAGGCCGCCCCCTTCAGCAACGTGAATGGACCACCCAGCACTTCACGGAATCCGGTAACTTGGGCACCCCTCCTGGGTTAACCTGTACCCTCTACGAGTGCGGCGAATAGCCCGCCAATTCTAGAGTGGGGCCTCATCCGTCTCAACGCCATGAGATGCGGGCCCGTTGCCCTCTAGAACCTGGCTATCCGTGCACCCCTCCATGGGGCAATCCTAGTACAGAAAGAAAAATATACATACAACGGGTACATCGACCGCAACCTGGTCGTGCCCCAAAAGAATAATATACAAATGGGCAGTGACGGCAGTCCACATGTCGGACGCTCGCCCCGCAATATCAAATGTACATAATACAACCAAATCTGTACTAACATTGCATCCAGGCTATCCCCTATGACCAATCCGCAACATCACAGCACAATCACAGAACATCAACATGAATGTCACGTTCGCAAATCCGTCTAACCGAGCTATAGCAGTTAGACAGGATTTACCGATCAAGTAACATTCACGGTCGCAGATATAATGTAAATACTGTGAACTAATATGTTTAAAATTTTTGATCGATCAAATTTTATCAAGTAGGCCCCAAGCACTACTGTAGCACATAAAGAAATTCTGGGCCCAAAAATAATATACCAAAACCCCTATTTTCAGCCCAAAAGCCCACTGCAAAAAACTGGTGGAATGAAACTAAATTCCTGCGGCGGAACCGCGGCCAAAGAGGGGCTATGGCCACGGTTCCGCGGTCGTATGGAAGGATCAGGTCACCAAAATTTTACAGTGTTCTTAGGATTCCCTACACATCATTCTGCAATAACCTGAAAAAATTTTGGAGCCAAAAAATATTTTGACAGAAACTTTGCGCATGAAAACGCGGTTTTGCGATTTTTGTTCGATCGGAAATGTAAACACATTAGACCAAGCTAGACTGGGTTAATGGCGAGGCTCTGATACCACTGTAAGTGCACGGCGGCGCCCCGGCCGTCAATCCGATGCCGGAAACACGGAAACGAAAAACTTTACAAACTAGTAAACCGGCACCACCGCGCACTTTTAACCCAGATCGTGCCATTAATCTAGTCCTAGCTAACAAGAGAAGGGGGTAAAGAGATATACCGAGCGATCCGTGTCCTTCGGTCTTCTCGTCGTCGTCCCGATCTCGCCGTGGAATCTCCGGTCTCCACCACGTCGCCGGAAGGGCACCACGTCGCCGGCATCTTTTACGGGCTCCCACCTCTGGTCCGAGGCAACTTGGGCACGAAGTTGGCGAGTCGATGTGCCCAAGGTTTGCTGTAGAATAGTGTAGTGAACTACGTGTCTCATTTGGGGTTATGAAGTTGCCTTATTGGTGGAGGAATGATATATGGAATTTTGTGATGAACTTGGGGATTTTTGCAAGCATGAGAGAGCCAAAAATCCCCACCAAAAAAACATGAGCAGCCCCTATCTTGGCCGGCCATCAAGGAATGGGAGAGAGAGGAGTGAGCCAAGTGATGGAAAATAATGCAATAGAATAATGATAATCATGAAGTGAAAATGATCACAACCATAATCCAACACTCCAACACTTAATTATATCCAACAAAGGTCAAGCCATCATGAAAACTATCATGAAGCAAAAAGTCAAGTGATCATGACACAACAAAAAAATGCAAAGACCACCCTCACAAATGCTTATTTGCACAAATGCAAATAAGCCCTCCTCCACCAAACTTCAGCCAATGAAAGATACAAAGAAATATGGCTGAAACGGAAAACAAACTGGCAACTCCAAAAACTGATCCCACAATAAATTACAGGAAACCCCGCTACTGTATATACATACCCGTATTTGTATTCCGACCGAATACAAACGCATTGAGACAAAACCTACACTGTACAATACTAGGATCCGGCTTAAACCAAAGCCTGCTAGTATTATCCGTCCGATCATGATCCGTACAATACCGCACGTATCTGATCGAACCCTGCCATATCTCCATTCGGCCTCTACAGCGTTTCGCCCGAAACTTGAGAAACTGGTCTGTGGGGGACTCTAAAGACTCGTCAATATTTTGGTTGTGGATTTAACCACTAGCACGTCAGAGGTATTAGCCTATACGTAACGGGCTACCAGGGACGTCGATGAGCGAACTCATCCTGACACCCTACAGAGCCTGTCAGTGACAATATCCGTACAGTCCGGTCCGTTCGTCTATGAGCATCGCATGGCGGGCCTAGGGGGTTGGTAAAAGTTAGACCCCCAAAAGCGGTACAAGTCGTGTCGGAGTGTAGCCCAGAACACCCTGAGATACTACAGGAATACCTACCAGTACATCTCCTGCCTTGGCCAAGGACTTTTCATGTACTGGCTCTCCTAGACACAGCGCGACCTCACCCCCAAAACCGGGAGAGACGAACCCCTGCAGATCCGCTCACTGCCTCCATGTGGCTCGGGACTGTACCCAACTAAATCCTGTTTGCACGTCTCCTTTGAGCGTGGTAGGGTAGTAATCAAAGCACAGTGGGAACTCACACGAGACAAATGACGATCTCAGGTCGATGAACTAACCTGTACACATGTCACCAGGGAACTGCTATCTGACATCAGGTATAATATCAACTAGTAGGTTCCCGGCGAGTCCTGTCCGGTGTACTAATAACCCAATGAGCACCTGTATACATCTTAGGTGAACCAACTGATACCAGTGGCTTGTGAGACCGGCCACCGCCCCTCGTCGGGGTCTCGACAGTATACACTAGTCTACTCTGGAGTATCGATGCCCTGTCTCGAAACTCCCACGACTAGGGACCTTTTAAGGATGTGCTTATAGACCCCAGCTCCCACGTATATGATCGCCTTCATACTGCTGGTAGTCAAGCAAGAATCCTAAGGGCTCTATCAACATGCAATAGTGACCTGTAAGGTCACCTAAAGCAGTACACGTTGATAAAGATAAACCAGATAGCATACTATCATCTTAAGTAAGACTGTCCTACCGGAATAGGTCCTCCCTCAATCATTGCAATCACGTGCCTGTGATCCAATAATTGACTCTGAGGGCACTATCTCCAACATCACCTGATCAGAGAGATCATTGATCGTCGGGAGATCGAGGTTCGGAGAGTTGCTACTGAAGAGAACATTGCTGATCCATTCACGAAGGCCCTAACTCAGATTCAGTTCGAGAGGCTACTCGAGATCATCGTTCTTCGATATGCCAGTACATGGCCCTAGTGCAAGTGGGAGATTGTTAGTGTATATGCCCTAGGGGCCATTATTATATCATACTAGTTTGTATATTACTTAATGGAAGCTTAGGATATTCACATGTATATAAAAGTCTTGCTAAACATGGTAGTATGCTACTTGGTTTTTCTATCTTAATATGTGAGTATACGTATTGATAGAGCTCTTAGGATCTTGCTTGACTACCAGCGTTGTGATGGCAGTCACACTAGTGGAGGCTGGGTAGTCTACAAGCACATCCTTATTCAGGTCCCTAGTTGTAGGATTATCGAGATAGGGCATCGATACTCCGGAGTAGACTAGTGTGTACGCTTCTCATCCCAGTTGGGGAGATGGTCTATCCCACAGCCGTCAGTACGTCGTACTGGAGATAGTATGCAGGTGCTCGTTAGGTTACGGGTACACCGGACAGGACTCACAGGGAACTGTTGGTTGGTTTTATACTAGTCGTCAGTTAACAGTTCCCAGGTGACATGAGTACATCATAGTCCGCAGACTTGACACTGCTACTTCGCCTTGAGTGTGTCCCACTGTTCTTAGATTGCTACCCTACCACGGCTCAAAGGAGTCGTGCAAACAGGTAGCAGTTGGGTGCAGTCCCGAGCACTTGGAGGCAGTGGCGGTTAGACAGGATTCGTCTCTCCCGGTATTGGGAGTTGATATCGCGCTGTGTCAGAGAGCCATTACGCAAAGTCCCTGGCCAGGGCAAGTGAGATTTGCTGGTAGGTTCCAGTAGTTTCTCAGGGTGTAATGGGCTTCACTCCGACACGACTTATACCGCTATTAGGGGACAGACGCTTGCTACCCCCTGGCCCGATATGCGATAGTCTTAGACGAACAGACCAGACTGTATGGAGATTGTCACATCAGACTCAGTAGGAGTTCGGATGGGTTTCCTCATCGGCCTTCTTATCGACATCTACCTGGGGACCGTTACGTACAGGTAGTGCCGCTTGCGGTCTGTGGTTAAACCCACTACCAGCGTAGTAGTCGAGTCTCTAGAGTCCCACACAGAGAGTTTGCCAACTCCAGGCGAAACGATATAGAGGTCGTATGGTTTTACGACAAGGGTTCGGACGCATACGTGTGTTTACGCACGTACGACATCCGGACAGTTTTTACTAGCCGGCTTTGGTTTAAGCCAGTTTCTAGTATCCGGTTATTGGATTTATACAGTCTAAAGTTTTTCCGTGTTTTCACGGATAGGAGGGGCGTTCTCGTAATTACGCGAGAAGCTTCTAGAAGATGGTGACTTGGGGGTTAAGGTGGCATATGTATTAAATGAGATTAGAGAGTCATGTGAGTGATTCATCCATGTCATTAATGCATCATAAATGCTTAATGACTCATGGAGATGAATCACCCTCTTATATTTATGAAGCATGATTATTAATCCTTTATTTTCTTTTATTGGATAAATGATAATGCTTGATATATATTCTGATAGATCATTATCTCATCTCATTCTCTTGCACACTTTCTCTCTCCTCAAGCTCTCTCTCTTCAAACCCTAATCCTCCCCTCTCATGTGCTGAGACCAAGGATAAGAATTGATTACTTAATCCTTAACCATTCTCTATATCACCTAGGTTACTTAGATTAGCAATTTAAGGAACCTAGTTACCTCAAGTTGGAGGTGAGGCTTGTAGTAAAGCTCTCGGGTGGATCATCTACTACATAGAGAAGGCCGGAGAGGACGTAGAGAACGACAAGATGAAGGACACGGTTCTACAGGTATAATCACTCTTCATAGTAGTTGTTAACTTCTATGATTCTTGTTAGTTATAGTTTAGCAAAGATTCTCGGTTAGTCGATATTTACGCATAAAACAAGATCGTTTTTCATTATTCCGCCTCCCCGCAAGTCGTGGGGTGCTGTACATCGACTTACAGCACATATGTGTGCAAGCCATAAAAAATAAAAATAAATTATTAATTAAATGTTATAAAATGTGAGGAACCCGAATTGGTAAGCTTTTTACCAAAAACCCGCACTATCGCTTAATTAACACTAATCGCATTCCTAAAGTGTTACAATCCCCCCTTAAAGAAAATTCGTCCCCGAATTTAAAATTTCTACTATGCATATCTTCAAGGAGATGAGTGCAAAACTTCCAAATCTCGCTCGCAGCCTCCCAAGCGATCTCCTCACTATATGGCTACGCCAATGAAAACCTCCACAGATGGCAAGACCCTTGACCGAAGTTTCTCCACCTGCCGATCCACTAACACTATCTGCTGTCGGTGAACGAAAAGATCGCGTCCAAGCTAAATGGTCTGGTGCTAAATCATGTGAGAAAGGTCATGAAGGTATTTGCAAAGCATCAACACAAGGAATACGGGATGAATACTCAAAAATCTGGGCGGAAGTGGCAAATTATAGGCAACAGTACTAACTCGCTAAATGATTTTAAAAGGACCTACAATCTGGGACTAAGCTTCCCAAAACTCAACACGCCATTCATCGGAAAAATCCGTAGGAATACATGATCTCCCACTGCGAACTCAATTCTACGACAACTATGGTTGGCATAAGACTTCTGTCTGCACTGGGCTGCCCTCATCATGACCTGAATCAACTGGATCTCCTCCGAAGCCTCTCGACTAGCTGGGGTCCAAAATCCTGCTTTCGCGAATCAGTAAAACAGAATGGCGATCGACACAGCCTACCACACAAGGCCTAAAAGTTACCAATTGAAATGTCTCCTTAAAACTGTTATCGTAGTAGAATTTCATCAATGGCAAGTGACGATCCCAACTGCCAGCAAACATTAAGTACGTACACACAAGCATATCCTCCCGAGTCTGTATAGTCCGCTCTATCTGACCATCGGCCTACAGATGGAAGAGCGGAGATAAAGCTCAACCAGTACCCAAGGCTTCCTGAAGCTTCTGCCAAAGACGGCTAGCGAACTGGGTGCCTTGATTGTTAGGATACGAGCGTGTTCAAGTTTTATGTTTAAATACCGCAATCAAGACGGTTTCGCACGTAGCTAGCCGGTTGAGTACGGGTCGTCCGCAGGGAGATGGGAATCTTTTTCTATGTGTTTTTCGACGAGTTAAGTCCGGTTGTTCAGATTTTGTTGGATTATCTAAGTGTTAAGTTGATATTTAAAGAGAGCTTGTTAGGGTTAGGATTAGGTTAGTTTGAGTTAGGAGTCTCCACATCTTTCGTTGCCCCACTTAATATCGGTGTTACGGTAATCGGCAACAATGGGGATTAGCACGACGAGGAAGGACTTCGCGAGTATAAGCTAGGCTTTCCAACGCATAAGTCTTCCTTTTGGTGCTTGTCCGTCCGTTCTTGGCTCTTATCCATAACCTCCGGTTAATTCAACCACAACCGGTCTCACTACGGAATCACCACTATCATGTAGGATAGGGTGCCGTAAGGAGCGGATTGTGGTTCAATTAACGGGAGTCGATTCAAGTTGTTGGGCAAGGAAAGAGTGAGAGAGATTTCCTTCTCTCAAACTTCCCTTATCCTACCCTAACAAGTAAAAAACTACTCACACTTCATGATAGGAAAAACAAAACAAAACAAAAGAGGAAGATAGAAAGAAGGAGATTAGAAGAATACGACTAACTGTTTGCGACCTCACCTTGGCGAGGATCGAGCGTAAATATCATTGTCGTATGTAAGGATAAAAAAAAAGAGAGAAGAAAGAAACAATCAAGCAAGTAACAACAACTACTTAACAATTAAAATTTCAACACATTACAACAAGTAAAGAAAGAGACAAGCATGATAATAAAAATGGTCTTCTTTATTCATCACTCTTCACTCAAAAGCTCACTTACAAGTTTAATGGAGAAGAGGTGAGAAGAGGAAGAAGAACAACACTAAAACTAGGCAAAATGAAATACAAGAATTGGACCCCTTTCTTCTCACACTTCTGGGCTATTTATAGGCTGGAGAATGGAGATCTAGGGCAACCACCAGACACTTGTACAATGACCAAAATACGCCCCAAAAACCCTGAGCACGCGGCGCCAGTACGGCCGCGGATCCGCGGCCTGGACCCACCTTTTGCCGCGGATCCGCGCTCATATTGGGGAGTTAGGGTGTCGGTTTTCTTGTGGTCCCCTGGTTTGCTTTGCTCTGTTCTCTGGTTCATATATTTTCTGAAAATAGTTCCACATTTCTTCCAGAATTTCTGTTGAGGGAAAGATGGACTTTTTGTCAAGATTTTGTCATGGTTGCCTCGAGCTCCGCGTAGATCTCTTGGATTTTGTGCTACCATTGAGCCTTGTGCATGAGAGTGACTTTGATTTGACCTTTTGTCTTCCTATTGATATCTGGCAACATACGGATGAAGAGCGGAGACCGTGTTTATCTGTGGTTGGCAGGAACCCGGATTTTGTCGTGTTTTCCATGAATTTCACCGTGTTAGAACCGAGAACCTGTATCCTGCAATTGACTAGCAAACACGGCTCAAGAGTATCTACCGATATGCAATGTGACAAAAATTGGGCGGTATGAAAATGCAAAAATCTGATATGAATAAATACCCCCAAACTTATCATTTGCTCGTCTCGAGCAAAGCCCATTTATTCACAAAAAATTTCCTAACCTCACTTTCGCAGGGAACGCGATTGCACTGAGCATGTGCAACAAGCCGTTAAACCTCTAGGTATCCCTAGTAGGAGGAGTGTTGTCTCCTGAGGGTTTTCAGCGGATAATACCCACAAAATCCGGTCAAGTTGGTTTTTGTACAATAACTAAGCTTCAAACCCTAAAGTTTTGTTTTAGAAAATAACAATTCTATAATCCTAAGTCTAGATCATCGAACCTTTATTTTTCACACCTCGCTTCTTATTTAACTACAGCTTTTATATGTCTTTACGTGCAGTGCATATAGTGTCGTTAAGTTCCCGAAAGGTCGATTAAAGCCATCATGTCGCACAATAAAGCCCAGATAACAATTTTAAAAGGATCACATAAGTTTTATAATGAGTTAAGCATTTTTCAAGTTTCGTTTTCCAGTAAGGTTTCAACTTCAGAATTTCTATCTTCCTTAACAGGAAACTAAGTCGTATTTTTCACTCCACCTTTTTCTTGTTTTCATTTCATACACACCTCTGTGAACATGCAATAGTCTTTATCATAGAATAAAACCTTCATATCTCCGCTAAAATTTTTATAAAAGCCTATCTTTTATCAAGATTATTCTCACACAAAGAACCGTTAGGAATTTTAACTCGGAGAGAACACTTGCTTGACTTTGTTTTAAACTGGACTTTCTAGGCTTCTTAGCGAGCTTTGGGCCAATGCACCCAAACCAGTTGGTTTTAGGGCATTAGGTGTAGAAACACCCCAGCGGACTTAATTACTCAAGTTACCTAGGTCCAAAAACAAAAGACAGTTTGGCGTGAAAATCAGATGATTTAATACGAACGGAGATATAACCGGCAGTTCAAATATTTTTTGGATAAAAGACGTGTCTAGTGGGTTTGGTGTGTAATCATTCCAATCAAGTTTTAGATGGGTTATTTTTAAACTTAGCTCCAATTACGGCATCAATAACATTCCTTCATATTCGCTTTACTTCATAAACTATTCTTGACATTACTTATTTCAGAACAAACCTATTTGATTCTCAGAAAATCATTTATCCGTTTAAAAGTTTAAACATGAAAGACTTGTCATCTAATTCCCAAAATCTTACGACACGTGTAGTGTGATGTAAAGACGTATATCAGCTATAGTTAACTTCAAAGGAGAGTTATCTTTCAGGTTTTCAAAATCCAAACATAAGATTTAGTTATTCTTATTTTTTCAAACAAAAACCGTCGAATGTTGAATCAGAGTTCTTCCACAAGCTGACTTGACAAAAAAGTTTTTATAGTTTTTAGAAAATTTTCAAATTTTTATGGATTTTATGGATTTTAATATGCAGATGCAAAATATACATATGAATGCGAAGGGAAGAAATGCGTACCGAGCGTACCCCCAAACTTAAACTGGACAGTGTCCTCACTGTTGTTGCATGAAGAGATCAGTTTGAAGGTTCAAAATTGTCGGTTAGCGATATACAATTTTTATTTGTTTTTGTTTTTAAAGAAAAGAAAAAGAATATACACAAATATAAAAAAAATGGTTTGTACATACCCCCAAACTTATTTGGAACAGTGTCCTCTGTTCTTGGCTGGATAACCGAAGTTTGGAGGTAGGCAGAGGAAGATCATGCAAGGTAAACCGGCTCCTGTAAGAACAGGAGCTCCCCTGTTGGTTCGGCGCTAAGGTACGGTTTGCATCGGTGTCCATTTACCTTGAAGAGTGAACCGTCCTTTGGATTTTCCAAATCCACAGCGCCCTGCGGAAATACATTCCGCACAAAATACGGCCCTTTCCAGCGAGATCGGAGCTTTCCAGGATGGAAATGAAGTCGGGTGTCGTAAAGAAGTACCTGCTGACCAGGTACGAAGGTTTTGCGCAAAAGGTGTTTATCATGAAACACCTTCGTTCGATTCTTAACGACAACCGCGTTGTCGTAAGCCTCATCCCTAAGCTCGCTCAGTTCGTTCAGCTGCAGCTTCCGATGGCTGCCCGCATCCTCCAGAGACAGATTCAGCTCCTTTATCGCCCAAAATGCGCGATGCTCGATTTCGACAGGAAGGTGGCAGGCTTTTCCGTACATAAGCCGATAGGGAGACATGCCAAGGTCGGTCTTATAAGCGGTTCTAAATGCCCAAAGGGCATCAGTGAGTTTCAGAGACCAATCCTTACGGTTCTTGGAAACCGTCTTCTCCAATATCTGCTTGATTTGCCGATTTGAAACTTCGGCCTGCCCGCAGGTTTGGGGGTGGTAGGGCGTAGAGAGCTTATGATTTATGGAGTATTTCCGCATCAAGGCTTCGAAAGTTTTATTGCAGAAATGACTTCCATTGTCGCTAATGATCGCTCGGGGGTGCCCAAACCGTGAGAAAATGTTTTCTTTAAGGAACCTAACGACAACCTTGTTGTCGTTAGTCCGGCTGGGCACAGCCTCGACCCATTTAGAGACGTAATCAACAGCTAGAAGAATGTACAAGTTCCCAAAAGAGCTGGGAAACGGCCCCATGAAGTCTATCCCCCAAACATCGAAAATCTCCACAACCAAGATCGGTTGGAGCGGCATCTCGTTCCTCCGGGATATCCGGCCCATGTGTTGGCACCGGGAGCAAGTCTTGCAATAGTCGTGAGCGTCTTTGAAAAGTTGTGGCCAGCAGAAACCACATTGCAAGATCTTCTCAGCTGTCTTTCTGGGCCCAAAATGCCCGCCACACGCTTGATCGTGGCAAAATGACAGCACACTCTTGAATTCCTCATCAGGGACACACCGACGAATAATCTGGTCGGGACAGTACTTGAACAAGTAGGGTTCATCCCAGTAAAAGTGTTTTACTTGGGATAAGAAGCGAAGTCTGTCCAGACTTGACCATTCGGTCGGTAGTAATCCCGTGGCCAAATAGTTCACAATATCTGCGAACCAGGTTCGCAAGATACTGTCATGAGCTGTTCATCCGGAAAAACGTCGTTAATCGGAATTGGAAGCGAAGGCGAAGAAGGAAGTCGTGAGAGATGGTCGGCAACTACGTTTTCACATCCTCGTTTGTCCTTAATGACAAGGTCAAACTCTTGAAGCAAGAGGATCCAACGTATTAACCGAGACTTGGCATCTTTCTTCGTAAAAAGATGGCGCAGAGCAGAATGGTCAGTGTAGACAATGACTGGAGAGCCGATGAGGTAGGGCCTGAACTTTTCTAAAGAAAATACAACAGCCAAGAATTCCTTCTCAGTTGTTGTATAGTTAAGTTGGGCGTCGTTCGGGGTTCGGCTCGCGTAATAGATTACGTGCGGCATCTTGTTGATGTGCTGTCCAAGGACAGCACCGATGGCAAAGTCGGATGCATCGCACATGATCTCGAATGGGTGCGTCCAGTCAGGAGAAGAAAGAACGGGAGCAGAAGTGAGTGAGCGTTTCAGTGACTCGAATGCAGTCACACAGCTCGAGTTGAAGTCGAAAGGCGTGTCCTTGGCCAACAAAAGCGTCAAGGGCCTAGCAATCTTGCTAAAGTCCTTGATAAACCGTCTATAGAAACCGGCATGGCCAAGGAAGGCTCGGATATCTCTGACGCATCGGGGAGGAGGCAGATTGGAAATGACCTCAATCTTTGCTTTGTCAACCTCTATGCCATTTTGCGAGATGATATGTCCTAAGACAATACCTTCGCGCACCATGAAGTGGCATTTCTCCCAGTTCAAAGTGAGATTCTTGTCCTTACATCGGGTAAGGACAGCGTCAAGATGCAGCAAACACTCGTCAAAGGAGTCGCCGAAGATGGAGAAGTCATCCATGAAAATCTCCAGAAATTTTTCCACCATGTCCGAGAAAATTCCCATCATACACCGCTGGAAGGTAGCGGGCGCATTGCATAACCCAAAGGGCATGCGTCGATATGCAAACGTGCCGAAAGGACAAGTGAAAGTGGTCTTGTCCTGGTCTTTTTCGGCGATGGGAATTTGATTATAGCCAGAGTAGCCATCAAGAAAACAATAGTACTCATGTCCGGCCAATCGTTCAAGCATCTGGTCAATGAAAGGTAGCGGAAAGTGGTCTTTCCGCGTTGCGGCGTTGAGTTTTCTGTAATCAATGCAAACTCGCCACCCAGTTTGGGTGCGAGTAGGGATTAACTCATTCGCCTCATTGGTTATGACCGTGATGCCCAACTTCTTGGGGACAACGTGAATGGGGCTAACCCACTGGCTATCAAAGATAGGGTAAATGATACCACTATCTAGACATTTGACGATATCCTTCTTCACAGCCTCCTTCATGACTGGATTAAGACGTCTTTGTAGATCCCGGGCTGGTTTGGCATCGTCCATCAGATGAATGTGATGCTCAACGATGAGGGGACTAATCCCCTTGATGTCCGCCATGGACCAGCCAAAAGCTTGCCTGTTGCCGTGCAAGACTGCGAGAAGGGCTTTCTCTTGCTCGGAAGCTAGAGAAGCCGAGATGATGACAGGAAGGGTCTCGTTTTCACCTAAGTAAGCGTACTTAAGGTGAGACGGCAACGGCTTGAGTTCGAGCGTTGGAGGTGAAATGATGGAAGGCAAGACGGGTGCAAAGGTCTCGAACTCAAAGGACTCCAGCAAAGGTTCAAAGCGAGTGTAAGCAACTGAGTTGGATGGTTCAGGTAACTCATCCGGAAAGTCGAAGGATTCAAACTCGGGTTGTGCGCAGTTAAGATCGTTTGAAAACGTGAAACACTCGTAGTCGTTGTCGGGCGCAGAAGCAGCAGCAGGTTCGAAGAGAAACGCACTAGTGGCGTCAAGATTATCGTGTTCAAACAGAAACTCCTCGAATTCACACTCTTCGGGGGTGATCTCCTGGATCGAGCAGACATCCAGTATATGAGCATTAGGTTCGGCGGGCTGATTCCCCAACCTAAAAATGTTGAGTTCAATCGTCATATTTCCAAAAGAAAGGTTCATTGAACCATTGCGACAATTGATCACAGCATTTGAGGTTGCGAGAAATGGGCGACCGAGTATCACCGGAATTTGATTCCGGGGGTTAGCTACAGGCTGTGTATCTAATACAATGAAGTCAACGGGGAATATGAAGTCCCCGACTCTTATCAACACATCCTCTAGCTCACCCCTAGGATGGGTGATCGATCGGTCGGCCATTTGGAGAGTGCAGTGCGTGGGTGTCAACTCTCCGACGCCTAATTGCTCGTATACTGAATACGGAAGCAAGTTAACACTGGCACCAAGATCTAATAGTGCGCGGTTGATGTTCTTATCCCCAATAGTAATTGAAATCGTAGGACAACCAGGGTCCTTCCGTTTTTGTGGTAAAGATTGGGTAAGGGCATCACTCACAGCACTAGCCAAGAAAACTTTCTTGGGTACCTGAGACTTCCTCTTTTTCGTGCACAAGTCCTTTAAGATTTTCGCGTAAGACGGGACTTGTTGGACAGCATCTAAAAGAGGAATGTTAATGTTAACTTGCTTAAATAACTCCAGAATCTTCTCCATTTGAGGATTTTGTTTGTTAGACCTCAACCGGTTTGGAAATGGAACATTTTGAAAATTGGTTGAGTCTAAAGCTGGAGGAGGAGATTGTGGAGTTGGAACGGATCCCAGAATAGGTGTCTTCGTAGAGTGAGAAGTGGGTCCGTTTAGAGAAGAAGAGGAAGGGGAGCCTTGTGAAGAACGGAGAATAGGCTCAGAAGACGAAGAAGAAGAAGAAGAAGAAGAAGAAGAAGCGGCCGGGGTGTCATCGTTGATCCGTTTGCCAATGTTGTTTTGCAGCATCCTCCCCGATCTCAGTGTGGTCACGGCACTCACATTATGGTTTTGTTGTTCAAGAGCAACATGTGCATTATGTGGGTGACCGGGATTTGGGAGTGGCTGGGACGGGAGCTTCCCCTTTTCTCGTTCGCTCAAGGCCGCGTTCAGCTGTGCAATCTGGGCCTCGATGGTCTTGATGCTTTGCCCGTGTGCGGCAGTGTGTTGCACTAAAGATTGAATGGAAGACTGGATGTTGGCGGTGGACTGAGTAGACTGTTTAACGAACGCCTCCAGACTTCGCTCGAGCGAGGAAACCTTATCGTTGTTCGACGGAACAAAATTGTTTGGTGGAAAAGAGTTGTTGGGTGCAAAGTTGTTCATCTGGTTTTGGAAAGGTTGGGGTTGGAAGGGCTACTGATACTGAGTTTGTTGTTGCGCTTGTTGTTGCGGTGGAGGGGCCCTTTAGAAATTGTTGCCCTGGAATTGATTCTGATTCTGATTCCAGGCGAAATTGGGGTGGTTCCTCCAACCGGGATTGTAGGTGGAAGAGTATGGATCATTCTTCGGTCTTTGCTGGAAGGCAGCATTAACCTGATCCTGTCCTTGTGAGGGTGGATTGTAAGGACACTCTTCGGTAAAGTGGGAAGGATCGGAACAACAAGCGCAGATGGTACGAAGGGGGAGAACAGGTGTGGGGGCAGGAGCAGAAAATTTGCTCTCTATCGCTTCAAGCTTTCGTGTTATTGCAGCCATTTCAGCTTTCATCGCAATAGAGACATCGAGTTGGTGGATTCCTACCCTAGACTGACCGGTAGAAATGGAGGTAGAAGAAGAAGAAGTCGGTCTGGTGCTCTCCCACTGTAGCGTTTGCTCCGCAAGATCGTCAAAGAACTGCCACGCTTCCTCGTCAGATTTGGATAGGAAGTGGCCCTGACAGATGGTTTCCAGCAACTGCTTCGTTGCTGGGTTCAGTCCCTCGTATAAGGTTTGGCAGAGTTGCCATTTCTCTATACCGTGGTGAGGACACTGAACAAGAAGGTCTTTGTACCGGTCAAAGCACTTCCAGAAGGGTTCAGAAGGAAGCTGGGAGAATTGGTTGATCTCATTTTGAATTCTTGCGGTCTTATGATTTGGGTAGAATTTTTTCAGAAACGCTTTAACAAACTCGTCCCAGCTGGTGATTGAGTGGGAAGCGGTGCTATACAGCCATTTTTCTGCGAGATCGCATAAAGTGAACGGAATGACCCGTAGACGTATAGCATCGTCCGACAGCTAGGTGGTTTTCATCATGGCATAGACGTTTTGAAATTTGTTAATGAAGATATAGGCATCTTCAGATTCAAGCCCATGAAAACGTGGAAGCATGTTGATGAAATGGGGCTTAATTTCAAAGTTGTCCCCATTGGCCGGAGGAAGAGAAAGGCAGGTGGGAAGTGCAGAACGCGTAGGGTAGAAACGATCCTGGAGCGCAATTCGCTGCGGCGCTACAACAGGCGGAGGTGGTGGAAGATTGGTCTCCGTAGGAGGTGGAGCCAATCCAGGGGTGGTCAAAGAGATGTTCGGATTAAATCCCGACATCGCGGAAGAAGAGGTTGGTGAAGGTGAAGGTGAAGGTGAAGATGTATGAACAGAATTCCGGTCAACGTCGGAGTTGGCCGGCAAAGGAAGGGGTGAAAGAGGAGTGGACGGAGTATCGACTTCGGAGTCGATCGCGTAGTCGGTCGTGACTAACGTAACGCGGACTAGACGGGCGCTAGTGTCCCGAGTCCAAGCGGACATACACTAAACGAGTTTAGTATAGTCAAAGCGGAGAAGGTGAGGGTAAGAAAACGTCAAAGGAGAAAGGTGATGGGTGGTGGGTGAAAATGGATTTGGCGACAAAAGGGCAAGTTTTTATAAAAGTTTTTGATTTTTTCTTTTTTTTTGTTTAGAAAGAGATTTACAGAAGTATGTACGGAAATACGGCTTAAGCAATCACAAACAAGATATGCACAATCACGCCTAGATCTAGGGTAACCTAGGTCTACTAGACCTGCTCCTGAACTTGATTGTCGAAGTTAAACAATGTCGAGAAACGGGCTTAAAAATACACTGATCACGAGGCCAGGTAAGTGCAGAGATAAGGGGAGGTTGTCCAACGTTTTCGCGAAGTTCCTTAATTAAATAACCCTTTCTCTTTCGGCGGTTGCGCCTTTAACACTTTCCTAGACACCCCGTAAACAATATACGGTTAAGCGAGGTTCTAAACAAGGTTTATCTTCTCCTAATGAGCGCGAAGTCCTTAGGGTTGAAGTCTAGTATTTTTTAATTTACAATGGACAATGCATATGCTTTAGTGATTTTTGGGGTCCTGGGAAGGGTGATGAAATCCCCACCCAATCTGGATTGGTTTCAAGCCCCTTAAGTCCGTATTAAAGAATGCAAAACAGTAACAAATCAACAGCAAACAATTTTTATTTGCGGCGCAAAGAATCCTGCACAAGAACAGTTTATTGGAAGGGGGAGAAGAATTTGCGCAAAGAAGCCTGCAGAAAACACAGTTCAGTGGAGTTCAGAGGAGAGGGAGAGAGGAGAGAGACTTACAGAGAGAGTTTAGACCACTGACCCCACCAAGAGGCCGCGGATCCGCGGCCTAAGCTTACTTATGCCGCGGAAACGCGGCAACACTAGGGAGTTAGGGCTTCTGGTTTGGTACAGGTGCTGTTCTGGGTCTCCTCTTCTTTTCTGGATGTACTGAATTTTTATTTTCTTACTGTAACTGCTCCAGATTTTTCAATAGACCGGATGCTTTGTTTTGTCCGTCGCGGTGTAGCCGTGAAATGTGGGTCTATCTTCCCACGTCTTTGGCACTGTACTTGAACTCCGTATTTTCAACGTCCTTGGCGTCGATCGTGAACTTCGTATTTTCCTTCACACTTGCACAAAAACTAATCAAAAATAACAAGATGGTTTTGATTACAATGTATATATTTTTTTTGTTTTTCGGTTAGAGTTATACTTACAAATTAACCCGAAATTTCACAAAGAAACAAACTACCGTCTCCCCGGCAACGGCGCCATTTGATTGTTAGGATACGAGCGTGTTCAAGTTTTAAGTTTAAATACCGCAATCAAGACGGTTTCGCACGTAGCTAGCCGGTTGAGTACGGGTCGTCCGCAGGGAGATGGGAATCTTTTTCTATGTGTTTTTCGACGAGTTAAGTCCGGTTGTTCATATTTTGTTGGATTATCTAAGTGTTAAGTTGATATTTAAAGAGAGCTTGTTAGGGTTAGGATTAGGTTAGTTTGAGTTAGGAGTCTCCACATCTTTCGTTGCCCCACTTAATATCAGTGTTACGGTAATCGGCAACAACGGGGATTAGCACGACGAGGAAGGACTTTGCGAGTATAAGCTAGGCTTTCCAACGCATAAGTCTTCCTTTTGGTGCTTGTCCGTCCGTTCTTGGCTCTTATCCATAACCTCCGGTTAATTCAACCACAACCGGTCTCACTACGGAATCACCACTATCATGTAAGATAGGGTGCCGTAAGGAGCGGATTGTGGTTCAATTAACGGGAGTCGATTCAAGTTGTTGGGCAAGGAAAGAGTGAGAGAGATTTCCTTCTCTCAAACTTCCCTTATCCTACCCTAACAAGTAAAAAACTACTCACACTTCATGATAGGAAAAACAAAACAAAACAAAAGAGGAAGATAGAAAGAAGGAGATTAGAAGAATACGACTAACTGTTTGCGACCTCACCTTGGCGAGGATCGAGCGTAAGTATCATTGTCGTATGTAAGGATAAAAAAAAAGAGAGAAGAAAGAAACAATCAAGCAAGTAACAACAACTACTTAACAATTAAAATTACAACACATTACAACAAGTAAAGAAAGAGACAAGCATGATAATAAAAATGGTCTTCTTTATTCATCACTCTTCACTCAAAAGCTCACTTACAAGTTTAATGGAGAAGAGGTGAGAAGAGGAAGAAGAACAACACTAAAACTAGGCAAAATGAAATACAAGAATTGGACCCCTTCCTTCTCAAACTTCTGGGCTATTTATAGGCTGGAGAATGGAGATCTACGGCAACCACCAAACACTTGTACAATGACCAAAATACCCCCCAAAAACCCTGAGCACGCGGCGCCAGTACGGCCGCGGATCCGCGGCCTGGACCCACCTTTTGCCGCGGATCCGCGCTAATATTGGGGAGTTAGGGTGTCGGTTTTCTTGTAGTCCCCTGGTTTGCTTTGCTCTGTTCTCTGGTTCATATATTTTCTGAAAATAGTTCCACATTTCTTCCAGAATTTCTGTTGAGGGAAAGGTGGACTTTTTGTCAAGATTTTGTCATGATTGCCTCGAGCTCCGCGTAGATCTCTTGGATTTTGTGCTACCATTGAGCCTTGTGCATGAGAGTGACTTTGATTTGACCTTTTGTCTTCCTATTGATATCTGGCAACATACGGATGAAGAGCGGAGACCGTGTTTATCTGTGGTTGGCAGGAACCCAGATTTTGTCGTGTTTTCCATGAATTTCACCGTGTTAGAACCAAGAACCTGTATCCTGCAATTGACTAGCAAACACGGCTCAAGAGTATCTACCGATATGCAATGTGACAAAAATTGGGCGGTATGAAAATGCAAAAATATGATATGAACATGCCTCTATCGAATACAACACATGAAGGAACTCCGTGCAAACGCACAAACTTAATGAAGAACAACTGAGCAAACTGAGCATAACTGGACAACAATCACCCAAATGGAGTCACACCCTGTCTAAACCTGGGTAGACACCACTACGAAATTCATGAAGATCTGCTCCCATTCCCACTTTGGAATGGTAAAAAGGTTGCAACTCTCCAGCCGGCCTCAAATGCTTAACCTTAGCTCGCTGACAAGCCAAGCACCTCAAAACGAAATTCGAACTTCACACTTCATCCCAACCCACCGGTAACCGACTCTCAAGTCACGTTATATCTCGGTGCCACATGAATGAACACAGAAAGCTGACTGATGTGCCTGCTCTAGGACCTCGTGTCTCTACCCATCAGTATCGGGTACACGCCATCGAGTCCCTAACACAGCACACCCTAGTCATAAATCAAGAACTCCGAATCTTTACCCAGCCGAACATGCTCAAGAATCTCAGATAACGAGCATCGGTGGGCTGTGCCCCACGGAATGATTAAGTAAAAGTGGATTGGCGCGGACATGAGCAAGCTTTCCCCTCAGTAGAGGCGAACTTAACTTTACTCATCTGTCGCACAAGAACTGTAAATCTGCAAAAGACTATCTCCGAACTACGTAGAACTGGAACAAACTACACCCGGGCCTACGACTCAAGCATCAGCTACCACAATCGTCTTTCCACGGGTAATAAAGGATCTCACAATCACAATCCTTCACAAGATCCATCCAACGGCGTTGTCTCAACAATCAAAACCCGCTGCAGGAAGATGTACACTAAGCTCCGGTGGTCCGTAAAAATCTGACACCACTCTCCGTACAAGTAGTATCTCCAAATCTTCAACGCACGACCACCGCGGCCATCTCCAGATCATGAGTGGGATAAATCCTGCTCGTACTTCCTCCAACTGTCAGGAAGCATAATCGATAACTCTATCATTCTACATCAATACACAATCGAGCCTTACTCGCGAAACATCACAATAAACGACAAGTCGCCCGATCCAGAAAGCAAAGATAGAACTGGTGCAGTCGTCAACCGAGCCTTCAAATGTTGAAAACCCCACACGCATGCCTCAGTCTAAAGAAAAGGAACCTCCTTCCAGGTCAGTCCGGTCAGCAGTGCAGCGAATACACAAGAAATCCTGCATGAAACGGCGGTAAAAAACGGCTAAGCCCAAAAAGCTGCGGATGTCTGTCCCTGATGCAAGTCTGGGCCAAGCAGTACGGCCTCGATCTCCCTCGGGTCCATACAAAAACTATCTCCTGTAACCCCATGACCAAGGATGTCAACACTATCAACCTGAAGGAACACTCTGAGAATCTAGCAAACAGCTGGCGCTCTCCAATGTCTGCAAAGCAAATCCTCAAGTGCTGCTCACGTTCCTCACGACTCTCGGAATAGACCAGAATGTCATCAATAACACGACAATAAACTGGTCGAGAAACGACCTGAAGAAATCCGGTTCATCATATCCACGAATGCTGCTAGGGCATTGGTGAGTCCAACGACACCACCAAAACTCATAATGCCCGTAGCGCGCACAAAAGCAGTCTTCGGAATGTCATCACTCCAAATCCGCAACCAATGATGACCTGATCCCAAAACAAACTTAGAAAAATGTCTCGCACCCTGGAGCTGATCGAACAAATCATCAATGCGAGGTAAAGGATACCTATCTGCACCATAACTCGGTTCAATTGACGATCAATCAATGCACAATCTCAAACTATAGTCCTTCTCTTGATGAATCGAGTAGGAGCTCCCCAAAGCGAAACACTCGGACGCACAAGTCCCCCTATCTAGCAACCCTGCAGCAGATCCTTAAGCTCCCTAAGCTCCGCCGGCTCATCTGGAACAACGTCGGAAAATCTCGCCCAAAAGAAACCCGGTTCAACGAGCCCACTGTGGCTCTGGTATCACGCATGGAAGCCAAGAACACTCTACATCCTCTCCTCAAAAGCCGACTAGTGAAAAAGGCTGAAATCAAGCTGTGAGGGGCGGCACCACTGCCCCCCTGCACAACAAGAATTAACTCGCCGGGAACACAAAACCTGACTGTCTTCTCGCGGCAGTCCACAGACGCATATCATATACCTAACCAGTCTGTGCCCAGGAGAACGTCAAATCCAACATCTCTAGAAGGATCAAATCGACGGACGAATCTCTATCTCCTAACCAATTGGCACATGACCAAAACACGTGTCGCGCAACCAAAGGATCTCTAACAGGAGTTATCACAACAAATGGCCGATCTAGCATACACGACTCTCAGCCCAACCTCGGCACGAAGTGTGTAGAACAAACGAGTGCATAGATCCCGAATTAAACAAACAAGTGCAACAAAAGAACATACGAATATGAATACCTGAAAACACAACATGGGACGCCCGCGCGTCCCGATGAGTAGAAGCAAACGCTCGTGTCTGCCCTCTACCCACAACTGGCTGAACTCCTCCTCTACGATCCTATACACTCGGAACAAACCCTTCGCGACCACGACCTCTCTGAACATAAGTCTGACGCGGATCAACGACAGGCACCACAGGCGACTCTCCTTGAGGTGAAGGTGGTAAGGTATCATGTGGTACAGCTGTCCTTCTCTGGCGTACCAAGGTACAATCTCTGACGAGGTGATGGAAACTCCCGCACCGGAAACATCCATACGATGGCTGCTGATCCTCCTGGGGATAAGATTTAAACGACTGTCCTCGTCCAAAGTCTCTGCTACTCCCACGACGTAAACGAAATCTGTCGCGGTGACTAAGCCTCTGTCTCTGGGCTGATACACCTGTACGAGCCCTCCTCGATCTCGGAACTCCCAAAGTCTCGGGAAGACGCCCATCAGCTAAACGGGCTGCATCCACTGCTGCTGTGTAAGTAACACAATGCTGTGTTCTTATCGCAAGGAATAACTAGGTAACAGGGGTGGCAACCTCCTGTCGCTTCGCTCGACTGGTCTCAACCAACGACCTCATCATCTAGCGCATGTCCTGCATATCTGCCTCAAGCCTAGCGATAGGATCTATCGAAGGCGGATCAATCTGCACCTGTGCCACGAGCGTACCGTCCTGGTCAGTTCTCATCCCAAACGAGTCAACTCTGACCTCGGTTCTCGCTGCCTCTCTCTGAGCCCTCAAAGTCATCGGCGGCAAAAGGCTATAAATGGAAATAGAATTTGATAAGAACACGGAAATCGAATCGCAAACATATGTATCATCAAGGAAGAAATTTCAAGCAATTAGTACTTAGGTCACTTAGGCGGAGTACCGTGTCGTAAGTATGCCGCGGACATACACATGCTACATCACTCTTCTTAAGCTACCTACTCCATCATACCAAGATCATCCTACACTCCGAAAGATAAAACCTAACGCTCTGATACCAATTTTGTCACGACCCAAAATTTAGCACGTGATGGCCCTTAAACTACATAACGTCTCCAGGCGTAACGTAATTCAAGTAAGCCAAAAACCCAGTAATCTAATCCATCAAAAGTAGTAAGTGATAATAACATTGTTAAAACTTTTAAAATCTCAATCAATATTCTTTAAAGTCCAAATTTACTTCCTTTAAAATTTTGGCAGCACCTCTTCTGTAAAGCAAGCCCCCAAAAGGGTAAAACATAAATATATAAGTAAAGCATCTCCAACGGGAGCAAATCCATGCCCAAAGGCAGAAAAAAAACCCCACAACAGATATACGACACCGTAGCGAAGAAAAAGACGATAAAAAGTGAACAGCCTGAAAATCTCCAAGTCACAAATAATATACAATATCGTCCTCACAACTCGCCTCTAAGTCAAAACATGAAAATGGTAGATGGAGAGTACTGGATATAACGAATATACAATAAGCAACATCGGTTAACCGCAAAACCCACCTATAGCAAAACTGTACACAGTCAGCCGTAGCGGTATCCGCTGCAAAAGATGATACGATAGATGAAAAGCCCTGCCAACGACTGCCCTGAGGGACTACCTGCAAAACACTGTGGCACGACGGGGGTGAGTTGCCAACTCATGAATAGTAAATAACATATGCAGGTAATCGCAAGTATCCACGTACTGCGTGAATCTATCACATGCAAGCTAATAGCAATAAATTGTAGGGTTCCTAGGCACACCAAGGAGGTCTCACAAGGCATCAACCATGCCAATTTCAAAATTTAACGGTGCCGAGAAACCCTAGAACGGATCGTTGGCTAGATTTCTAGGCGAAAAAGCAACTAGTAAACTACTTTACTAAGAGAATACGGAAATACAACCTTTGTAGATCCGGTTCTCCACCTCCATAGCTCCGCAATGAAGTCTTCTCGCTGTCCATATCAAATCCCGGGCTCAAGCGTCGGCTTCATCGGAGAAAGAGCGGGCTAGGTCATCGACGACGTGCCGAAGATGATCTACGTCGAAGCATCGCTAGATCAAGCTCTAACTTCACCAAGTCTAGAAAACTTGTGAAGGAAACACACTCTACTACTTGGCAAGAGGTAGAGGATGAAGAAATAGGAAGTGGGTACACTTTAGAATTGGATTTCTCACTTTATTTCATCAATCACCATTGATGAAGAAAGGTTTTCTTCAAATGAAGAAGATGAAGAAGAAGAAGATAATATTATGATTAGTTATTTGAATAGAATAGAAAATCAATACTTATCATAATCAACCATGGTTAAGTGTAGAGACTAAACTCAAGTTAAGTGAATGGTTAGGTTAGGTATGAAGACAAAAATGGTGACTAAGTCAAAGCTTCATGAAGCTTCAACATATATCCAAATTAGCCACCATTTTCCTTTTGCCAAAAATGAATAAATAAACAAATAAATGAATAAGAAAACAAAACCCTAACCATTCATATAACCATGGTTCAATCTTTACACAAACCCTAGTTAGCATGTATCATCAAACATGATACAAACTTGTGTACAAAAGTATATCACATATACAATGTGCACATTCCAAGTGAGAAAATCCATTTAAAGTGAACCAATACTAGTTAATGCAAAGTAATATATTATGCATTAAATCATTAAATCAACACTTGATTCAATGATCCGGTCATGTCGCACACAACCGACTAGTATACTATGTATCGACTTATCGAATCAACCCTTGATTCGATAACTAGGTTATATCGCATACAACCATTCGATACATTCATCGCGAAAATGAAATATGGTATCACATACACGCATTATTCTCGGTCCCACACATATCTCATATGCGCTCCTATTTCGTTTCGCTTGAGCCAGGAAACCTCTGTGTAGGACTCTAAAGACTCGTCAATATGCCGGCAGCAGATGATGATCATATCAAACATCCACAAGCCGCAAGCGGTCTGCTAAACGTAACGGCCACCCGGGTATTGAGCGATCAGAAGATCGACGAGCAAGCCCGCTCACACTCCAGTGAATCCAACCAGTAACACTACCGTACAGTCCGGTCTGATCGTCTGATATGTCGCATATCTCGCCTAGGGGTGGTAAACGTCAGACCCCAATAGCTCGATAAGTCGTGTCGATATGAGGTCTATAACAATTCGAGAAACTACTGGTAACACTTACCAGTAAATCTCAGCAACCCTGGCCAGGGATTTCCTGTTATAGCCAATCGAACACAGCGCAACATCAACCCCCTATACCGGGAGAGACGAATCCCCTCCTATCGCTCATTGCCTCCATGTGACTCGGGACTGTACCCAAAAACCACCGTTTTGCACGCCCACTTGGACGTGGTAAGATGGAAATCAAAGCACAGTGGGAACCACACAAGACTCTATGACGATCTCGGGTCAACAGACTACTCTGTACCAGTGTCACCAGAGAACTGCCATCTGACGTAAGGTATAATACCATCTGGGAGTTCTCGGTGAGTCCGTCCAGTGTACCCAGTCTCCACTGAGCACCCGTATATCATCTCTGATGTCAAACACCAATGGATATGGGATCATCCATCGCCCATCTGTATGGGTCGAGAAGGTACACGCTAGTCTACTCTGGTATATCGATGCCCCGTCTCGATACACCCACGACTAGGGACTTTGAAGGATGTACTTATGGACTACCATGTCCCCACTAGTATGATCCGCATCATAGTCCAGGTAGTCAAGTACACATCCTAAGGATTTTACCAACATGTTACAGAGAGACAATCAGTATACACGTTAAGGTAAAGATCAACCAGATAGCATACTATCATGTCGAGCAAGAAAGTCCTCCCTATATATGTCCCAGCATCCACTACAATATACATCCAATGTACAGTAATGGCCTCTAGGGCATACATATAACAAACATAAATGACCATATGTATATGCAACAGTCATGAAAGGTACTCTATCAGGTACAACTAATATATGAAGCAATAATATGGCAATATGTATATGCAATAGTCATGAAAGGTACTCTATCAGGTACAACTAATACATGAAGCAATGCATATAAATAAATGTAGAATATGGGATAAAACATGCCATCCTCACGGAATCCTCATCGTTGCAGGACCAATGTCCATCAAGACAATCCAAATCCCAAATATCCTCAAATCGGCCCTCGGATCGGCCCTCAGATCGGCCCTCATACCGGCCCTCAGATCGGCCAACAGATCGGCCCTCATATCGGGTAAAAATAAGAATACTTGCAAAGATCATTATGATGATATATATTATAAATATATATATAACAGCGTCTCATACCACTGATATATATATATATACATGCATATATAACAGCGTCCCATACCACTGATATATAGACTTAGGAGTAAAATATTATGAAAACTAGTGCCTAGCATCGACACATAAATACTCATCTATCAGGCGGCGTCACCACGACTGGCCCAGATATGTACGTATCATACGTTCATCGGAAACCCGAGTGCTCAGCTTCGATACTCGAATTCCCCGTATCGATACGTACATGACTCCGGTCGATATCTCCACGATCACCGCCGAGTCCAAAATACTATCACCGGTAGGCAGTGCACATCCCTGCATGGCTCATCGGCAAAATCCGTCGACATACCTTTCTTGCCCCGAGATACCATATCGGGCTCCACCATGTACCCGCATACGGCCCACACCACTCCTCGCATGGGGTATATATCAGAACCGAGAAATCTCATGGTGGACGCTGAAATATCATATCAAGAGAAACCAGGTTTTTTGAATAATGCATAATTTCATGAAAATACCATGGTCCTCAAATCCAGAAAACATCATGTGAAATCCATATCTCAATGCGAAAATCCATGAATATGATATATGAAACATAAAATAATAATATGAGCATATAAAGGAAAAACCACTAATTAACTGCAACAAGTTATGAAATATATGATGCGGTTCCTAATTTCTCCCAATCCATACAACATCATATAAAGTGAACATGTAGGTATAGCCAGGTATGCGTAACCATGTCGATATAGCAAGATATGTGTATCTACCAATCAATAATGATGTAATACCCTCCAGGTATGTGTGTAGCTATATCAAGCTAGGTATGTGTATATACATGTCAATAATGATACAATACCCTCCAGGTATATATGTAACTATATCAAGGTATACGGGTGTACATGTAAGTATGTATGCAAGATGTACATGTAGCTATATCTCATATGTGTATATACCTATCTATAATGGTACAATACCATATAGGTATAGCAAGGTATATGTATAAGCATGTAGGTGTACAGGTATGCTATATGTCATATGCACAATCGAATATGAATCAATGTCTCAATGTCCCTAACCAATACAATCTCACTTATGTATAAGTATGTATAAGTGTTGTGCATGTCATGGCAATTATTGACGGTGTGAGTGGCATATAATCAGCGCTCGTGTAATATGAACCGTCAATAATAGTGCAGTGTCCAAGGGTACAAGTCCAAGCACAACAAGTAATAATATGCAATGAAGTTTTATTCACAACCCTATATGTGCAATATAAACATGCGACTAATATCATATCATATTTAACCCTGACGCATAACGCCATGCGGGCGATTCCTATGTAGATGTTAAATCTACTCACAACTATCCTGGCTAAGTAAAGCCAACCACCGACTTCCCCTTCTTCGCAACGTCTGAAGTCCCCGCTTGCGATCCTAAATCATATAACAACAAAGTAAGTGTATATTAGAAATCGACCAATAACACGTACAAACTACGTTTGACCGACGCATCAACTCCAAACATACTCTCAAGTGTTCTTCTAGTGGCTAACGTGCGTAGCGACACTACGAAACTAACCCAAGAGCAACAGATACACAAGACACGAACCGTATCGGATAACGTAACGCGCGTAATCGAAACACTAGAAACAAGTAAAATGATCCCAGGTTTATCTACAAAAACAATTCGTAAAAGATGCACGTACCACAAGACCACACACAACCCAGAGACCCCTACCCCAAAATACATCACCAACCACCCCACTCTGGCCTCAAATTGCGGCTAGAACCAATAAAACTGCGGCCATACAAGAAGGGAATTGGCTCAGGTTTTGAGGGTAGCTTCTAGGTCACTACACTAGGTCAATGTGATGGGAACTTTCCCAACAAAAACCTGGTCTAATGGCAGATCATCCGAGACACAAATCTACACTAAAAATACGATATTTACCCGAAACTAAACTTTACGCGTTCTAAACTGAAACTAACCAGCTACGCAATACTAAAAAGACTTATTTAACAGAGAGAGATCATTATCTACTCCCACAAGCTCAAAGATCCTAGCTTTCTAAGCTCCAAGAGGAAGAACAAGGTTTATGAAGTGATTTGGTGATGATTTGTAAAGATTAGTGAAGGTTTTGTGATGAAATGGGTAAGTGTTCAGTTGAGGCTATGAGGAGATGAGAAATAATGATAAGGAGATGAAGTGAGAGAAAATGAGAGAGGGTGAGATGAAAAGAGAAAGAGAGGTGAGGATAAGGGTGAGTGCACCAAGCATCATTAATGCAACCATGACTCACATGCCACCTCTTCTCACTTCCAAAACACAAAAGGAAAATATCTTCTCACAACCAAAATATCTAGGGGTTTAGGGTTAAGGTTAAACAAAGAATTGGATTAGGTTAAGTTGTCATGGTCACAAAACACGATTAACACAAACACACCCACACATTAACATGCACATATGTCTGCAAGCCATAAAAAATAAAAATAAATTATTAATTAAATATTATAAAATGTGAGGAACCCGAATTTGTAAACTTTTTACCAAAAACCCACACTATCGCTTAATTAACACTAATCGCATTCCTAAGGTGTTACAAGATAGGAAGGGTTTCGTCTCTCCCGGTATTGGGGGTTGATGTTCCGCTGTGCTCGATTGGCTATAACAGGAAGTCTCTGACCAGGGCTGATTGTAACACCTTGAAATTCGTTAGGATGTTTTCGCGTTATTTAGCAAGTGTGCGTGTTTTTCAAAAATGGATATCTTATCTTTTTCCTTCTTGGCTAGTGATAATTTGTGTTGTGAAGTGTTTAGATATATATTTATATAAATATTTCTAGGGTTATTAATTTTTTTTAGTCGTATTACCCTAATTGGGAAAATTTCTTTTATGTAGTGTACACTTGCACACTTAGCATTTTGTGACTTAGGTTTTTAAGTGTTAGCATGTTAACCATTCTTGTTGCATGGTTCATTGTTATTCCCACCCTTTTTCCAAGTCAAAAACCCTTTTGTCATTTTAAAATTTTAAATTAGATTATGAAGCATGGGGGTTAGGTAGGAATTGACTTTTGTAACCATTTTTCTCTCTCTCTCTTTTTCTCTTCCTCTCTTCTTAGCTCTAGCAGAGTTCCTGCAGCAACAACACCATTTTTCCTTCACCTTTTCATTTTCCCCTTGAGGCCAAACAAAACCCTACACAAAAACAACACTTTCCTTCACAATACCATGGGAAAAAGGGGCTTTTTGAGGTGTTTGGGAGCAATTCTGCATACTTGAGGAGGGAGCTGGAACTCTTGGTGTTTCATAAGGTCTTTAGGAGGTATTACCTCATAGTTAACACCCTTTCTCCATATCTTGTAGTATCTTAACTAAAAATCATGTTTTTTGTGCATTATTAGTGATATTGAAGGATAATTGTGAAGCATATGTTAGATTGGTGTTCTCATAGTTTAGTTAACTCTTTTAAGTATTTTTAGAGCTATTTAAACCAGGTTTTGCTTCAGGTTTGCACAAAAATACCATAAAGTACCTTTTTAGTGTAAAAATGTGATTTTTTAACTAGAAATTGGGTTCTGTTAGATCTGCTTGTGCCCGGGTTATTTCAGATCGATTTTGAATTTACTGTAGCATAAGGAGGGGGTTTGGAGTGCACACACAAAACCGGGGGACCCACCTCCCTACCCAGGCCGCCAGAAAATACATTCTGGCCGCAAATTGCGGCCAGATAGGTGAATTGGGGGTTGGGGTTTGGGCCACTAGAGTCTGCATCTATGTGGAGTGTTTTGGTATATATATTTTTGTAAAATCTGTTCTATATCAAAATCTGGAGTGGAATACCCTATTTCCCGTATTTTTTACTCTTTCACGACACGCATGATACGTGTGTGCGGGTTCTGGTTTTCTGTGTATCGCGACGCGACGGAGTGACTTCAGGCGCGTAATCACACGTTATAGCGTATCGCGCACACGCGCGCTTGGTTTGCGGCACGGGTTTCTAGTTGACTTTAAATGTCATGTTTGTATGGTTTCGAGCTTATGTATGATATTCTGTGGAATTCTAGGTTCGCAGGCAAGTGCGACGGACGCCCCGAAGAAGGGGAAGCAAATCCTCGGCTATACCTAGCGAGAGACTACGGTGAGGAGATTTAACATCTACGGGGAAATCGCCCGCATGGCGTTATGCGTCAGGGCTGATAAGACCTTGTAGCAGCATATTACACTGACCTACATTGACTGTTCATGGCTACTATTTTGTGCATACCACATTCCCTGCTATAGGTATATAAACTAGAATTGATACAACACCGCACCATTACTAACGGTTCATGTTGCACGAGCACTATCCTGCATGTTACACACACACCGTTAGTGATTGCCATGACACTCACACTATAGAATTTCCATGATCATTATGCTGTAGTTCATCTTTTATGTGACTAAACATGATATTCATACTTAATACATATATCAAATTGCTTTGACTTGCATATTGATTCGGATTACCTGATATTCATACTTGATACATATATCACATTGCTTTGACTTGCATATTGATTCGGATTACCTGATATTCATACTTAATACATATATCACATTGCTTTGACTTGCATATTGATTCGGATTACCTGATATTCATACTTGATACATATATCACATTGCTTTGACTTGCATATTGATTCGGATTACCTGATATTCATACTTGATACATATATATCACATTGCTTTGACTTGCACATTGATTCGGATTACCTGATATTCATACTTAATACATATATCATATTTCTTTGACTTGCATATTGATTCGGATTACCTGATATTCATACTTGATACATATATCACATTGCTTTGACTTGCATATTGATTCGGATTACCTGATATTCATACTTAATACATATATCACATTGCTTTGACTTGCATATTGATTCGGATTACCTGATATTCATACTTGATACATATATCACATTGCTTTGACTTGCATATTGATTCGGATTACCTGATATTCATACTTGATACATATATATCACATTGCTTTGACTTGCACATTGATTCGGATTACCTGATATTCATACTTGATACATATATCACATTGCTTTGACTTGCATATTGATTCGGATTACCTGATATTCATACTTGATACATATATCACATTGCTTTGACTTGCATACTGATTCGGATTACATGATACACATACATTGATACCTTCACACTTGCGCACATGCACATTGTATATTCATACCAGTGCACCCATACCTTGAGATCTTCATACTTGCTTAGATTGCGCATTGAGATATGTTGTTTCCATGTTAACTCTGGATTTGGGAAACCGTGAACATTTCAAAAGAGAATAGTTAATTATTTAAAAACCCAGTTTCTCTTGATATGATATTTCGATGCGTCCACCATGTGTTTTCTCGGTGCTAGAGTGATATATGTGAACCCGAATCGACGAGTTGGATGAGGCCGATTACGGGAATATGGTGGACCCGGTATGGTACCCCGGGGCGAGAACGGTTTCGCTGTGTATTAGACGGTGAGCCTGGAAGAGGGACTACTACCTACCGGTGATTGGTTGGACCTGGAAGTTATCCGGAGGATACTGACCAGAGTCGATAGATAGATGCGGGATGATCCGTACTGCCTGGGCCGAGGGCCGACACCGCAGACGGAGCCCGTGGGCTGATCCGGAATGACGGATGCCCGATGGATAAGGATTTGCGTGTCGATGCTGGACACGAGTACTTATGATATTTGGGTGCCGATTTGGGCACTCATGATTCTCAGAGATTTACAGGATTAGAGGGCCGATGAGAGTGCTGGCGCCTGAGCTATTTGGGGATCTGGGTGCATTGATGGACACCAATTATATATATTCCACGTTGACCTTCCGTATAGATGTTATATTTCCCATGCTCAGCTTTCATTATTGTATCTCATCCTGTAGTTATAAATTACCTGATAGAGCACTTGCATGATTATTGCACATACTGCTTATCACGCATTGATATTACCTGCTGGCATATGATAGAGCAGCGCAGTACGTGCATGCTCGCGATTACCTTTATATGTTATTTCTATTCACGAGTTGGCAACTCACCCCGTTGTGCCACAGTGTTTTCAGGTTGCCCCTCGGAGTAGTCGCGGCAGGCTGCCCTTTTTGCATCTTTTGGCTATAGATACCACTACAGTTGGTGCGATGACTATTTTGCTTTTAGGTGGGTTGTGGTATCTGGTTACTTCTATTGTACACACTTTTGTATCTAGTATTCTCCATCTACCATATATGTACTGGACTTAGAGACAGTGTGAGGATGATGATGTATATTTTGTATTCTGGTGTCGAGCTCGTGGGAGTCGACTATTTTTATTTATGCAGTTTATTATGCTGTGATGTCTACTTATTGCTCATTCTTCGCTACGGCGTCGTATATTACTTCTGTGTTGTTGTTTTCTGCCGTTGGGCGTGATTTCTCCCGTTTGGGAACGCCTTATTTCATTATATATCATTTCACTTATATCCTGTTTTATACCCGATTTTCGGGGTTACTTTTTCAAAGGAAATGCTGCCAAAATTATTATAAGGATAACTTAACTTTAAAAAGAACTTTATTGAACTATTTAAGGTTTCTAAATGTTTAATTGAATGTTTTCAACACTCATTACTTTTAATGGTTTTGATTTCTGGGTTCGGCTTACTTAGTCGCGTTACGCCTGTAGACGTTGCGTGGTTAAGTGCCGGTCACGAGTCGAAATATTCGGGTTGTGACAAAGTTGGTATCAGAGCTTAGGTTTTACCTTCAGAGTGTAGGATGACCCTGGTATGATTGAGTAGGTAGCTGAAGCAGAGTGGCGTAGCGTGCGTATGTTCCGCGGCATACTCACGACACGGTACTCCGCCAAGGCGACCTTAGGACTTGTTGAGTAAAATTCCTTCTCGAGTATATACATTCTTATGATTCGATTTCTGTACCCGTATCGAATCCTACTTTTGCTTTTAGCTATTATGCCGCCAAAGACTACGAGGGCGCAGAGAGCGGTCGCGAGGGCCGAGATTCGAGTTGACTCGTCCGAGACGAGGACTGATCCGGATAGTACACCGGTTGTGCCCGAGCAGGTTGTTCCTGCCGTGACAGATCAGATTGCCATGTTAGGGGCTAATGTGCAGGAGATGCGCCAGAGTATGCAGGAGAAGCACCAGATGATGGGATCCCTAGTTGAGACACTTCGAGCGCAGCGTCCAGAGGTAGTTCCACCCGTTGCAGAGACCGCGGTGGTACCTACAGTACAGGAAGTTGCCCCTGTAGCTACAGAGGTCATCTCGGTATCGTTATCAGAGTTTATGAGGCTGAAGCCTCCGGTCTTCACAGGCACCGATACAGCCAAGGACCCACAGTCTTTCATTGATATGATGGCTCGGATATGCCGTTCCCTCAGATGCGCAGATGCGAGATGGGTTGAGTTCGCGATCTTTCGCCTGGAAGGTCTTGCGCAGATATGGTGCGAATGAGTCGAGAAGGGTAGAGCAGCAGGTCTTCCTCCTATGACCTGGACAGAGTTCGTGGCGCTATTCCTTGCCCGCTTTCTTCCCTTGAGTGTCAGAGATGCTAGAGCACGCAGGTTCGAGTCCTTACGCTTGACTCCGGAGATGTCAGTGGCAGAGTACGATGTGTTGTTCACCGAGCTATCAGTTTATGATCCGTACTTAGTGGCTACCGAGGAGATGCGAGTTAAGAGATTTGTCCGAGGCTTGCTCACACCACTGTTCCTTGCGATCAGCGTGCAGCATTACGAGACATACGCAGCAGCAGTGGATGCAACATTATTGGTTGAGGAGTGCCTTGCTAATACTTCGGCAGTTCCAGGGCCGAAGAGGGTTCATGCAGATACATCAGTGCAGAGACGGCCATTTCGGCGCCGTGACAGGCACCTTGCAGGTGGCAGAGATTCGAGGCGAGGCCGGTTGTTTAGCTCCTATCCCCAGGAGGGTCAGCGACCATCATCGGGAAGTTTCCGTTGCGGGAGTTCTTATCATCGTATGCGAGATTGTCCTGAGATACCACGGAGGGAGGTGGCAGCACCGCATGTCACATTACCACCTTCACCACCCCAGAGGGCATTGCCTATTGTACCTACTGTTACTCAGCATCAGACCCATGCACAGAGAGGTCGTGGATGCGGAGGATTTGTTCATAGAGGACGAGGTGATCAAGGCAGAGGACGACCAGTTGCCGGCAGGGGACAGTCAGTCGCAGGGGGAGGACAGGCGTGAGTTTTTGCTTTGACGCATCAGGACGCGCAGGCGTCCAATGCGGTGGTCTCAGGTATCCTTCCAGTATGTTCGGTTGATGCACACGTGTTATTCGATCCCGGATCCACGCACTCGTACGTATCCACACACTTTGTGCCGAGTTTGGGTAGAGAGTCCGGTTTGCTTGATCAGCCGCTTGTGGTGACTACCCCTGTGGGAGAGTCGTTTGTTGCTAGGCACATGTTCCGATCCTAAACTGTCCGTATTGGCGAGAGAGAGTTTCCAGTCGATTTGATCCTTCTTGAGATGTTGGACTTCGACATTCTGTTGGGCATGGATTGGTTAGCCACGTGCTATGCTTCTGTTGACTGCCGCGAGAAGACAGTTAGATTTTGTTTTCTCGGCGAGTCGGTTTTTGTTGTGTTGGGGGACCGTGGTGGCACCCCTCACAGTGTGATTTCTTCTGTTCGCGCTGGACAGCTTTTGAGGAAGGGTTGTCAGGGATTTCTCGCCTATGTTTGCGATACTAGAGCAACAGAGGTTCCGATGGATCAGATTCCGGTTGTTAGCGAGTTCCCTGACGAGCTTCCTGGGCTACCGCCCGAGCGCGACATTCTTTCTGTATTGATTTGGTTCCTGGCACGGGGCCTATTTCCATACCGCCTTATCGGATGGCCCCGGCAGAACTTAGTGAATTAAAGGGTCAGTTGCAAGATTTGCTGGACAAGGGACTTATTCGACCTAGTGTTTCTCCTTAGGGTGCTCCAGTCCTGTTTGTCAAGAAGAAGGACGGCAGTATGCATTTGTGTATCGACTACCGTCAGCTGAACAGGGTGACAGTGCGGAACAGGTATCCTTTGCCACGCATCGACGATTTGTTCGACCAACTTCAGGGGGCAGGATACTTTTCGAGGATCGATTTGCGATCAGGCTACCATCAGCTGCGGGTTCGACAGGAGGACATTCCTAGGACAGCTTTCCGCACGCGCTACGGCCATTACGAGTTTCTGGTGATGTCGTTCGGACTCACCAACGCGCCAGCAGCATTCATGGACTTGATGAACCGCATTTTCCGGCCGTATCTTGATCTGTTCATCATAGTGTTCATTGACGATATTCTGGTGTATTCTCATAGTAGAGAGGAGCACGAGCAGCACCTGTAGATTACACTGCAGACCTTGAGGGAGCATCAGCTTTTTGCCAAATTCTCCAAGTGTGCTTTCTGGCTGGACAGCGTAGATTTCTTGGGGCACGTGATTACACGAGATGGTATATGTATAGACCCAAGGAAGATTGAGGTCGTTCGGAGCTGGCCCAGACCCACATCAGTTATGGAGATTCGCAGCTTTCTAGGGCTGGCCGGCTACTACAGGCGATTGGTGCATGACTTCTCCCGTATTTCTACACCTTTGACCGGGTTAACCCGGAAGGGAGTTCCTTTCGTTTGGACGGAGGAGTGTGAGCACAGTTTTCTGCAGTTACGGGCTTTACTGACTACGGCGCCGGTATTATCATTGCCTTCAGGATCAGGCGGTTTTGTGGTCTACTGTGATGCTTCACGAGTAGGGCTAGGGTGCGTATTGATGCAACATGACGGGGTGACGCGTATGCTTCGCGGCAATTGAAGAAACATGAACAGAATTACCCCACTCATAATTTGGAGATGGCTACAGTGATCTTTGCACTTACGATCTGGCGACATTACCTATACGGTGAGTCGTGTCAGATATTCACTGATCACAAAAGCTTAAAGTATATATTTCAGCAGCGAGACCTGAACCTTAGACAGCGCCGATGGATGGAGTTAGTGAAGGATTACGATTGTGAGATCTTGTAGCACCCGGGCAAGGCTAATATGGTGACGGATGCTTTGAGCAGGAGGCCCGGGGGTAGTCTATCTTGTTTGAGCGCAGTGCAGAGGCAGTCGTCGGCAGATTGGCAGACTTTATGCGACAGCCGGGTACAGTTCGAGTTTACACCGATCGGAGGACAGTTTGCGCATGTTCATGCATGCCTACAGTTGCTCGACTGTATACATGAGGCACAGCACAGTGATGACCGATGTTCAGAGATTAGGACACAGATTGGACAGGGCAGATTTCCCGAGTTCATGATCGATGATCAGGGGATACTACGATTAGGGGCTAGACTGTGCGTACCTGATGCTGAGGGATTGCAGCGCGAGATTCTTGAGGAGGCACATCGATCGGTGTACAGTGTCTATCCCGGTTCCACCAAGATGTACCATGACATGAAAGGTGTTTACAGGTGGGACGGAATGAAGAGAGACATCGCAGATTGTTAGTGTATATGCCCTAGAGGCCATTATTGTATCATACTGGATTGTATATTACTTGATGGAAGCTTGGGATATTCACCTTGTATTGACATTCTTGCTTAAAATGGTAGTATGCTACTTGGTTTGTTTCTGCTTTAATGTATGCATGTGTTTCTTTTAGCATATCGCATTTACACATTAGTGGAGCCCTTAGGATCTTTGCTTGATTACCAGCGTTGTGATGGCAGTCACATTCTTGGGGGTTGGGTAATCTATAAGCACATCCTTATGCAGGTCCCTAGTCGCAGGACTATCGAGACAGGACATCGATACTCCGGAGTAGACTAGCGTCTGCGCTTCTCATCCCAGCTTGGGAGAGGGCATGTCCTACAGCCGTCAGTACGTCGTACTTGGGATGGTATGCGGGTGCTCGTTAGGTTACTAGTACACTGGACAGGACTCGTCGGGAACTGTTGGTTGGTATTATACCTATCGTCATTTATCAGTTCCCATGTGACATGAGTACAGCTTAGTCCGTTGACTTGACACTGTCACTTCGCCTTTAGTGTGTTCCCACTGTACTTTGATTACTACCCTACCACGGCTCAAAGGAGTCGTGCAAATAGGTAGTTTTTGGGTGCAGTCCCGAAGCACTTGGAGGCAGTGACGGTTAGACAGGATTCTTCTCTCCCGGTATTGGGGGTTGATATCGCGCTGTGTCTAGGAGAGCCATTACACAAAGTCCCTGGCCAGGGCAAGCGAGATAGACTGGCAGGTTTCCAGTGTTATCTCAGGTGTTCTGGGCTACATTCCGGCATGACTTGTACCGCTAGTAGGGGACTGACGTTTACCGCCCCTAGGCCCGCCATGCGATGTTCTTAGACGAACAGACCGGACTGTACGGAGACTGTCACATTCAGGCTTAGTAGGAGTTCAGATGGGGTTTACCTCGTCAGTCTTCTTATCGGCATTGAAGGGTTAGCCTAGCACCTCGTCAAGGGTTTGGTAGCATCACATATGCCATAATCAAAATTTTAGACGTGCTAAGTTAACTCGACAAGAATCGAAACTAGAAGTTTAGGGATTCATACAACTAAGCATCACATGCAAATGTAAAACTATCACTAAGAGTAGAGATTACAACCTTTGTAGATCTCCCTCGGTAACTCCTTGGCACTATGAGAGTTTGGAACGGATCGATGGAAGCCTTCCTTGTCCACGATGATCCACCCGAAGTCCCTTTGCCCAAAACTCCTTGCCTTACTTGTTTCGCAAACGAAGTAGAGCAAACACCCTACACAAATCGGCTAGATGTGTGTAGTATGATGATGTGGTTTATAATCAACAATTAAAACCCTTTCTTTTTATCAACTTCACTCAAGAGAAAAATCAAGAGAGGAAGAAGAAGATAATGGTGGCTAAGCTTGAGCTTTCTATCATATCACATATGATAACTTGTTTTCTTCACACCAATTTTTTTTCATGCTTGCTTCATATCACATATGAATCCTTTTATAGTGATGAGAAGGAATAATCATCATTATTCCATTCCCACTATAATTATGGGTGGAAATTCTTTTCATAAAGAATTAAGCATGGGTGGAAATTCTTTTCATTAAGTTAAATAAAGCTTACCCACTAAAGAATAAAGGAGCATGAGTGGGTTTTCTTTACATTAACTTAAAATGATAAATATAAATAAAAGCTTCAATATAAGTCTTGCATTGCCACCATTCTTATATCATCAACCATGATACTATGTATGTATGTATGTGTCCATGCACATCATCATATGCATGCATGCATGCATACAAAAGGATTTAATTAAAGAATTAATCTAAATGTAATTTGTTAAATCAACACTTGATTTAGCAAACCGGTCATATCACATACGACCCGATCAGTAGAAAATGCCCGATTAATATACGTTATCACATAACCGTATTTAATCGGGTCCCATGCATATCTCATATGCACACCACATCTTTTTGCCTGAGCCAGGAAACTTCATTGTGGGACTCTAAGACTCGTCAATACGCCGGCAGTAGATGATGATCATATCAAACATCTACAAGCCGCAAGAGGTCAGCTAAACGTAACAGCCACCCGGGTATTGAAACGATCAGAAGAAAACCAGCGAAGCTGTAAAAACTCCCGTCGAGCCAACTAGCAACACTTACCGTACAGTCCGGTCTCTTCGTCAGATATGCTGCATATCAAGTCCAGGGATGGAATCGTCGACCCCAGTAACTCAATAAGTTATGCTGGTGTATGGCTCATAACATCTTAAGAAACTACTGATAACTCTTATCAGTAAATCTCAGCAGCCCTGGCCAGGGACTTCATGTTATAGCCAATCGAGCATAGCACAACATCAACCCCCAATACCGGGAGAGACGAAACCCCTCCTATCGCTCATTGCTTCCATGTGCCTCGAGACTGTACCCAAAGACCACCTGTTTGCACGACTCAGTAGAGCCGTGGTAGGGTGGAGATCAAAGTATAGTGGGAGGACACACAAGACTCTATGACGATCTCGGGTCTACAGACTAACCTGTACCAGTGTTCCCTGAGAACTGCTATCCGACGATAGATATAATACCACATAGGAGTTCTCGGCGAGTCCGTTCAGTGTACCCAGTCTCCACTGAGCACCCGCATACAATCTTTGGTGTCTCCTCACCAGATGGATATGGGATCATCCATCGCCATCATGTGGGAAAAGAATGGTATACGCTAGTCTACTCTGGAATATCGATGCCCTGTCTCGATACACCCTCGACTAGGAACAGTTCAAGGATATGCTTATAAACTACACGTGCCCCACTAGTATGATCCGCATCATAATCACAGTAGTCAAGCAAATATCCTTTGGGCTTTATCAACATGTGTAAATGATTAAATCTACATGTCCAGATAAAGTAAACCAGATAGCGTACTATCATGTTGAGCATGAAAGTCATCTATCTCCATATATATATGTCCAAGTTTCCAATATCCATATAATGGCCTTTAGGGCATACATATTACTAACAATCTCCCACTTGCACTAAGGCCGGTTATTGGCGTATCTCATACCCAACATTTCAAACAGTCGCTCATGCTGCGGCTGTGGAAGTGCCTTGGTGAATGGATCCGCTGTGTTATCCTTTGTATCTACTCTCCGAATCTCGATCTCCTGGCGATCTACTATCTCCCGGATCAGATGATATCGCCTTAGGATGTGTCTGGACTTCTGATGGGACCTTGGTTCTTTGGCTAATGCTATAGCTCCATTATTATCACAATACAATGGTATTGGATCAACAATGGTTGGAACTACTCCTAGTTCCACAATGAACTTCTTCATCCAGACGGCTTCCTTGGCAGCATCACTTGCAGCAATATACTCAGCTTCCATCGTGGAGTCTGCAACGGTGTCCTGTTTGGAACTCTTCCAACTAACCGCTCCTCCATTTAGGGTAAATACAAATCTTGAGATAGATTTGCTGTCATCCTTGTCACTTTGGAAGCTGGAATCGGTAAAGGCCTCCATCTGGAGATCCCCATTACCATACACCAAGAACAAATCTTTAGTCCTTCGCAAGTACTTAAGAATGTTCTTCACTGCTATCCAATGTTTCTCCCCTGGGTTGGATTGATACCTGCTTACTACAGCCAGTGCATAAGCCACATCAGGGCGAGTACACAACATACATTATAGATCCTACATCTGAAGCGTAGGGTATAACGCTCATGCGAGCTCTCTCTTCATCAGTCTTCGGACAGAAGTCCTTGGAGAGAGTGATTCCATGACTAGCAGGCAAGGCACCACGCTTGGAATCTTCCATACTAAACCTCTTTAGAATGGTGTCTATGTACTTTGATTGGGACAGTCCCAATAACCTCTTGGACCTATCTCTATAGATCCTAATGCCTAAAATGCGCGAGGCATCACCCAGGTCCTTCATGGAAAACCTTTGTGATAAGAATAGTTTGACCGATTGTAGCATAGAAATATCATTTCCTATCAGGAGAATGTCATCTACGTACAATACGAGGAATGTGACAGTACTCCCTACAATCTTCTTATAAATACATGGTTCATCTTCATTTCTGACAAAATCAAACTCTTTGATTGTATCATCAAAGCAGATGTTCCAGCTCCTTGAGGCCTGCTTTAATCCATAAATGGATTTAAGCAATCTACATGCTTTCCCGCTGCTCCCACTATCAATGAAGCCCTCTGGCTGATCCATAAAAACGCATTCTTCTAAATCACCATTTAGAAATGCAGTTTTCACGTCCATCTACCAGATTTCATAATCATAGTGAGCAGCAATAGCAAGTAGGATCCTAATGGATTTAAGCATTGCTACTGGAGAGAAAGTTTCATCATAGTCCAGGCCTGGTCTTTGACGAAAACCTTTCGCTACAAGCCTTGCTTTATAGGTCTCCACCTGTCCATCTACACCAATCTTTCTCTTAAAGATCCATTTGCACCCAACGGGTTTTATCCCAGGAGGCGCAACGTCCAAAGTCCATACTTTGTTGGTGTACATTGACTCCATTTCGGATCTCATTGCTTCCAGCCATTTCACTGAGTCACCACTCGTGATAGCTTGCTGAAAACTAGTAGGGTCATCATCATCCATGATGCAATCTTCTCCATCACCATCTATGAGAAACCCATAGTATCTCTCTGGTGGGCGAAAAGTTTTACTAGACCTCCTGAGCGGCTGAGGTTCTTGAAGTTCTACTGCAACATCAGTTTCAACCAATTCCTCCTGAGTAATTTGTGTCTGTAGAACCTCTTCTAGTTCTACCACATTGCCATTAGTACTTTCCGTAAAGATCTCATTTTCCAAAAATGTGGCATGCTGAGCAACAAACACCTTTTGTTCCTCTTTGTGGTAGAATAGATATCCATAAGAATGTTTTGGATACCCCACAAATTTACACATGACCGATCGTGTCTTGAGTTTATCTGGATTCTGCTTTTTAACAAAAGCTGGACAACCCCAGATCCTAAACCTTTTAAGAGATGGTCTCTTTCCATTCCACATCTCATATGGAGTGGTAGACACGGTCTTGGTTGGAACCCTGTTCAATAGATTCATTGCTGTCTCCAATGCATGTCCCCAAAAGGAAAGCGGTAACTCAGCATCACACATCATGGATCGTACCATATCCAATAGGGTACGATTCCTCCGTTCTGACACACCATTGTGCTGTGGTGTGTAAGGAGGAGTGAGCTGAGAGAGAATCCCATTCTCTTTTAAGAAGTCTAGAAACTCTGTACTTAAATATTCTCCACCTCGATCCGATCGAAGTTTCTTGATGCTCAAGCATGTTTGCTTCTCTACTTCAAGTTTATACTCCTTGAATTTCTCAAAGGCTTCGGATTTGTGCTTTATCAAAAACACGTGTCCGAATCTTAAGAAATCATCAGTAAAAGTGATGAACTATGAAAAACCACCTCTTGCAAGTGTAGACATTGGTCCGCATACATCTCTATGTATGAGGCTTAAGAGTTCACCAGCTCTCTCTCCGTGTCCACTAAACGGAGTTTTGGTCATTTTACCTTTGATACAAGACTGGCAAGTCGCATAAGATTTATATTCAAACGGATTTAAATATCCATCTTTATGTAGCTTGTTTAGTCTTGTTTCATTAATATGACCAAGTCTACAATGCCAAAGAAAAGCTTCATTTATATCTGAAAACTTTCTTTTACTAGTATGTTGTATATTGAAAACTGTGTGTTGGTTCAGGACGTAAATACCGTTATTTAGTGTACCATACCCAATCAACTCTTGATTCAGGTTAATGTTCATAACATTATTTTGCAATATAAAATGATATCCTTCATTGTCCAACAAAGAAACGGATATTATATTACACAGCATACTTGGTACTAAATAACACGGGTTCAAAACCAAAATACTTCCTGAAGGCAACCCTAGATGATACTCTCCCACGGATACAGCATGTATATTGGAACCATTTCCAACCCGCAGAGTATGATCTCCAATCTTTAAAACTCTACTATTTCTCAATCCCTGCATACAATTGCAGATGTGAGAACCAGAACCGGTATCCAATACCCAGGATGCAGAGTTTAAAGAAAAACAGTTTTCAGTTACAAACACACCTGAAGTGGAAGCATCAGCATGCTTCTTCTTCTTGAGATCAGCAAGATATTCAGCACAGTTGCGTTTCCAATGTCCTGACTTTTTACAGTAAAAACATTCTCCTTTCCTGCTTCCCACAGCCCCGGCTTTGTCTTTCCCCTTCGCCTTTCTAACTCCACCTTTCTGTTTGATGGACTTCTTCTTTTTCTTTCCCTTGGCCTTAGCTTTTGGGAATGAAGAGGAAGATGGCCCAGCAAGCAGAGCGGGAGTCCTTGCCGTTTTCAACGTGTTCTCTGCACTTCTCAACATATTGAGAAGTTCAGGCAATGATTTCCCCAAATCATTCATATTGAAATTTACTATGAACGGAGCAAAGGCAGGGGGGAGAGACTGTAGAACAATATCCGTATATTGCTCATTATCCATAGTCCATCCCAGTTCCTCAAGTTCTTCAATAAGACCAATCATTTTCAAAACATGGTCTCCAACTGATGCACCAGGGGCCATTCGCATCTGAAACAGCTTTCTAGATGCCTCGTATCTCAAAGTACGAGATTGCTCTTCATACAACTCCTTTGTGTGAAGAAAGATGGATTGCACATCCATATTCTCGTGTTGCTTCTGATGGATATTGTCCATAGAAGCGAGCGCGAGGCACTTGGCCGTGTTGCAGTCATTTTCCCAAGTTTTCCGGATCTCCCTATCCGAGACAGATGATTCAGGTCCTGGGATGGGTGGGGCTTCGGTATTGAGGACATATGATACCTTATCATATGAAAGTGCAATGTTTAAGTTCCTCAACCATTCTTTATAATTTGGTCCTGTTAGTTTATTTTTCTCAAGTAGAAGCTTAAGTCCTGACATCTGTAACTGCCATTCGGAGAGAGAAAAGGATACACTTAGCGAAATGCTCTAGCAAAGAATTAGATTGGTTATTATTTTATCTAATCGATGTTTCCCACTGCTTTTATCAAATTTTCTTTCAAAACCTGAAAAGAAAACTTGCCAGGAATAATTACATTCTACAGTTTTGCTAACCGGTCAGTCTATCTAGACACCCACTGGATTAGCTAATTGTAAAGTGCAAAACTCTCCTGGAAGTAACACTTACTCACAGTGAGATCGAGATCCAACTATCATATAGATGGTATGCAATCTCATTGCAAATTTCAACTCTTGAAATTCCCGATATGGTTTTTACCCCTAGTCACTTATGACCTTGGCTATGGTCAACATATCATAAGTACTAGTCAAATTCTACCCGTCATTTCGTGATTAACTAGACCCACCCATATGACCCTTGACTATGATCAACATAATCACATGAATGTCCTAACTAATCGCATCATATGCTTTGTAGGAAGACATCACTTAGCTACCGTACATTACGCCTTGACTATAATCAACCTACGCAGCACGAATACTAAGTACTCTGCTTCCTAAAATGACGGAGGGTTGCGGATGGTTTTTAAGAAAACCTTTAACGCTTTGAACTTGATCTCGTTGTAGAATCAAAACAGTTAAGAAAAGGAGTGGCTTAAGCTCCGTATCTTTTTGAAACTTGCATTTTTAATAAAAAAAACGAGTTTGTTTCAAATCTGATTCTACAACATCATTAGGTTTCTTTTCTTTACATTAATCTCATTAATGTGATTCCATCATTTAAGTTCCTAAGCCATCACAGAATAGAACGTATACTTATACCATCCGCATTCGCCACAGTGTCCCGTTATGTACCGTTAGGTTACTTAACTAACGGCATAGCGGGGCGGGACTAGCGCGGGTGTAAAATATAAGCAACGTTTATTATATATCATATATATAATAATAATCCATTCGTCTCAGATACTAAGTAATCACATTACAGAATATCAACAGCAGAAGCATATAAAAGGATATCTAGGATGTCCGTATTTTGTATCGAGCCAACAATAGAAAATACGGATTCCACGGTCGTGATGAATAGCCAAGCACACACCCTTAGTCCCCTACGAGAGCGGCAAGTGATCCCGCCAATTCTAGAGTTTAGGAGACCCGGTCTCGACTCCTCGAGATGGCCTCCCACTGAACCCTAGAACTCGGTCACTTGTGCTCCCCTCCTTGGGTCTATCCTAATGCGGAAAAGTAAATAATATACAATTGATTTATACATGAATGAAAATAAAAATCTCATCTCAAATTAAAAAAAACTCGGCTATTCATTCGCGACAATCCTACTCATCATATCTCAGCAACACATAATATCTCATATCATCAACGTAAGTAAGTATGCGTATCCCGATTGTCGTTGACGTATAGCAACGAAAACGGCGATACACCACATACTACACTTACGGTCCCAGAAAATAAAATGAAAAACTACAACATTTGGAATCCATAATCACTTTAGACATCATAAATTCGAAATATCACATACTTCGTATTTCATGCCTAACTATATGAATTCCACATATTGTATCACATTCCAGATAAAATAGACAATGTTAAACTTTTCGATCGAATTAACAAACACCCTAGATTTCCCTAATTGCACAACACTTGAGCCGAGTTCAAAATTTTCTAGAACATGTCACAACCCCTTATGGATCAACCGTAGAAAGGTCAAACCAACGCCTCACATGTGGTAACGCTAAACTACCACAAACCCTAAGGTTCAGTGACAGTTTTGACGGTCACATAATCGAGTTAAGGTTATGTTCTTCTAGAGTGTCCACAGATACGCTTGCATGTTTTTCGAAAGTTTCGAACTCGGGAAAAATCCAACACTTGGAATTTTTCCAATACGGGAAAAATGTGTTTCTAATATTCGTTCAAACATTTTAACACGTTCTAAATAATCTAAAAATCTGAACGAAGTTAAACTTTCCGATCGAATCACCAAAAACAATATATCTCCAGAAAACTCAACACTTGAGTAAGTTTAAAATATCTCAGAGGCATGTACTATTACATACGGGTCTACTGTAGAAAACACTGTTCCTAGTTCCCCAAAACGGCCGCGGAACCGCCGCATAAAGCATGGTAAGGCCGCGGTTCCGCGGCGCTTTAGTGAGATCGTTAAAAAAATTTTATACAGTAATTCATAGAAAAGCCTGTTGAATTTTTTTAGAATTTTTAATTTGGAAAAATCCAATTTTTAAAAAATTTCCAGAGAGCGGTCCAAATTGGTGTTTCGTGGTTCGATCGGACATTTAACATCGCCTACGCATCGCCTAAAGCTCTAACCTGGATCTGATACCACTGAAGGGTTAGCCTAGCACCTCGTCAAGGGTTTGGTAGCATCACATATGCCATAATCAAAATTTTAGAGGTGCTAAGTTAACTCGACAAGAATCGAAACTAGAAGTTTAGGGATTCATACAACTAAGCATCACATGCAAATGTAAAACTATCACAAAGAGTAGAGATTACAACCTTTGTTGATCTCCCTCGGTAACTCCTTGGCACTATGAGAGTTTGGAACGGATAGATGGAAGCCTTCCTTGTCCACGATGATCCACCCGAAATCCCTTTGCCCAAAGCTCCTTGCCTTACTTGTTTCGCAAACGAAGTAGAGCAAACACCCTACACAAATTGGCTAGATGTGTGTAGTATGATGATGTGGTTTATAATCAACAATTAAAACCCTTTCTTTTTATCAACTTCACTCAAGAGAAAAATCAAAAGAGGAAGAAGAAGATAATGGTGGCTAAGCTTGAGCTTTCTATCATATCACATATGATAACTTGTTTTCTTCACACCAATTTTTTTTCATGCTTGCTTCATATCACATATGAATCCTTTTATAGTGATGAGAAGGAATAATCATCATTATTCCATTCCCACTATAATTATGGATGGAAATTCTTTTCATAAAGAATTAAGCATGGGTGGAAATTCTTTTCATTAAGTTAAATAAAGCTTACCCACTAAAGAATAAAGGAGCATGAGTGGGTTTTCTTTACATTAACTTAAAATGATAAATATAAATAAAAGCTTCAATATAAGTCTTGCATTGCCACCATTCTTGTATCATCAACCATGATACTATGTATGTATGTATGTGTCCATGCACATCATCATGTGCATGCATGCATGCATGCATACAAAAGGATTTAATTAAAGAATTAATCTAAATGTAATTTGTTAAATCAACACTTGATTTAGCAAACCGGTCATATCACATACGACCCGATCAGTAGAAAATGCCCGATTAATATACGTTATCATATAACCGTATTTAATCGGGTCCCATGCATATCTCATATGCACACCACATCTTTTTGCCTGAGCCAGGAAACTTCATTGTGGGACTCTAAGACTCGTCAATACGCCGGCAGTAGATGATGATCATATCAAACATCTACAAGCCGCAAGAGGTCAGCAAAACGTAACGGCCACCCGGGTATTGAAACGATCAGAAGAAAACCAGCGAAGCTGTAAAAACTCCCGTCGAGCCAACTAGCAACACTTACCGTACAGTCCGGTCTCTTCGTCAGATATGCTGCATATCAAGTCCAGGGATGGAATCGTCGACCCCAGTAACTCAATAAGTCAGGCTGATGTATGGCTCATAACATCTTAAGAAACTACTGATAACTCTTATCAGTAAATCTCAGCAGCCCTGGCCAGGGACTTCATGTTATAGCCAATCGAGCATAGCACAACATCAACCCCCAATACCGGGAGAGACGAAACCCCTCCTATCGCTCATTGCCTCCATGTGCCTCGAGACTGTACCCAAAGACCACCTGTTTGCACAGCTCAGTAGAGCCGTGGTAGGGTGGAGATCAAAGTATAGTGGGAGGACACACAAGACTCTATGACGATCTCGGGTCTACAGACTAACATGTACCAGTGTTCCCTAAGAACTGCTATCCGACGATAGATATAATACCACATAGGAGTTCTCGGCGAGTCCGTTCAGTGTACCCAGTCTCCACTGAGCACCCGCATATAATCTTTGGTGTCTCCTCACCAGATGGATTTGGGATCATCCATCGCCCATCATGTGGGAAAAGAATGGTATACGCTAGTCTACTCTGGAATATCGATGCCCTGTCTCGATACACCCTCGAATAGGAACAGTTCAAGGATATGCTTCTAAACTACACGTGCCCCACTAGTATGATCCGCATCATAATCACAGTAGTCAAGCAAATATCCTTTGGGCTTTATCAACATGTGTAAATGATTAAATCTACATGTCCAGATAAAGTAAACCAGATAGCGTACTATCATGTTGAGCAAGAAAGTCATCTATCTCCATATATATATGTCCAAGTTTCCACTATCCATATAATGGCCTTTAGGGCATACATATTACTAACAGGCATCTACCTAGGGACCGTTACGTACAGCTAGTGCCACTTGCGGTCTGTGGTTAAACCCACTGCCAGCGTAGTGTCGAGTCTTTAGAGTCCCACACAGAGGGTTATTCGCCTTTAGGAAAAATGAGTAGAGGTCGCATGGTTTTGCGACAGGGTTCATTCACATCCGTGCACTTATGCACGTTTGGTGTCCGGACAGCTTATACTAGTGGGCTTTGGTTTAAGCCGGATCATAGTATCTGATTTGGGATTGGTTTTATCTCATTGTATTCGTGTTCCTTGGAACACGGATATGGGTGTGTATGCACAGTTGACTGAGACAGAGGCAGAGGTCTTTGATTAGGGTTGATGACCATTGTCATTTTCTTAACCCTAATGTTTATGTGTGAATTATGATTTATTGATATTAGTTAATTATAATTGTGCATGGTTAGGGTTGTTGACCATTTGACTATACTTGACTTGTTGACCTAGGTTGACAAGGTGACCATCATCATTCCATATGAAAGATGCTCTTTGATCCTTGCAAAAGCATTTAATGTGAAATGATAATGGTCATTTCTTGATTAACCATGACAATTATCTTGGCTAGTTATCTATTATTCATAAATCACTTATATGTGAGAAGGGTTGTATTATTCTTCTCACTTGTTGATTTCCATTCTCTCTCCTCCTCTTCCTCTCTCTCTAGCTCTCCCCTCTCATGAGTTGAGAACCATTTGAGCTTGAGACAATCCCTTCAAAAACACTCTCTACTCTTTCTAAGGTCCTAGATCTAGCACACCAAGCACCTTAGTTACTTCTAGTTTGAGGTTGGAGCCAAAGGTTGAAGCCCTCGGGTGGATCTTTCTTCGGCAAAAGAAAGCGACAAGGAGAACCCATTCTTTCACTCCAAGGAGCAAGAAGAGAAGGACTTGAAGACCTAGGTATAACCCACTTTCCGAGTAGCTAACTCTCTTTAGCTTTGTAGTTAGTTTTGTTTAGCAAAGATCCCTCCTTTACATAGTCCATGTTGCCTAGTGTTGTAAAAATCGGATTTTTCATAACGTTTCCGCCTCCCCGCAAGCATCGTGGTGGGCAACGTGGACTTACAGTGGTATCAGAGCCTAGCTAAACACAAACTAACTAGTTAGCAAAGTATATAGAACTTCGATCGGGAAAAATCGCAAAACAATTTTTCAAAACCCTAAGTTTCTGCCGATTTTTAAATCTGCTCTAAAAATAAAAAATCATACTTTAAAAATTGGCTCAGGGTTTTTACAGAACACAGAAGAAAAACGAGCCAGCGATTCGACCAACTCACCGTGGAACCGCGGCAAGAGCATGCTCTTGCCGCGGATCCGCGGCCGAGTTGACTCAGCCGTGGGTCGTTTTTCCTGCAGTGTTCTTCTGGCACTGTTTTGTGATTTTTGATGTAGTTTGTTTCCACCCAGATTTTCCAGAGAACAAGTTGGTTTTTGGGGTGGTCAGAAATCCGTATTTTTGATCGAACTTCTTTACACTTTGGCTAATGGGTTATATCTGTGATGTGATATATGTATTGAACGTCCGCTAATCGCTATACGTCGATTAGTGGGGGTTATACATATCTGTGATCTGTAATGTTGATGGTTTCTGTATATGAATTCATTGGATTGTCGCGGATGAATAGCAGGGGGGTTGTGAGATGAGAGTTTTCTTATTCTTTCAATTCTTGTAATATGTAAATTGATGTAATATTATTTGTATGGCCGCACAACCAGGTCGGGGTTGTAGCCGTCATTGTATAATTTCTTTTTACTGTTTTTGCTCCTAGGATAGACCCAAGGTGGGGTGCACAAACTACCGGGTATCTCGAAGTGCCGAGTGGCCTACTCACGGTGTTGAGGGAGGTTGCTTCGCTTCGGGTACTTGGCAGGTAGTTTTCCGCACCCGTAGGGGTCTAAGGTGGGGTTTAGCTATTCATCGCGGCCGTGTACTCCGTTCTTCGTTACTGGCTCGTACGAATTGCGGATTCCTAGTATATCCAATGTATTCATCTGTGATCTGGAATGGCTATCATTGCATGTGATGAATCTTTATATATATCTATATGATATCTATTTAGGCGTTGCTTATGTTTTGCATCCGCGCTAGTCCAGCCCCCGCTCTGTCGTTAGTTAAGTAACCTAACGGGTGATGACGGGACCCCGTAGCGAATGCGGATGGCATAAGCGTACGTCATATTTTCGTTGTTTTCTACAATGGTAGGATTAAATGATGGGACGCATTGGAATTAATGCAAGAAAAAAAATAAACCAAGTAAAAGTCGTTGGAACACTTTCAATACCACTCGGTTCTTTTCAAAACCAAACTTTTAAATGCGGAGCTTGAACCACTCCTTTTGAAAGCTATCTCGTTCCTTCGATTATATCAAGTTCACTACGTTCACGGTTTCTCCAAAACCATTCGTAGCCCTCCGTCGTTTCACATGAATGGTCAATAAGTATTCAAGCTATGTTTATTGGCCAAAGTCAAGGCATAGTGATTGGTAGCTATTGGGTATTCATGTGCAGCATAGATAGATGTGTTGGTTTGGGGCAGTCGTTCTACCTTGTTGGCCAAAGTCAAGGGTAAGTGCGGGTGGGCTCAATTTAACCTGGAGAATGACGGGTAGAACTTGACATGTGACTTATGATTTGTTGGCCAAAGTCAAGGTCATAAGAGCATGGGGCAAAAATCCACATCGGGAGTTTCAAAAGAACTGAAACTTGCTAGCGCTGCATACCATTTGGAGTGTGATGATTCTGGTAGGATTCCTTCAGTTTTGTCACACGATGATATTTGGATCCCGATCCTACTGTGAGTATATGCTACTCCTCCGGAACTTTCTCACTTAACGATCAATGCTATAAACCAAGTAGGTGTCTAGAAACGTGTTAGCGGGGCTACGCCCATAGGGAAAAGAGGTTACATAATTAAGGAACTTCGTGAAAGCGTTGGAAAACCTCCCTCGAAGTATTGACACTGGCCTGGCTAAACGGTTAAGCAAGTATTGTACGGTGAGATTGATCCCGACTAGTTCTTCCTTTATGGTTTGAGGAGGGATTCGAGAGACAGTGGGAGCCATCCTGTTTAGACAAATTAAAAACCACTCTAAACTTGCAAGAGCATCATGCTAAAGTGTTTCTTCTCTCTCTCCTAATTGCAGCGACCATTTATCATGACTGGACTTAAGTTACTTCTAGATAAAAACATACTGACAGGGCCAAACTACAAAGATTGGCTCAGGAATGTCAAAATGGCAATCACTTATGACAAGTTGGGGTATCTTCTTACCACAAAAGCTCCCCCTATCCCAGGTCCCACCTCCAGCGTCGCGGATAAGGAAATCCGTAAGACTTGGGAGATCGATTGCGCAAAGGCCAAGTGCCTCGTGCTTGCCTCTATAGACAATGAACATCAAAGTGTTAGTTGTATGTATGCCCTAGAGGCCATTACTGTACATAGGATGTATATTGTAGTGGATGCTGGGACATATACAGGTAGGACTTTCTTGCTCGACATGATATTACGCTATCTGGTTGCTCTTTATCTTAACATGTATACTTGCTGTCTCTCTATTACATGTTGATAAAGCCCTTAGGATGTGTGCTCGACTTCCAGGACTATGATGTAGATCATACTAGTGGGGCATGGATAGTCCATGAGTACATCCTTCAATGTTCCTAGTCGTAAGAATATCGAGACGGGGCATCGATATTCCAGAGTAGACTAGCATATATCTTCTCGACTCATGTGATGGGCGATGGATGATCCCATATCCATTGGTGTTTGACATCAGAGATGGTATGCAGGTGCTCAGTGGAGACTGGGTACACTGAATGGACTCGCCGAGAACTCCCAGATGGTATTATACCTCACGTCAGATGGCAGTTCTCTGGTGACACTGGTACAGCTTAGTCTGTTGACCCAATATCGTCATAGAGTCTTGTGTGTATCCCACTGTGGTTTGATTTCCACCCTACCATGGCTCTACTGAGTCGTGCAAACAGGTGGTTTTTGGATACAGTCCCGATTCACATAGAGGCAATGAGCGATAGGAGGGGATTCGTCTCTCCCGGTATGGGGGGTTGATGTTGCGCTATGCTCGACAGGCCATAACTGGAAATCCCTGGCCAGGGTTGCACTGATTTACTGGTAAGTGTTATCAGTAGTTTCATGCTTGTTATGGACCTTACATCAGCATGACTTATCGAGCTACTGGGGTTTGACGTTTACCACCCCTAGGCGAGATAGGCGACATATCAGACGAACAGACCGGACTGTGCGTTAAGTGTTACTGGTTGGATTCACAGGAGTGTGAGCAGGCTTGCTCGTTGATCTTCTGATCGCTCAATACCCGGGTGGCCGTTAGGTTTAGCAGACCGCTTGCGGCTTGTGGGTGTTTGATATGATCATCACCTACTGCCGGCGTATTGACGAATCTTTAGAGTCCTACACAGGGGTTTCCTGGCTCAAGCGAAACGAAATAGGAGCGCATATGAGATATGTGCGGGACCGAGAATAATACCAGTATGTGATACTGTATTCTATTCTCGCGATTTGTATCATCGGACGGTTATATATGATATAGCCGGGTTACCGAATCAAATGTTGATTCGATACATTGATACATTTGATATTAGTCGGTTATATGCAATATGACCGGATCGTTAAATCAAGTGTTGATTTAATGATTTAATGATTTAATGTATAATTATATATTTGATATATTACTTTACATTAACTAGTATTGGTTCACTTAAGATTGATTTTCTCACTTGAATGTGCACATTATTTATATGTGATATATGCAAGTGTACATGTTTGTATCATGCTTGATGATACATACAAGTTGTGTGTATGAGACTTAAACCAAATCAAGGCTAAATTAGGGTTTACTAATTTCCTAATAAATAACAAAAGAGGTGAGACTTTGGTCAAAGTCTTCATGCTTCATGAAGCTTGAAGAAACTTTGACAAACTCAAATCTTTTGTCATTTCTTTAGGATATTAGTTTACCCAACCCTTAACCTAATACTTTGGTTAATTCTCTACATGAGTTAAGCATGAGGGCTTAACTCAACCATGGTGCCATAATTAAAAGGATAAGTTTCATTCTTTATTGATTATTCTTATCATTATTCCTTCTTCTTCCTCTTCTTCAAGAAGAAGAAAGCTTGCTACCTCTAATGGTGCCATGAGATTTAGAGTGAGAAATCCAATTCTAAAGTGAACCTACTTCCTATTTCTTCATCCTCTACAACTTGCCATGTAGTAGAGTGTGTTATCTTCACAAGTTTCATGACCTAGTGAAGATGGAGCTTGAGTTTGAGTCGCCTCGACGTAGATCATGTTCGGCATCGAAGTCAACGACCTAGCCCGCTCATTTCTCCAATGAAACCAACACTAGGGTCCGGGATCCCGATGATCGCAGCGGAGGGACGTCAACACGGAGCTAAAGAAGTGGAGGACCGAATCAACAAAGGTTGTAATCCCTTTCACTTGTAGTTAAAGTAGTTAACTTGCATAGTTTCGCCTTACCTCTAGTTAACGATCTTCATTAGGGTTTCTCGGCACATAGAAAAATTTGATTTTGGCATGGTTGATGCCTTGTGTAACCTCTTGAGTGTGCCTAGGAACCCTACAGTGGTATCAGAGACTAGCTAGAGCTTTAGGCGAAGTGTAGACGATGTTAGAAATCCGATCGAACCCCGAAACCCTAAACTTGACCCCTCTCTGTACATTTTCTGAAATTGTGTATTTTTGTGAATTAAAAATGCTCAGAAAATAGTGCAGGGAAATATAAGGTTAACTGTAGAAAATGAAGCCCTAACTCTACTGTAGCGCCGCGGAACCGCGGCCTTACCCTGATTTTGGCGGCGGTTTCGCGGCCGTATGTACTGATTAGGGGTCCATTTTCCTACAGTAATGCTCGTAGCTGTTTCCTGTGTTCTCTGGGAATTTTTAATCTGTACTCAACAGTTGAGTTTTCTGGGATGTATTGGGGACTCGTTGATTCGATCGGATATTTTAACCTCATTTGTGTTTTTCCGGATAATTTTAGAACATGTTAAAAAGTTCGACCGGATATAAATACCCACTTTTTCCCCTGCCGGAAAATTTCCAAGTGTTGGATTTTTCCGTAGTTTAAGAACGTCTAAATAGTGCAAGTAACGCGATGGACCCTCTAGAAGACAACAAAACTTAACTCGATTATGTTACCGTCTTGAACTGCCCTTTGAACCTTAGGGTTTGGGGCAGTACGGCGTGCCACATGTGAGGCGTTGGCTTGACCATTCTACGGCTGGACCATTGGTACTGTGGTATGAAGTGGATGTTTTTAAACTTATTTCATGTGTTGAGCTGTTTCGGGAAAACTTGGGTGTTTGATTGTTCGATCGGAAAGTTTAACATTTTCTATTTATCTGGAATGTGATACGATATTTGGAATCCACAAATAGTTATGAGATAACTGATTTGAATGTTATAAATCTAGCAGTTTAGTCTCACTTGATCGGTTGCCACGGGATTTTGATGTGATCAAAAGTCTGTCGCAATCACGTTGCGTGTGCGAATACTCGCCGGTAAACTTAATAGATAGCCACGCCCCATAGCCCCGACCAAGTGACTGTAGGAGAACCCCGTCGCCGAAAGCATCCGTTCGGGTGCTCGCGGCAGCAGTGTTCCGCCTTAGTGCACTTCGTCGACGGTATCGGGGGTGTGGCCGTCTACTAAAGTTTGCGACGAGCATTCGTTCTGAAGTCGGGAATCTTGTTGAATTGCCCGACTTGATATTGAAAAGTGTTTTCGATAATGAGACTAAAATGCGGGGTTTATAATTGTTAGGCATGCGATGTCTAAGGAATTCATGCGATGTCTATGAAGGTTGTGGATTCCAATTGTTGTAGTTTTACACTTTCTTTTTTTGCGACCGTAAGTGTAATATGTGATATCGCCGGTTTCGTTGCTATATGTTAACGACAATTGGGATGGGCATATTTACTTACGTTGATGACATGTGATGTTATGTGTTGCTGGATATGTTATATTGGATCGTTGTGTTTGAATAGCCTGGTTTTTTTATGTGAGATGAGTGTTTTTCATTTTCATTCATGTAAAAACTTGTATGTAATATTCTTTTATTGGGACACTTCCAGGTTGTGGATGATATCACTAATTGTATATTATTTACCTTTCCGCATTAGGATAGACCCAAGGAGGAGATCACAAGTAACCGGGTTCTAGGGTCCAGTGGGAGACCATCTCGAGGAGTCGAGTCCGGGCCTCCTAACCCTAGAATTGGTAGGGTTGCTTGCCGCTCTCGTAGGGGTCTAGGGGTGTGGGATTGGCTATTCATCACGACCGTGGAATCCGTGTTTTATACAGCCTCAAAGTAAAACACGGACGGCCTAGTATATCCAATATTTCATATGATATTTTCTGCTGCGTTATCTGTGATGTGATCATGTGATTTGTTCAGATGGATACTGTATATACTATATATGATATATTATATAGACGTTGCTTATGTTTTACACTCGTGCTAGCCCTGCCCCGCTCTGCCGTTAGTTACCTAACCTAACGGTGCAGACGGGACATCAAGGCGAATGCGGATGGCATAAGCATACGTTGTATTTATCTGTGATGTTTAGGTGGACTTAAATGATGGGACATTCATTAATGAGATTAATGAAAGAAAATAAACCTAAAAGATGTTGTGGAATCGAATTTCAAAAATAAAACAGGTAGCTACAGTTCTTGCTTTGCATCGCGGAGTTCCTTGTAGAACATCCTGCACCTTATTCGATAAGGAAAGGGCCGAGATCCCTTTACCGGGAGTGAACCCTTTAGCAATAACTGGTAGATGCTACAACCCTCGGTTTGTCTTTTGATTGCTTCTATAGTTTTTTGTTTTGCACAGCGGTATATATGATATATCCTGCACCTTATTCGATGAGGAAATGGCCGACGATCCCTTCACCGGGAGTGACCCCTTTAGCAAAACTAGAAAAGCCTAAAAAACGCTCCATTTAAAAACCATTTGATTCCACAACGAGATCAAGTTCAAAGCGTTAAAGGTTTTCATAAAAACCATCCGCAACCCTCCGTCATTTTAGTAAGTAGAGTACTTAGTATTCGTACTGTGTTTGTTGACCATAGTCAAGCCACAGTGTACAGTAGCTAAGTGATGTCTTCCTACACCGCGATGCGATTAGTTAGAACAGTCGCGTGAGTTTGTTGACCTTTGTTAAGGGTCATGTGGGTGGGTCTAATTAATCACGAAATGACGGGTGGAGCTTGACTAGTGCTTATGATTTGTTGACCATAGTTAAGGTCATAAGTGCTAGGGGTAAAAACCTTTATCGGGAGTTTCAAGTGTTGAAATTTACAATGAGATTGCATACCTTCTATATGATAGTTGGATCCCGATACCCACTGCGAGTAATTGTTACTCCTGGGAGAGTTTTGCACTTTACAATTAGCCGATCAAGTAGGTGTCTAGAAAGGTGTCAACGGGGTTATGCCCCTGGGAAAATGAGGTTTATTTTAATTAGGTCCGTGCGAAAGCACGGGGAACCTCCCTCAAAGTACCGACACTGGCCTGGCTGAAAGATTGGCGAACTTGTAGAGTGTAATTAATCCCGGCTAGTCTTTCCTTTTAGGGTTTGAAGGAAGATTTGATAAAAATAGTGGGAGCCATCTTGATTAGATAAAATAAATAACCAATCTAATCTTGCAAGAGCGCACGCAGAGTGTTTTCTTCTCTCTCTCTCCAGGTAGCGACCATGTCACGCCTTAATCAAGATAATAATATGGATGTATTGACCGAACCCGCTTGTTATACTGAGCTGGGGAACGTTGGTCCCTCTCCAACTTATAATTGTTATAAGACCGAGCAGGAATTAGGGGAATACCAGGATTCCCATGCCGCCCAAACGAAGAAAGTGCATGAGATGCATCTCCTTCGGGTGTGTTCATTACAAAGAACTGTTTCTCAGTATCCTCTACGTCCTGGGTATTAGATACCGGATCAGGATCCCAGATATGTAATCTGTTACATAGGGCTACAGAAAGGTAGAAAACTGAGAACAGGTGATAAGTTTCATGAGACAGAAAACGGTGCAAGTGTTGCAGCCAAGTCTGTTGGTCACTGTCACCCTGTATTACCAATACATTGATTCTGAACAAATGCTATTAGATACCGAACCCGATATACAAAATCATATCAATTTTTTTATTTATTAAAGAAGGATATAATTTTGTATTGTTGAATAATGTTTTGTACATTTCCTATATCAAAAGTTGATCGGTTCAGGCACGTTATCTAAAAGCATTAACGTTCTAAATCAAACTACAGTTCTTAGTATACAGAACACACACGAGAAGAAGAGTTCAGAAATGAACAAATTCTTCTTGAGGCATTGTAGACTAGATCATATCAATGCGACCCGACTAGCTAAGATACATTTAGATGCACATTTAAATCAGTTTAAATATACATCTTATGAAACTTGCCAGTCATGTCACAAAGATTAGATGACCATAGCTCTGTTTATTAGAAACAGAGAAAGAGTCAGTAAACTCTTGGGACTGATACATGATGATGTATGTAAGGTCCCCTATCTACACTTGCCAGGACCGGTTCTTTGTACTTCATTACATTCTCTGATAATCTCTCAAGATTCAGACATATGTTCCTGTTGAAACACAAGTCCGAAACTTTTGAGATATTCACAGAATATAAGTTAGAAGTAGAGAACCAAAATACGGGTATAAGTATTATGTCCTATGATAAGATCAGGGAGGATAATACTTGTGCATAGAATTCCTGGACTATTCTAAAGGAGAATGAGATTCTCTCTCAGCATTACTCCTCTGTATACACCACAACACAATGGTGTATCGGAGCGGAGCAATCACACCCTATATGATATGGTGCGTTCTATGATGAGTACTGCTGAGTTACCTATTTCCTTTTGGGGGTTGTGCACTTGAGAAGCTGTATACCTATTGAATTAGGTTCGAATCAGATCACTGCCTACCACTCTATATGAGATATGGTATGAGAAGACCCCGTCTCTTAAGTAAATTAAGATTTGGGGTTGTCCGGCCTATGTCGAAAGAAAAATCCGGACAAGATCGAGGCAAGGTCAGTTCTGTAGAACTAGAAGTAGTTCCAGCTATACAAACTACAGCCAATGATTTGATAGAACCAAAGGATTCAATAGACCCCGACGAACCTCAGCCTCTCCGCCGATCTGGTAGGGTTCCTCATCCGCCTGAGAGATACTTCGGTTTCTCGATGACAGTGGGAGCGAGGATTGCATCATGAGATGATGAACTAACTAGTTTCGAGCTGGCCATCGAGAGTAGGGACTCTATAAGATTGGCTGGATGCTTAGCGATCTGAGATGGAATCCATGTACACCAACAAAGTATGGACTTTGGATGCTATATCTGAAGGGTTAAATCCCCATCAGGAGCAAGTATATCTTGAGAAGATTACTTGGTGTAAATGGAAAAGTTGAGACTTTAAAAGCTAGACTTGTTAATCGTTTTCATCATCGACCAGGCGTGGATAATGATGAAACCTTTTCCCTGTGGCTATGCTTAAATCCATCCGGATCCTACTTAACATTGCTACATACCATGACTATGATATCTGGTGGTTGGGTGTCATGACTGCTTTTCTAAATACTGATTTAGAAAAGAACGTCTATAAGTACACAGCCAGAGGGCTTCGTAAACAGTGGGAGCAGCGGAAACGTGTGCAAGTTGCTTTACAGATTAAAGCAGGCATCGCGGAGTTGGAACATCTGTTCTGATGTGGTAGTTAAAGAGTTTGACTTCATCAAAATGGAAGATGAACCTTGTGTATGCAAAAAGGTAGTAGAGAGTAAGGTGGTCGTCCTCGTATTGTACGTGGACAACATACTCTTGATAGGAAAAGAGTTTCCTATGCGACGATCGGTCAATCTCCTCTTATCACATGGATTCTCCATATAGGATCAAAGTGATACCTCCTAAATCCTGGGTTTTGGATCTATAAGATAGATCTAAATAGATGTTAGGATTCTCACTAGTTGTAGTGAGATGGTGTCAATCGATCCTGGGGAGAATCATATAAGGACGACTGAATGTCAGTCGCAGGCATTGTCTTTACCCTCAGTGGAGGGACGGTATGTTGGAAGAATTCTAAGCTAGATACCGTGGCAAACTAGACGATAAAGGCTGGTGACATCGCTATCAAAGATACTACCAAAGAGGCAGTTTGGGTGTATATTAGTTCATAAGATGAACTAGGTTCCTACCATTGTGTGACAATGGAAGTGTGGCCTTGGCCCAGGAACCCCAGTCCCATCAGTGACCCAGACATATTCTGAGGCAGCATCACCTGATCATGGAGATAGTTGATCTCCAGGGTGATCAAGGTTAAGAGAGTAGACTTAGAGGACAACACGGCGGATCCACTCACAAAGGCTTTTTCCCAAAGAGAGACTTTTATGGAATGGTTGAGTATGAGATACTACAACCACTGCTACAGATGGCCCTAGTGCAAGTGGGAGATTGTTAGTTGTATGTATGCCCTAGAGGCCATTACTGTACATAGGATGTATATTGTAGTGGATGTTGGGACATATATAGGTAGGACTTTCTTGCTCGACATGATAGTACGCTATCTGGTTGCTCTTTATCTTAACATGTATACTTTCTTTCTCTCTATTACATGTTGATAAAGCCCTTAGGATGTGTGCTCGACTTCTAGGACTATGATGTAGATCATACTAGTGGGGCCTGGATAGTCCATGAGTACATCCTTCAATATTCCTAGTCGTGGGAATATCCAGACGGGGCATCGATATTCCAGAGTAGACTAGCGTATATCTTCTCGACTCATGTGATGGGCGATGGATGATCCCATATCCATTGGTGTTTGACATTAGAGACGGTATGCGGGTGCTCAGTGGAGACTGGGTACACTGAACGGACTCGCCGAGAACTCCCAGATGGTATTATACCTCACATCAGATGGCAGTTCTCGGGTGACACTGGTACAGCTTAGTCTGTTGACCCGAGATCGTCATAGAGTCTTGTGTGTATCCCATTGTGCTTTGATTTCCACCCTACCACGGCTCTACTGAGTCATGAAAACAGGTGGTTTTTGGGTACAGTCCCGATTCACATGGAGGCATTGAGCGATAGGAGGGGATTCGTCTCTCCCGGTATTGGGGGTTGATGTTGCGCTATGCTCGACTGGCCATAACTGGAAATCCCTGGCCATGGTTGCACTGATTTACTGGTAAGTGTTATCAGTAGTTTCATGCATGTTATGTATCCCATCATTTAATCCTACCATTGCAGAAAACAACCAAAATATGACGTACGCTTATGCCATTCGCATTCGCCACGGGGCCCCGTCATTACCCGTTAGGTTACTTAACTAACGACAGAGCGGGGGCTGGGCTAGCGCGGCTGTAAAACATAAGCAACGCCTAAATAATTGTAGGGTTCCTAAGCACTCTAATAAGGTCTCACAAGGCATCAACCATGCCAACTTCAAAAAATACGGTGCCGAGAAACCCTAATACGGATCGTTAACTAGAATTCTAGGCGAAAAAGCAACTAGTAAACTACTTTACTAAGAGAATACGGAAATACAACCTTTGTAGATCCGGTCCTCCACCTCCACGGCTCCGTGATGAAGTCCTCTCCGCTGTCCAAATCAAATCCCAGACCCTAGTGTCGGCTTCATCGGAGAAAGAGCGGGCTAGGTCATCGACGACGTGCCGAAGATGATCTACGTCGAGGCATCGCTAGATCAAGCTCCAACTTCACCAAGTCTAAAAAACTTGTGAAGGAAACACACTCTACTACTTGGCAAGAGGTAGTGGATGAAGAAATAGGAAGTGGGTAGGCTTTATAATTGGATTTCTCACTCATTTTCATCAATCACCATTGATGAAGAAAGGTTTTCTTCAAGTGAAGAAGAAGAAGAAGATGAAGATCATATTATGATAAGTTAATCCTAAAATGAAAAGAATAATGAATTCTTATCATAATAGAACCATGGTTAGGTGTAGAGAATTAATTAGGGTTAAGTGGAATGGTTAGGGTTAAGGATGAGACAAAGTGGTCACAAAGTCAAAGTATTCATGAAGCTTCATGAAAGAACAAAGAATGCCACCATTTTATCATTTCCTTTTCTTTTTCCAAAAGAATAAATAAATGAATAAAATGAATAAGAAAATAATAAACCCTAACCATTTCATTAACCAAGGTTTAATTCTTTATACTTAACCAATTTTACATGCACCATCAAACATGATACAAGCATGTGCACAAAATCATATCACATATATAATGCGCACATCTGAGCGAGAAAATCCATTTAAAGTGAACCGATACTAGTTAATGCAAAGTAATATATCAAATATATAATTATGCATTAAATCATTAAATCAACACTTGATTTAACAATCCGGTTCATATCGCATATAACCGACTAATATCCAACGTATCGATTTATCGAATCAATCTTCGATTCGATAACTAGGTTATATCGCATACAACCATTCGACACATTGTTCGCGAGAATGAAATACTGTATCACATACACGCATTATTCTCGGTCCCGCACATATCTCATATGCGCTCCTATTTCGTTTCGCTTGAGCCAGGAAACCTCTGTGTAGGACTCTAAAGACTCGTCAATACGCCGGCAGCAGATGATGATCATATCAAACATCCACAAGCCGCAAGCGGTCTGCTAAACGTAACGGCCACCCGGGTATTGAGCGATCAGAAGATCGACGAGCAAGCCCGCTCACACTCCAGTGAATCCAACCAGTAACACTACCGTACAGTCCGGTCTGATCGTCTGATATGCCGCATATCTCGCCTAGGGGTGGTAAACGTCAGACCCCAATAGCTCGATAAGTCGTGTCGATATGAGGTCTATAACAATTCGAGAAACTACTAGTAACACTTACCAGTAAATCTCAGCAACCCTGGCCAGGGATTTCCTGTTATAGCCAATCGAACACAGCGCAACATCAACCCCCTATACCGGGAGAGACGAATTCCCCTCCTATCGCTCATTGCCTCCATGTGACTCGGGACTGTACCCAAAAACCACCGTTTTGCACGCCCTCTTGGACGTGGTAAGATGGAAATCAAAGCACAGTGGGAACCACACAAGACTCTATGACGATCTCGGGTCAACAGACTACTCTGTACCAGTGTCACCATAGAACTGCCATCTGACGTAAGGTATAATACCATCTGGGAGTTCTCGGCGAGTCCGTCCAGTGTACCCAGTCTGTACTGAGCACCCGTATATCATCTCTGATGTCAAACACCAATGGATATGGGATCATCCATCGCCCATCTGTATGGGTCGAGAAGGTATACGCTAGTCTACTCTGGTATATCGATGCCCCATCTTGATACACCCACGACTAGGGACTTTCAAGGATGTACTTATGGACTACCATGTCCCCACTAGTATGATCTGCATCATAGTCCAGGTAGTCAAGTACACATCCTAAGGGCTTTACCAACATGTAATAGAGAGACAATCAGTGTACACGTTAAGGTAAAGTTCAACCAGATAGCATACTATCATGTCGAGCAAGAAAGTCCTCACTATATATGTCCCAGCATCCACTACAATATACATCCTATGTATAGTAATGGCCTCTAGGGCATACATATAACTAGCAATCTCCCACTTGCACTAGGGCCATCTGTAGCAGTGGTTGAAGTATCTCATACTCAACCATCCCATAAAAGTCTCTCTCTGGGAACAGGCCTTTGTGAGTGGATCCGCTGTGTTGTCCTCTGTGTCTACTCTCCTGACCTCGATCCCCTGGAGATCAACCATCTCCATGATCAGGTGATACTGCCTTAGAATATGTCTGGATCACTGATGGGACTGTCGTTCCTTGGCATAAGCCACAACTCCATTGTCACACAATGGGAGGAACATAGTTCATCTCATGAACCAATATACATCTAAACAGCCTCTTCGGTAGCATCTTAAGTAGCGATATATCCAGCCTTTATCGTCTAGTATGCCACGGTATCTAGCTTGGAACTCTTCCAACATACCGCCCCTTTATTGAGGGTAAAGACAATGCCTGTGACTGACTTTCAGTCGTCTTTATCACCCTAGAACCCTTCCAGTGATTCTCCCCAGGATCGATTGATACCATCTCACTACAACTAGTGAGAATCCTAACATCCAATTAGATCTATCTCATAGATCCAAAACCCAGGATTTAGGAGGTATCATTTTGATCCTATATGGAGAATCATTGTGATAAGTGGAGATTGACCGAGCGTAGCATAGGAAACTCCTTCCCTATCAAGAGTATGTCATCCACGTACTCTACGAGGATCACCACCATACTCCCTACCACCTTTTTGTTTATACAAGGTTCATCTACCATTTTGATGATGTCAAACTCTTTGACTACTACATCAAAACAGATGATCCATCTCCGCGATGCCTGCTTTATCCTATAAAGCATCTTGCACACGTTTCCGCTGCTCCCACTGTCTATGAGGCCCTCTGGCTGTGTACTTATAGACGTTCTCTTCTAAAACATCATTTAGAAAAGCAGTCATGGCACCCAACCGCCAGATATCATAGTCATGGTACGTAGCCGTGGCAAGTAGGATCTGGATGGACTTAAGCATAGCTACTTGAAAAGGTTTCATCATCATCCATACCTGGTCAATGATGTAGACCTTTAACAAGTCTAGCTTTGAAAGTCTCAACTTTTCCATCTACACCAAGTAATCTTCTCAAGATTTACTTGCTCCTGATGGGGATTTAACCCATCAGATATAGCAACCAAAGTCCATACTTTGTTGGTGTACATGGATCCCATCTCAGATCGCTAAGCATCCAGCCATTCTTACAGAGTCCCACTCCTGATGGCCAGCTCAAAACTAGTTGGGTCATCGTCTCATGATGCAATCCTCGCTCCCACTGTCATAGAGAAACCGAAGTATCTCTCAGGCGGGTGAGGAACCCTACTAGATCGGCGGAGAGGCTGAGGTTCGTTGGAATCTATTGAATCCTTTGGTTCTGTCAAATCATCAGCTGCAGTTTTGTATAGCTGGAACCTTTCCAGTTCTACATAACAGACCTTGCCTCGAGCTTGTCCGGATTTTGCTTTTCAGACATAGCCCGGACAACCCCAAATCTTAACCAACTTAAGATATGGGCTCTTCCCTTTCCATATCACATATGAAGTGGTAGGCAACTGATTTGATTCGAACCCTATTCAATAGGTATGCAGCTTCTCAAGTGCATAACTCCCAAAAGGAAATAGGTAACTCAGTAGTACTCATCATAGTGCACACCATATCAAATAGGGTGTGATTGCTCCACCCCGATATACCATCGTGCTTTGGTGTATTCGGAGGAGTAATGCTGAGAGAGAATCTCATTCTCCTTTAGAATAGTCCAGGATTTCCGTGCTCAAGTATTCTCCTCCTTGAACTCATCAAAGGACATAATACTTATACCCGTATTTTGGTTCTCTACTTCTAACTTATATTCTGTGAATATCTCAAAAGGTTCGGACTTGTGTTTCAACAGGAACATATGTCTGAATCTTGAGAGATTATCAGAGAATGTAACGAAGTACAAAGAACCGGTCTTGGCATTTGTAGACAGGGGACTTTACATACATCAACATGTATCAATCCCAAGAGTTCACCAACTCTTTCTCTGTTTCCAGTAAACAGAGCTATGGTCATATTATCTCTGTGACATGACTGGCAAGTTTCACAAGATGTAAATTCAAACTGATTTAAATATGCATCTACATGTAACTTTGCTAGTCGGGTCGCATTGATATGACCTAGTCTACAATACCTCAAGAAGGATCCGTTCATTTCTGAACTCTTCCTCTTGTGTGTGTTCCATATACTAAAGAACTGTAGTTTGATTTAGAACATTAATGCTTTTAGATAACGTGCCTGAACCGATCAACTTTTGATATAGGAAATATTCAAAACATTATCCAACAATACAAAATTTTATCATTTCTTTATTGATAAAGAGACTGATATGATTTTGTATATCAGGTTCGGTATCTAATAACATTCGTTCAGAATCAATGTATTGGTAATACAGGGTGACAGTGACCAACAGACTTGGCTGCAACACTTGCCCCGTTTTCTGTCTCATGAAACTTATCACCCGTTCTCAGTTCTCTACCTATCTGTAGCCCTATGTGACAGATTACATATCTGGGATCCTGATCCGGTATCATATACCCAGGATGTGGAGGATACTAAGAAACAGTTCTTTGTAATGAACACACCCGAAGATGATGCATCAGCATGCACTCTCTTCGTTTGGGCGGCATGGGAATTCTGGTAATCCCCTGTTTCCTGCTCTGTCTTATAACAATTATAAGTTGGAGCGGGACCAACGTTCCCCAGCTCAGTATAACAAGCGGGTTCGGTCAATATTCCGTATTATTATCTTGATTAAGGCGTGATATGGTCGCTACCTGGAGAGAGAGAGAAGAAAACACTCAGCGTGTGCTCTTTGCAAGAATAGATTGGTTATTAATTTATCTAATCAGGATGGCTCCCACTGCTTTTTATCAAATCTTCCTTCAAACCCTAAAAGGAAAGACTAGCCGGGATTAATTACACACTACAAGTTCGCCAATCTTTCAGCCAGGCCAGTGTCGGTACTTTGAGGGAGGTCCCCCGTGCTTTCGCACGAACCTAATTACAGTAAACCTAGTTTTCCCAGAGGCGTAACCCCGTTGACACCTTTCTAGACACCTACTTGATCGGCTAATTGTAATGTGTAAAACTCTTCCAGGAGTAACTCTTACTCGCAGTGGGTATCGAGATCCAACTATCTCATAGAAGGTATGCAATCTCATTGCAAATTTCAACACTTGAAATTCCCGATAATATTTTGCCCCGAACGATCTATGACCTTGACAAGGTCAACAAACCATAGACCGCAAGTCAAGTTCAACCCGTCGTTTCTTGATTGAATCAAACCCACCCGCACGACCCTTGACAAGGTCAACAAGGCTGCACGACTACCCTAACCCAATCTGCATCATATGCATAAGCAGATAAATACTGGTTAGCTACCGCACACTGCGCCTTAACAAGGTCAACAAACGCAGCACGAATACTAAACAGGACTTATCTGAAATGACGGAGGGCTACGACAGGTTTTTCTGAAAACCTATTGCGTAATGAACTTGATATCGTTGTAGAATCAAATGATTTTAAAATGGAGTGTTTTTGAGGCTTTTCTAGTTTTGCTAAAGGAGTCACTCCCGGTGAAGGGATCGTCGGTCCTTTCCTCGTCGAATGAGGTGCAGGATATATCACATATATCACTATGCAAAGCAAAAACTCTTAAAAGCAATCAAAAGACAAACCGAGTGTGTAGCATCTGCGAGTTATTGCTAAAGGAGTCACTCCCGGTGAAGGGATCTCGGTCCTTTCCTCATCGAATAAGGTGCAGGATATATCACATATACCGTTGTGCAAAGCAAGAACTGTAGCTACCTGTTTTATTTTTGAAATTCGATTCCACAACATCTTTAGGTTTCTTTTATTTCATTAATCTCATTAATGAAGTCCCATCATTTAAGTACCTAAACATCACAGATAAATACGACGTACACTTATGCCATCCGCATTCGCCTCGATGTCCCCTCGTGCACCGTTAGGTTAGGTAACTAACGGCAGAGCGGGGCACGGGTGTAAAACATAAGTAACGTCTATATAATATATCATATATACTATATACAGTATCCATCACAGAACATATCACATGATCACATCACAGATATCGCAGCAGAAGAATCACATGAAATATTGGATATACTAGGACGTCCGTGTTTTCAATACGAGCCAGTATAAAACACGGATTCCACGGTCGCGATGAATAGCCAAACCCACACCCCTAGACCCCTACGAGAACGGCAAGCAACCCTACCAATTCTAGGGTTAGGAGACCCGGACTCGACTCCTCGAGTTGGTCTCCCACTGGGCTCCAGAACCCGGTTACTTGTGCTCCCCTCCTTGGGTCTATCCTAGTGCGGAAAAGTAAATAATATACAAAGGGTGACATCTTCCGCAACCTGGAAGTGCCCCAATAAAAGAATATTACATACAAGTTTTTACATGAATGAAAATGAAAAACACTCATCTCACATAAAAAACCCCGGCTATTCAAACACGACAATCCAATATAACATATCCAGCAACACATAACATCACATGTCATCAACGTAAGTAAATATGCCCATCCCAATTGTCGTTGACATATAGCAACGAAACCGGCGATATCACATATTACACTTACGGTCACAGAAAAGAAAGTGTAAAACTACAACAGTTGGAATCCGCAACCTCCTCAGACATCGCATGCCTGACCAAATGAATTCCTTAGACATCACATGCCTAACAATTATAAACCCCGCATTTTAGTCTCAAAATCGAAAACTCTTTTTAATATCAAGTCGGGCATTTCAACAAGATTCCCGACATCCTGATCGAATGCTCGTCGCAAACTTTAGTAGACGGCCGCACCCCCGAGGCCGTCGGCGAAGTGCACCAAGGCGGAACACCGCCACCGCGAGCACCCGAACGGATGCTTTCGGCGACGGGGTTCTCCTACAGTCACTTGGTCGGGGCTTTGGGGTGAGGCTGTCTATTAAGTTTACCCGGCGAGTATCCGCGTACACTACGTGATTGCGACGGACTTTTGATCACATCAAAATTCCGTGGCCACCGATCAAGTGAGACTAAACTGCTATGTTTATAACATTCATTCAGTTATCACATAACTACTTGTGAATTCCAATTATTGTATCCCATTCCGGATAAATAGAAAATGTTAAACTTTCCGATCGAACAGTCAAACACCCAAGTTTTCCCGAAACAGATCAACTCTTGAAATAAGTCTAAATACATTCAGTTCGTGCCTCAGTACCAACGGTCCAGCCGTAGAAGGGTCAAGCCAACGCCTCACATGTGGCACGCCGTACTGCCCCAAACCCTATGGTTCAAAGGGCAGTTCAAGACGGTCACATAATCGAGTTAAGGTTTGTTGTCTTCTAGAGGGTCCATCGAGTTACTTGCACTACTTAGAACGTCTTTAAACTACGGAAAAATCCAACACTTGGAAATTTTCCGACAGGGGAAAAATTGGGTATTTATATCCGGTCGAAATTTTTAACATATTCTAAAATTTATCCGGAAAGCCACACAGACAAAATTTGATAATCCGATCGAACATTCGAATCCCCAAAACAACCCAGAAAAATTCAACTCTTGAATAAATATTAAAAATTCCCAGAAAATCCAGCATAATAAAATAAGAGTTACTGTGCAAACAAGGAATGATGATGTCACCATATGGCCGCGGAACTGCCGCAGAAGCCAAGCTTCTGCCGCGGTTCCGCCGCACGTTGTACTGTTCATGAGAAACTTTTTGCGCCGTAATTCTTAGATTTCCCTGCTGAATTTTTTAGCAATTTTTAATTTGGAAAAATCCACGTTTTCAGAAAAAGTCCAGAGAGCGTGGAAAAATAGGGTTTCGGGTTCGATCGGACTTCAAACTCCGTCAGGACTTCGCCTAAGGCTCTAGCTAGGCTCTGATACCACTGTAGGGTTCCTAGGCACTCTAATGAGGTCTCACAAGGCATCAACCATGCCAACTTCAAAAAATACGGTGCCGAGAAACCCTAATACGGATCGTTAACTAGAATTCTAGGCGAAAAAGCAACTAGTAAACTACTTTACTAAGAGAATACGGAAATACAACCTTTGTAGATCCGGTCCTCCACCTCCACGGCTCCGTGATGAAGTCCTCTCCGCTGTCCAAATCAAATCCCGGACCCTAGTGTCGGCTTCATCGGAGAAAGAGCGGGCTAGGTCATCGACGACGTGCCGAAGATGATCTACGTCGAGGTATCGCTAGATCAAGCTCCAACTTCACCAAGTCTAGAAAACTTGTGAAGGAAACACACTCTACTACTTGGCAAGATGTAGAGGATGAAGAAATAGGAAGTGGGTAGACTTTAGAATTGGATTTCTCACTCAGTTTCATCAATCACCATTGATGAAGAAAGGTTTTCTTCAAGTGAAGAAGAAGAAGAAGATGAAGATCATATTATGATAAGTTAATCCTAAAATGAAAAGAATAATGAATTCTTATCATAATAGAACCATGGTTAGGTGTAGAGAATTAATTAGGGTTAAGTGGAATGGTTAGGGTTAAGGATGAGACAAAGTGGTCACAAAGTCAAAGTATTCATGAAGCTTCATGAAAGAACAAAGAATGCCACCATTTTATCATTTCCTTTACTTTTTCCAAAAGAATAAATAAATGAATAAAATGAATAAGCAAATAATAAACCCTAACCATTTCATTAACCAAGGTTTAATTCTTTATACTTAACCAATTTTACATGCACCATCAAACATGATACAAGCATGTGCACAAAATCATATCACATATATAATGCGCACATCCGAGCGAGAAAATCCATTTAAAGTGAACCGATACTAGTTAATTCAAAGTAATATATCAAATATATAATTATGCATTAAATCATTAAATCAACACTTGATTTAACGATCCGGTTCATATCGCATATAACCGACAAATATCCAATGTATCGATTTATCGAATCAATCTTCGATTCGATAACTAGGTTATATCGCATACAACCATTCGACACATTGTTCGCGAGAATGAAATACGGTATCACATACACGCATTATTCTCGGTCCCGCACATATCTCATATGCGCTCCTATTTCGTTTCGCTTGAGCCAGGAAACCTCTTTGTAGGACTCTAAAGACTCGTCAATACGCCGGCAGCAGATGATGATCATATCAAACATCCACAAGCCGCAAGCGGTCTGCTAAACGTAACGGCCACCCGGGTATTGAGCGATCAGAAGATCGACGAGCAAGCCCGCTCACACTCCAGTGAATCCAACTAGTAACACTACCGTACAGTCCGGTCTGATCGTCTGATATGCCGCATATCTCGCCTAGGGGTGGTAAACGTCAGACCCCAATAGCTCGATAAGTCGTGTCGATATGAGGTCTATAACTATTCGAGAAACTACTAGTAACACTTACCAGTAAATCTCAGCAACTCTGGCCAGGGATTTCCTGTTATAGCCAATCGAACACAGCGCAACATCAACCCCCTATACCGGGAGAGACGAATTCCCCTCCTATCGCTCATTGCCTCCATGTGACTCGGGACTGTACCCAAAAACCACCGTTTTGCACGCCCTCTTGGACGTGGTAAGATGGAAATCAAAGCACAGTGGGAACCACACAAGACTCTATGACGATCTCGGGTCAACAGACTACTCTGTACCAGTGTCACCATAGAACTGCCATCTGACGTAAGGTATAATACCATCTGGGAGTTCTCGGCGAGTCCGTCCAGTGTACCCAGTCTGTACTGAGCACCCGTATATCATCTTTGATGTCAAACACCAATGGATATGGGATCATCCATCGCCCATCTGTATGGGTCGAGAAGGTATACGCTAGTCTACTCTGGTATATCGATGCCCCATCTCGATACACCCACGACTAGAGACTTTCAAGGATGTACTTATGGACTACCATGTCCCCACTAGTATGATCCGCATCATAGTCCAAGTAGTCAAGTACACATCCTAAGGGCTTTACCAACATGTAATTGAGAGACAATCAGTGTACACGTTAAGGTAAAGTTCAACCAGATAGCATACTATCATGTCGAGCAAGAAAGTCCTCACTATATATGTCCCAGCATCCACTACAATATACATCCTATGTATAGTAATGGCCTCTAGGGCATACATATAACTAACAATAATATCATATATAGATATACTGCAATGATAGCCATTTCAGATCACAGATGAACACATTGGATATACTAGGAATCCGCAATTCGTACGAGCCTGTAACGAAAAGCAGATTACACGGTCGCGGTGAATAGCCAATACCCCATCCAAGACCCCTACGGGTGCGGCAAACTACCCGCCAAGTACCCGAAGCCAAGCAACCTCCCTCAACTCCGTGAGTAGGCCACTCGGCACTTCGGCATTCCCGGTAGTTTGTGCACCCCCTCCATAGGTCTATCTTAGGAGAAAAAATAGTAAAAAGAAATTATACAATGACGGCTACAACTCCGACCCGGTTGTGCGGCCATACAAATAATTATTACATTAACTTACAAATTTACATGAATTGAAAGAAAAGAAAACTCTCGTCTCACAACCCCCGGCTATTCACCCGGGACAATCCAATGAATTCATATACACATTCCAATAGCATTACAGATCACAGATTTGTATAACCCCCACTATTCGACATATAGCGATTAGCAGACGTTCAATACAAATATCACATCACAGAAAAACCCGTCAGCTTAAGTCTTTTAGAAGTTCGATCAAAAATACGGATTTTCAGGCCCCAAACACAAAATTTTCGTTCTGGAAAATCTGGGGAGAAAATACATATTCCAAAAATCCCAAAATACCCCTATGAACGAACTGCAAAAATAAAACCCCACGACCTAGTCAACTCGGCCGCGGTTCCGCGGCGGGAGCAAGCTACAGCCGCGGAAACGCGGCGCGTTGATCGAATCAGTGGGTCGAATTTTTGCAGTTTCTTCTAAAAACCCTGAGTCGATTTTTGGTATATCTCAAATAATTTTTTCAGCACTTTGAAAATCGACAGAAAGTTTGAAATCCGGGTGTATTTCGCGACTTTTTCTCCGATCGAATTTCTAGTTACTATGCTAACATATTAGATAGTGTTTAACTAGGCTCTGATACCATTGTAAGTCCATGCTACCTCTCCCGGTACTTTCGGGCATGCGGAATTTAGTGAAAAACAATTTTCTAGAGGTGGTAACATGGACTCAAAACCGGATCTTTGTTAAACATCTAACTAATAACCTAACTAGAAGTTGTTAACTACTCGGTTAGGGGGTTATACCTTTCTTTCTTGAACTCCTTCGTCTTCAAGCCTCGATGGTTGTCCGGATCGGCTTCACCCCGTCGTCTCCTTGCGTCGAAGATCGATCCACCTGAAAGCTTCTACCTTTGGCTTCTTCTTCGGTCTTTGAAGAAAACTAGTTCACTTGGTTTGCTAAACCTTATGAACTAGAGTGAGTAGAGAAGAGTGTGTAGGGATTTGCTCTATGTTTCTTGGTTCTCAACACATGAGATAAGTGAACCATAGACTAAAGAGAGGGAGAGCAAGAGGAAGAAGATGAGAGCTCAAGAACACAAGAGAGAGAATGAAAAATGATAGAATGAGAAAGACTTTTCTCACTTGGCTCTCATAATTCAAAACCATCATCACAAATATAGTAATCAAGTATTGTGTAAAATGGTTCAAGTCAAAATGGCTAAATCATTTCATGCACTCATATTGCACAAGAGAACAAGGAAGTGAAAAGTCTTTGCCATGAAATGATAGCCATTATCATCATGATGGTCAACTAGTCCAACCTAGTCAACCGGTCAACAAAGTCAACAAGTCAACAAAGTCAACCCTTCAACAACCATGTCACCACAATACTTAATTAATATTACTGTTAATCATATATCATATTCTCATTAGGGTTGAGCAAAAAGTCAATAGTCAACAGTCAACGGTCAACAACCCTAATGAGAATCCTCTGCCTCTGTCTCTCCGCTAACTGTGCATACACACCCGCATCCGCGATCTGAGGAACACGAATACAAACTGGATAAAACCAATCCCAATACGTACACTAGGATCTGGCTTAAACCAAAGCCCGCTAGTGTAAACTGTCCGGACACTAAACGTGCACAAGTGCACGGATGTGACTGAACCCTGTCGCAAAACCATGCGACCTGTCGCAAAACCATGCGACCTCTACTCTTTTGCCTAAAGGCGAATAGCTTTCTGTGTGGGACTCTAAAGACTCGACACTACGCTAGCAGTGGGTTTAACCACAGACCGCAAGCGGCACTAGCTGTGCGTAACGGTCCCCAGGTAGATGCCGACAAGAAGACTGACGAGGTGAAACCCATCTGAACTCCTACTGAGCCTGAATGTGACAATCTCCGTACAGTCCGGTCTGTTCGTCTGATACATCGCATGGCGGGCCTAGGGGGCGGTAAACGTCAGTCCCCTAATAGCGGTACAAGTCGTGTCGGAGTGAAGCCCAATACACCCTGAGATAACACTGGAAGCCTACCAGTATATCCTGCTTGCCCTGGCCAGGGACTACTCGTGTAATGGCTCTCCTAGACACAGCGCGATGTCAACCCCCAATACCGGGAGAGACGAATCCTGTCTAACCGTCACTGCCTCCAAGTGCTTCGGGACTGCACCCAACTACTACCTGTTTGCACGACTCCTTTGAGCCGTGGTAGGGTAGTAATCAAAGTACAGTGGGAACACACTCGAGGCGAAGTGATAGTGTCAAGTCAGCGGACTAAGCTGTACTCATGTCACCTGGGAACTGATAACTGACGATAGGTATAATACCAACCGGTCAGTTCCCGACGAGTCATGTCCAGTGTACTCGTAACCTAACGAGCACGCGCATACTATCTCCAGTACGACGTACTGATGGCTGTGGGACAGACCATCTCCCACACTGGGATGAGAAGCGCATGCGCTAGTCTACTCCGGAGTATTGATGCCCTGTCTCGATAGTCCTGCGACTAGGGACCTGCATAAGGATGTGCTTATAGATTACCCAGCCCCCACTAGTGTGACTGCCATCACAACGCTGGTAATCAACCAAAGATCCTAAGGGCTCCACTAATGTGTATAGGTGATATACTAAAATAAACACAAGTACACATTGAAGTAGAAACAAACCAAGTTGCATACTACTATTTTGAGCAAGATTGTATATACAAGGTGAATATCCCAAGCTTTTATTAAGTAATATACAAACTAGTATGATACAGAAATGGCCTCTAGGGCATATACACTAACAATCTCCTACTTGCACTAAGGCCATGTACTGGCGTATCGAAGATCTATCATCTCGATCAGCCGCTCGAACTGAGTCTGGGGCAAGGCCTTGGTGAATGGATCTGCAGTGTTATCTTCTGAAGCAACCCTCCGAACCTCGATCTCCTGGAGATCCACAATCTCCCTGATCAGGTGATACCGCCTCAAGATGTGTCTGGATCTCTGATGGGATCTGGGTTCCTTCGCTAAAGCTATAGCCCCGTTGTTGTCGCAATACAGAGTTATTGGATCTACAATGGACGGAACCACCTGAAGCTCTTTCAAGAACTTCCTCATCCAGACAGCTTCCTTTGCGGCATCAGATGCAGCGATGTATTCCGCTTCCATCGTTGAGTCTGCAACGGTTTCCTGTTTGGAACTCTTCCAACACATCGCCCCTCCATTGAGGGTAAAGACAAAACCCGACATGGACTTGGAATCATCCTTGTCACTCTGGAAGCTGGAGTCAGCAAAGGCCTCGATCTGGAGGTCTTTTCCGCCATACACCAAGAACATCTCCTTAGTCCTTCTCAGGTACTTGAGAATGTTCTTTACCGCTATCCAGTGTTTCTCCCCAGGGTTTGACTGATACTGGCTTACCACACTCAGTGCATAAGCTACATCCGGTCTAGTACAAAACATCGCATACATTATAGAGCCTACCGCAGAAGCGTAGGGTATAATAGACATGCGATCCCTCTCCAAATCAGTCTTGGGAGACATCTCTTTAGAAAGGGTGATCCCGTGACAAGCTGGTAGGTTACCGCGCTTGGAATCTTCCATACTGAATCTCTTCAGTATGGTGTCGATGTACCTGTACTGTGAAAGTCCTAATATCCTCTTGGATCTATCACGATGGATCCGGATCCCCAGGATGTATGAGGCATCACCCAGGTCTTTCATGGAGAACCTGTGTGACAAGAACCCCTTGACAGATTGTAGCATAGGAATGTCATTTCCTATTAAGAGAATGTCATCCACGTATAAAACGAGGAATACTACAGTTCTCGCTACAAATCTACTATAGATGCATGGTTCATCTGGATTTTTGATAAAGCCAAAATCCTTGACCGTCTCATCAAAACAGATGTTCCAACTCCGCGATGCCTGCTTTAGTCCATAGATGGACTTAAGCAACTTGCACACCTTTCCGCTGCTCCCACTCTGAATGAAACCCTCTGGTTGGTCCATATAGACACGCTCCTCTAAATTTCCATTTAGAAAAGCGGTCTTTACGTCCATTTGCCAGATCTCATAATCGTGGAAGGCAGCAATGGCAAGAAGGATCCGAATGGATTTTAGCATAGCTACTGGAGAAAAGGTTTCGTCATAGTCCAAACCAGGCCTTTGACGAAAACCCTTTGCAACCAGTCTAGCTTTATAGGTCTCAACCTGTCCATCTACATCAATCTTCCTTTTGAAGATCCACTTGCATCCTACGGGTTTTACCCCGTCTGGAGCAATATCCAACATCCATACCTTGTTGGTGTACATGGACTCCATTTCGGTCCGCATTGCATCCAGCCATTTTACTGAGTCAACGCTCTGAACGGCCTGCTGGAAACTAGTAGGCTCATCATAATCTATGATGCAATCCTCTCTATCCCCGTCTATGAGAAAATCGTAGTATCTCTCGGGCGGATGAGGCTGCCTACTACTCCTGCGGAGCGGTGTGGGAATGTCTTGTTCTTTTGAACCCTCTGCTTCCACTAAGCTTTCAGTAATAGCTCGTGGTTCTGGAATTTCTTCCAGTTCTACTGTGCTCCCACTTATCTGGTTTTCCAAAAACTCAGTTTCCAAGAAGTAGGCATGACGAGAAACAAAAACCTTTTGTTCCTCTTCGCAGTAGAACAAATATCCCTTGGAGTTCTTTGGATATCCCACGAACTTGCACTGTACTGAGCGTGCCTTGAGCTTTTCCGCATGCTGCTTTTTGACAAAAGCTGGACTTCCCCATGTCTTAATGTGATTAAGATAGGGTCTCTTCCCACACCACATCTCATATAGTGTAGTAGGCACAGTCTTAGTGGGAACTCGGTTCAAAAGGTATGCAGCCGATTCTAGCGCATACCCCCAGAATGATCGCGGTAATTCAGCGTTACTTATCATGGACCGTACCATATCTAATAGGGTTCGGTTCCGTCTCTCCGATACACCATTATGTTGCGGAGTGTATGGAGAAGTAAGCTGAGAGAGAATTCCGTTCTCTTTTAAATAGTCCAGGAACTCGGCACTTAAGTATTCTCCACCTCGATCCGATCTTAGGATCTTGATACTTTTGCCGGTTTGTTTTTCTACTTCATTCTTATATTCCTGGAATTTTCCAAAGGCTTCGGACTTATGTTTCATTAAGAAGACATAACCGTACCTTGAAAAGTCATCCGTAAAAGTAATGAAGCAAGAATAACCGCTTCGCGCATATGTAGACATTGGACCGCACACGTCGCTGTGTACGAGTCCCAAGAGCTCGCTCGCTCTTACCCCGTATCCAGTGAACGGAGTCTTTGTCATCTTTCCTTTAAGACAGGATTGACAAGTGGCATACGATTGATATTCGAACGCATTCAAATATCCTTCTGTATGTAACTTTGTCAACCTTCTCTCATTGATGTGACCCAGTCTACAATGCCACAAGAAAGTCTGATTTATCTCCGGAGACTTTCTTTTGTGTGTATTCTGGACATTGAAAATCTGTGGTTGGTTTAATACGTAAATACCATTGCTTAATGTACCTGACCCAATCAGAACTTGATTAAGGTGAATGTTTACAACATTACTTACAAACGCAAATTCATAACCTTCTTTAGAAGTCAAAGATACAGAAATGATATTACAAGTTGCGTTGGGTACAAAATAGCAATTACGCAAAACCAAAACGTGTCCATCTGAAAACCCCAGGTGATAGTCCCCCACGGCCTTAGCATCCATGCTAGCTCCGTTTGCAACTTTGAGGGTCATGTCACCTGCCTTCAAAACCCTACGGTTTCTCAACGCCTGCAAAGAATTACAGATATAAGATCCTGATCCGGCATCCAATACCCAGGAAGTAGAGTTTATTGAAAGACAGTTTTCAATAACATACACACCTGAAGCTGAAGCTGCAACCTGCTTCAATTCCTGTGTCCTGGCTTTCCAAGCCCTGCAATCATTCTTCCAGTGTCCTTTCTTATGACAATAGAAGCATTCTTCCTTATCCACAAGCTTTCCCACTTTCTTTGTTGCTTTTGTCTTTCCCTTCGTATCCACTTTACTAACACCGCCTCTTGGTTTGGCGGGGGCTTTCTTCTTCTTTCCTTTGGCTTTCGCCTTGGACCTAGAAGAAAAAGATCCTCCTACAAACAAAGTGGATGTTTCCCTACTGTTCCCCTCCGAACGGCGGCCTGGACTTTGCGTCCATGCCAGATGTTCGGGGCAGATGCTATTTGGTTTTATCCGTTTATCTCTCCGAAGATGCCAAGTTGATTTATGGCACCATGTATCGGAGGTTTAGACGGATGCGGCCGATGTAGCAGACTTCGTCAGATTCCCCCTCAGGATGAGGGGTTTTTGATTATGGGGACGCTCTTCCCTGCAGGCGCAAGCCCCTGCAGTTAATTACGCTACCGCATCGCGGTAACAACTTTCTCCTTCTCCAGAATTTCACTTCATGTGGTGTGTGTTCATTTTGTTTGTGGTTGCCCGTGGATTGTATACGGAGACTGAGTAATGCCGTCGCCCGTAGGACGTGGATTAGTCCAAATCCGTATTTACTTAGATTTGGGTTTGGTGTTTTCAGTTTAAGGATGCATTAGTCGCGTTGCGGCTAAGATCAACTTAGACGTTCGTCAAGGATACGTTAGTCCTGTTTTAGACTAAGATCAACTCAACGTAGTGATTAATTTAATGTATGGCCATCGGGACTCGTCGCCTCTCTGACGTCGTTGAAGGATTACAACGGCATGTATCAAAGGAGCTCGGAGATGTACCCTCAAACCAGAGTTGATTAGGAGTTTTATAATCCATTTGAATATCTAAGGATACGTTAGCCGTATTTGGGGCTAAGATCAACTTAAACGTTTGTTAAGCATACGTTAGTCCAGTTTGAGACTAAGATCAACTTAACGGGACCGTTTAGATCCGACAAAAGAACATTTGGGCTCTATTGTGCCAGTTTAGGGACGTGGTGGTCCGATATTAGTTTAGGGACGTTTCGGTCCGATATTAGTTTAGGGACGTTTCGGTCCGATGTTAGTTTATGGACGTTTCGGTCCATTATTAGTTTATGGACGTTTCGGTCCGATATTAGTTTAGGGACGTTTCGGTCCGATATTAGTTTAAGGACGTTTCGGTCCGATGTTAGTTTATGGACGTTTTGGTCCATTATTTGTTTATGGACGTTTCGGTCTATTATTAGTTTAGGGACGTTTCGGTCCAATATTAGTTTAAGGACGTTTCGGTCCGATGTTATTTTATGGACGTTTCGGTCCATTATTAGTTTATGGACGTTTCGGTCCATTATTAGTTTAGGGACGTTTCGGTCCGTATTAATGTATGTGGTTGTTGGGACCCGTCACCTCTCTTATATCGTTGAAGGATTACAACGATAAGTGTCAGAGGATCTCGGAGATGTACCCTCGAACCGGATATAGATTGATTTAAGAGAGCAATCTTTGCTCAACAGATTTAATTTAAGGACTTACGGCCAAAATTAGGCTAAGTCCAGTTGAAAATGTTCAACACCCTTATTTATTTTTGGTCTATTAGACCTGTGCTAGGGCTTTGCCCCCACTTAAATAATGCATTGCATTACTTCAGGTCATTTATGCCTATTTTGACTGGGCTCTGCCCTTTTTATTATGATGCAGATCATTTGTTTTGGTCCATTGGACCTTTCAGTTGGGCACTGCCCTTTCAAACCATGCACAGCATTTTATTTGTTAGGCCTGTTAAGCCTTTTAATTGGGCCTGGCCCTTCAGGAAGTGAAATGCCTTGCATTTGTCAGACGCTTTGCGTCTATTATTGAGCGCAAGCGCTTGTGGTGAAGACACGTGTCATGCTCTGGCGAGCGCAAGCGCACTAGCGCAGTGCGCTGCGCTGTTGCGCTGGCGACACGTGGCGCGCTCTCAGCGGGTTGCGCCAATTCCAAAGAGCAAAGCTCTATCTTAAGGGCGCTTAGCGCAAGTGGTTCTATAGCCGACACGTGGCGCTCTCTTAAGAGCGCAACAGCGCAGTTTGGAAGTGCAAAGCACTAAGAATTTTTTTAGATTCAAGAAGGGAAGTGCAAAGCAATGTTTAATTTCTTGATCTAAATTAGATCAAAGAAAAAAAGTTTTTTTCTTTGTTTGAAGGACCAGAGGTTCATAAAAGTGCAAAGCACTATTATTATTTTTTTTATTTTTATTGTTTTTAAAGAACCGGAGGTTCACAAGAAGTGCAAAGCACTGTTTATTATGTAGAGATCATTGATCTTGTTTTTAGATCAATGATCCATTAGAAGGAATTTCTTCTAATTCATGAAGGTTCTTTACCTTTTCTTTTTTTTTTTGAAATCTTCTCAGAATTCTCTCTGTTTAAAGTTCTTGAGTTTTCAAGAAAAAAAAATGTTCCTCCTTTTGAATTAAGGCTTAGGGTCCTTTTTATAGTGCTCACAAATTAGTTAAATTTGTTAAAGAGATCATTCTCTGAGTGATCTGGGGAATTTTCCCCACCGTTGGATCTTTAATCCAAGGGCTTCTGCTTTGCAGAAGAAAATCTTCTTATTTTAACAAGAACAGAAAAGATTTCTTAAAAGCTTAATTTAGTTTGGCGCAGATGCCCCAGCGCGTGACACGTGTCGCGCAGCGCAGAGCGCAGCGCAACTGCGCTAGCGCATCTGCGCTGACACGTGTCGCGCAGCGCAGAGCGCAGCGCAACTGCGCTGACACGTGTCGCGCAGTGCAGAGCGCATTGCAACTGAAGCGTTGCTTCAGACAAATAGAGCTCTGCTCTGATTGGGCGCGCCTTCTTGGGCGTTGCGCTGACGTATTAGCGCTTGACGCGTGGCGCGTTGCGCCCGAGACTTGAAGCGTTGCTTCAAAATTTTGAATTTTGAAATTGAACAGAGCTTTGCTCTGATTGGGCGAAACAAATGCCCCCCCACCGTTGCGCTCACGTGGCGCACACATGAGTGCAGCGGTGGCAACCCCCCTGACCGTTAGATCAAGGGGGTGAGCTCAAGAGGCGCAAGCGCCTTATAAATAGGGCCTCTGGCCCTTGGAAAACTCTCCACCATTTTCTAGATTTAGATTTTCAGAGCTCTGCTCTTGCTTAAGAATTTCAGAGCTTTGCTCTTGCTTTCAGAACTCTAGAGCTTTGCTCTCATTTCCCAAAGTTTAGAAAACTTTAGGTAATAATTAATTTAAAATTAAGTTAAATTAATTTAAATCAATTTTAACCAACAGATCTTTGCTCTCATAGATCTTTTGATCTAAAGAAATTCCCTTTGAGGTTTCATCAGCAGAGCTTTGCTCTCACAAATCCATAGATCTACAGAGATCTTGTTCATGGGTTCTAACCCATGAACAGAGCTTTGCTCTTGAATCAAATGTAGATCTTTTAGATCTGAAAAATGAAGAAAAAATTTTTTTTTATAAGTTTTCATGGATTTTTCGGGATTCCAGAAATTTTAATTTTAAATTTCTTTTCAAAAATTTTCTCTTTGATGGGAAATTACAGAGCTAAGTTCTCTTTATAGAATTTTATTCTTTTGAGACCAGAATTTGACAAGTGTCATTCTGTGACAGAGCTTTGCTCTGAAAGAGGAGATTTTCTCCTTGTCTCTAGGGATTCTTCCCCCTTTTCAAAATGGGAATGTCTCCCCGGGGGCCAACTGACAATCTCATCCAATGATGAGTTTGTCTTATTAATTGACGTATTGTCATTTAGATTTTGTGGGTCCCTCTTTGGTCTCCTACTCACTGCACTGTGGTGCGGTGTAATTAATTAATTTTGATTTTTATTTAATTAATGCATTTTCTTTTTTTTTTTAATGCCAAACGTTGGGATTACAACACTAACGGCTACATTGTTCTTTTGCAGCGATCATGTCTGAAGACACTTCATTCCTGTTCGTCCGCTCGGAGGAGGGATTTCCCGAGGCGCCCTTGGACCGTGAAGCCCTAACCATGATTAGAGAGTACGACCCTGAGTACAAGAAACTCCACCTTTGGGGGTCTTGGTATAACCAGATTATTATGGGTCGACGCAGCTTCACTTGCGCGGTGCCGTCAGAACCTATCACGGCAATTCACTACGCTAACCCACCTCCAGTGCAGTATGCCGTGGAGATGATAGACTGGACCGCGAACAGCTTTCTTCATCCCGCTATGGATGCGGTTCCGGTTCAGCGTCCTATGGTTTTGGATATCCTAGGACGCCGTATCTGTCAGGGAGAAGCACGACCCTGGGGGCAATCATATAACCTTGGTTTGATTCCCCGCCACCCAATTGGCTATCTGCCGTGGGCCCGGTACATCCTGTCGACGAGGAAGTCGCAGTTGATAAGACTAGGGCTGTACACCGCGGTCTACGTCTCTCTTTTCCAATATCCTACGCTCCCCACTTGGTGGTTCAAGACTTTCTTGGAGCAATGGAATATTCCCACCCACACTTTCCTTGCCATGGATCGGGAAGTGTCCATTTCTTTGGAGGAATTCGCGGAGGTATCCGGCCTACCAGTCATGGGGGAACATTATGAAGAGCTGCTCCCGACAGATGAGTACGTCTTCGGTGCTAAGCCGATGGTAAGGGTGATTACGTCGGAAAATGCCGTTCAACACCAATTCCCGAGTCTGATCAAGGTGTTGAACATCTACGAGTCCCTTTTCATCGAACACGGGAGCCGAGGAGTTAATTTTGAGGACTTCATTGCTCGCTTCCTCCGTCCGAGCGTCATTTCGCCAGGAGCCGTCAAATCTGCTATTCTGGATGACCCTTTTGGTCTAGGTTTGGCTAACCTGCCGACGAAGGAGATAGACCAAAAGGCTTTCTTCCTCCCAGACTTCCCTACCATATCTTTCGCGGAAATTGCAGTCCCTGGGATGGATGAGGAGGCCTTTTTCTTAGGATTTCTCGGGCTATGGCTGAGTTGGTTCGCGATCCCAATGCATTCTCATCGCATGCGGACCTCTGTCTTTTATCCAGCCCACCGCATGGTCATTGGGGTAAAGGTGGCAGTGGGGATTGCCGGCCTGGCGCACCTATATCATGGCCTCAGCCGAGCAGCGGATGCCAACGAGCCCGGGGTACTGCACGTGGTCTTCCCGATGCACTACTTTGCATCGTGGCTCGAGCTACACACGGCGGGTGTCTTTAGTATGCATAAAAGGCCTTCATTCTTTGACAAGTGCGGTTTTCCTCGCATTTTACATCTAATTGGCTCATCAATCGTGACCCCTTCACCACGGGACGCCAGGGGTTTACTGCTTCGCCCTCACACCGTTGGAGTTGGGATGTCCTTTATTGATAAGGTATTAACCATTGGGAAGGCGTCCACCACTGCGGTGCGACCATTACAGGACTCCTTCAAGGATGGAGCTTCAGTGTTGACGGCCCGGGAGATCCTCCATTTGTATTCTATTAGACCGGGTTTCCTAGTCTTCAGGCAGGGCGGTGCAGCAGTCTTTATGAGATATAACCCGCATCGTTTTGCCCGACAACTGGGTTACGATCAAGGGGTACCCTTAGAAGCTTTCTTACTGGAACCTGCTGTAAATGAAGAAGGGATGGAGAACGCGTTACACCACTTCATGCGCCTGAACACGGGTTCTTTTTTTTTCATTAGCACGCCGGTCTGTGCTCCACGACTCCTTAATGTATATAAAGAGTGGTACAATCATGCGACGGGGGATGTTATAAAGGAAGAAAGGCGAGTGTTGATCGACCGTAAAGAAGTACCCCCCGGTACCAATCGTAACGCTCCCTTAGCGCCAAGGATCCTGGTAGTCCCTCCTCTAAAAGATGCTGGGGGCAGACCATCACGTGCGCAAAGTCCTCCACGTGAGCTGCCGCTCCCTGATATCACAGACGCACCTCCCGCACCCTGTGCTCCAGTGGAGGCAGTGGTTGTACCCTCGCCAGAGTCTGGCGTGGGTGCGGACATCGGGACTCGTCGTCCCAAAGCGGCTGCTAAGCGGAAGTCGATCCCCCGCGAGCCTAGGGTCGGGGGTCAAAAGAAAAAGAAGAAGTCGCTCTTCGCTGCGGATGTCGTGTTCGGCCAGGAACCCCATGCCCCTCATGCTGAAGGTCTGCTCGAATATGGGACTAACGCAGGGTTGGTGATGCCGCCGCCGGACGATACAGACTTGGAGGCTGCTCTCAGAGCTTCGGCATGGTTGGTGAAGCGTGACGCGTGGCTGGCTAAGCTTGCGCAATCAGGTAACTACTAGTCGCCTTTTCTTTATTGCAACATATCCTCTTCATTATTTTTGACTAACGCTTTTCTTTCTTTTCTTTCAACAGGCATCACTGATGAAGAAGCCATTGCTGCTTCTTTGAGGACTTTTCAGGAGGAGGAACGTCTCAGGGCATCTATGGGCCTTAGTAAGTTTCAACTCATCAAGTTTTTCATTTTCCTTGTGTTATGGTCGATCTAACCCTTCCCTTTTAATTACAGGAACCTCAATGCCGTTCCCTCCTAGCGACGCAGATGTTGTACCAGCTGCCGACGTTCCTGCTTCTTCTGGGCCACCGCAGGAGGTTCGTCTTGGAGAGCCGATGAGAGGTGCCTTAAAGGCTCTGGAGGCATCCCTGAATGAAGACGATGATGCCTTGAAGGAGGCATCACAGAGGTCCCTCATGACCGCTCGGGAGGAGAGGAAGCGGTTGAGGTGTGAGGCGAAGGCGCGCAGGGCTGCCTTGGCTATGGGAGCGGGCCCCAGCACCGCCCCTCGAGCTGATACTCCCTCTGAAGAGGCCCCTGTCGCCCTATCCACTGCCCGCAGAGAGGTGGCGCGAGCAGTTCGGAGCGCAAACGGTAAATCCGCTTCAGGTAATATTTCTCTCAGAGTTTTTGTTATAAGGATTTTAATGTCATTGGTCCTTATATCTCTTATCTTTGCAGGGCCAAGTCCGATCGAGGGAGAGGCGGAAGCCATTGATCCCAAAGAAATAGAGGAAGCAGTACTTGCCGAACTCGAGCCGACGGTGGGCAACGTCGTTATGGCTTTGGAGCCTGAGGTGGAGGTTGAGGGGCCTGCCGCCGAGAAGGTCATTGTTGCCGAACCTGAAGCGGTGGCAGATGATATGATCATTATAACTGAGTCCAGGGTGGTGGCGGCTGAGGCGCTCGAGGTCGGCGGTCCCTTGGTGACGATAGACGATACAACCACAGCTACTGAACCTGAGAGAGTAGTGGGTGAGGTGGCCATGATTCCCGAGGACGAGCCAACCGCTCCTTCTCTGAAATCTGGCAATACTCCAATCATAGCTCTTCCCGTCTATGGCCCTCCGCCGTCCCCAGGTCTTGCTAGCACGACGACGGTCCCCATCGAGTCGGGTGACGAGGCCACGGGCGGTGGTCTCATGTCGGTAGAGGAGGGAGTCGCCTCCGTTTCAGCCGGGAGCTCCTCAGGTAAAGCCCAAGTGACTGCCTTTCTTAACTTTACAATCTTTTCTGACAAGTTCAGTTTTTCGTAATGCAGGTGCAGCTAGTGCTGATGGCCCACTGCTTGAAGGAGCGCCTTCAACGACTGCCTTGGCGGTGGTCACCTCTCAACCCTCTCTTATTCCTTCGAAGATGTTGGAAGGTATGGGTTTATAACTTATTAATCCTTTCTTTCAGATATACAGTTTATGTACTGAAGTCACACTGTTGTATCTTTCAGGAGTGCTTTTTGATCATCTCTATCAAGTGTTGCTCCCACACTTCTCCTTCCCATCTGAATTCCCCTCCCCGTCTGGTGGCGCTGGTGAGTATTGTTCCCGATTGGTAGCTTTGTCTTTTTAGCGGTAGAATTATTTCCAACTCTCTCTTGTTCTGACTGCAGCGTTGCAAATCGAAGGGGGAGCAGAAAGATGGGCTGCGCCACCAGCCCTTCCGGCCTTGCCACCCGTTTCCACCGGTATAGTAAACCATCTTATCAATGACTTCCTTCGTATCTATTGAATCATCATCTAATCGCCTTTCGTATTTTTCCAGCTGTCGTTCCAGTCTCGGTATCTTTTGATTCTCGCATTACAATACCGGGCGGCCCTTCCCAGCGACGCCCGTCCTCAAAAGGTGCCGCGAATAGTTTGCGCATGTTGAGCGACTATATCGAGGAGCTCGACATCGAGGCTCCAGTATCTGCTGAGGATTTCGCCACGACGGTTAACCTGATGTTGGCGATATTTGCTACCTTCCATGACGAGGGTACTGTCACCTTTTGGGTTAACTATTGTCGAGAGATCGAGGCTCGCCTTCATCAACTAGAGTCAACGCGCCTGTCCCCTGAGACTTTGGCCTCGAGCACTCAACGGGGAGCATGGCTCGAGCAAAGCGCTTCTCATTTCCGTCATCTGGAACAAGAAGTGGTTTTGAGGCTGAAGGAGTGCCAAGAATCTTCAAGAAACACTGCTCGCCTGCGTGCTGAAGTTGAGACGAACGCCGCTGAGGTAAAGGCCGTCTTCGAGGGTCTTCTGGAGCGCATCTCAAATGGGCTGAGACTGAAGCGGGCACTCGATATTGCCGAGCGTGACATTGCAGGCCGTGAGGCTGCTCATCAGGCCGTCAGGGATCAGCTTGCATCCGTCGCACAGCAACGGGCCCAAGTGGAGGCGGAGTTGGCAGTGGTGGCCAATCGGGAAAAAGCATGGAAGGAAGTGTGCGAGCAATTGCTGGATCTGTGCAAGACGCTTCCTTCTCAGTAATTTTCCTTGTATCGTTGGTATTTGTAACATATATGTATATCTTGTATTCTTTAGTACGATGTATCCTAAACTCAACCAATATTTATGAATGAAAGGTGCATATTTTTGTAATGTCTTGTGTCATTTCTCCGTCTTTTCTTTCTTTTATTATCAGTATGCCACCTTAGTAACCATGATTGACGGATGATTAGGACGAGTATCCCGACCTTCTTAAGAAATAACGATGGCTTAGGCCGCAGGTTCAGATCTGTTGCCTAAGACTTTTCAATTCTATGAGCCGTGAGGGTCTCATAGAGGCTTTTCTCCCTACGGATCGAGAGGATCTCATAGGTGGATTTTCTCCTTAGGAATCGTGAGGATTCTTAAGTGTGGTTTGTAAGTGCACGGCGGCGCCCCGGCCGTCGAACCGACGCCGGAATGCGGAAGCGGTGAATAACTTTAATTTTTGCGGACTTTGCAAACCGGCACCACCGCGCACTAAAACCGGATCGGGCCATTAAACTAAATCTAGCTAACAACAAAGAGAAGGGGAAGAGATGTACCGACGATCCAAGTCCTCCGGTCTTCATCTCCACTCCGATCTCCTCGCGGGATCTCCGTCCGTCTCCTCCTCGTCGGAAAGGGCACCACGTCGCCTGTATCTTTTACGGGCTCCCACCTCAATACCGAGGCAACTCGGGCGCGAAGCTGGCGAATCGACGCGTCCAAGATATGCTGTAGGAAGTGTAGAGTCTATGTCTCATTGGGGTATTAGAGTTGCCTTTAGATGGAGGGATCAATAAGAAATGAACTTGGGGTTTTTTGTAGCAATGGAAAAATGAGATGAATCAATAATTTTTCCATACCCTCACCAAAAAGAAAATGAACCATCATCCTCTACTCAAGTGGCCGGCCAAGTCTATATGTGGGAAAATGGTGGGAGGAATTAACAAAGGAAGGTGAGTGTAGGAGATAGAAGGAGGTGACCACATCCTCAACCATACCCTTTCCTCCATACCCTTTCCAATCACACCATACTCACACTTTATCACAATAAATGCAAAAGCATGGTGAAAAGATAATGATAGCTATCATAATCAATAGATTTGCAAGAAACCCCCTCCACAAAGATTATTTGCACAATTGCAAATAACCCCCTCCATCGGAAAAGTCCGGCCGGGAAAAAGCAAAGGAAAACCGGCCGGAATGGAATGCAAACTGGCAACTCCAGAAAACTGGTCCCGTAATAAATTACAGGAAAACCCCGATACTGTGCATACACACCCGCATCTGTATTCCGTCCGGATACAAATGCAATGAGACAAAATCTACACTGTACTAAACTAGGACCGGCTTAAACCAAAGCCGGCTAGTATTATCCGTTCGATCCTGATCCGTGCAATACCGCACGTATCTGATCGAACCCTGCCATATACCTATACGGCTACTAGTACAAACCGTCCGATCCTGATCCGTGCAATACCGCACGTATCTGATCGGACCCTGCCATATCTCCATACGGCCTCTACAGCGTTTTGCCCGAAACTTGAGTAACTGAAAGTGTGGTGGACTCTAAAGACTCGTCAATACTATGGCTGTGGATTTAACCACTAGCACGTCAGAGGTATAAGCCAATACGTAACGGGCCACCAGCTATTGACCAAAAGGGACGTCGATGAGCGAACTCATCCTGACACCCTACTGAGCCTGTCAGTGACAATATCCGTGCAGTCCGGTCCGTTCGTCTATGAGTATCGCATGGCGGGCCTAGGGGGTTGGTAAAAGTCAGACCCCCAAAAGCGGTACAAGTCGTGTCGGAGTGTAGCCCAGAACACCCTGAGATACTACTGGAATACCTACCAGTAAATCTCCTTGCCTTGGCCAAGGACTTCGTGTAATGGCTCTCCTAGACACAGCGCGACCTCACCCCCAATACCGGGAGAGACGAAACCCCTGAAGATACGCTCACTGCCTCCATGTGGCTCGGGACTGTACCCAACTAAAACCTGTTTGCACGACTCCTTTGAGCCGTGGTAGGGTAGTAATCAAAGTACAGTGGGAACTCACACGAGACAAATGACGATCCCCAGGTCGATGAACTAACCTGCACACATGTCACCAGGGAACTGCCATCTGACGTCTGGTATATGACCAACTAGCATGTTCCCGGCGAGTCCTGTCCGGTGTACTCATAACCCAATGAGCACCTGTATACATCTTAGGTGATCCAACTGACACCAGTGGCTTGTGAGACCGGCCACCGCCCCTCGTCGGGGTCTCGACTGTATACACTAGTCTACTAATGGAGTATCGATGCCCGGTCTCGAAACTCCCACGACTAGGGACCTTTTAAGGATATGCTTGTAGACCCCCAGCTCCCACTTATATGATCGCCCTCATACTGCTGGTGGTCAAGCAAGAATCCTAGGGGCTCTATCAACGTGTAATAGCGACGTGTCATGTCACCTAAAGCAGTACACGATGATAAAGGTAAACCAGATAGCATACTATCATCTCGAGTAAGACTGTCCTACTGGGATAGGTCCTCCCTCAATCATTACAATCACGTACCTGTGACCTAATAATTGACTCTGAAGGCACTATCTCCAACAATCTCCCACTTGCACTCAAGGCTAATTATTGCGATGTCGCATACTCACAGCCCGTGTGATACCGAACATCCAACTCCTCTACTAGTCAGTCTCACAAAGCTCGTTTGCGGAACTATTGCGTTCGAGGAATAGCCTCAATGAGTGGATCCGCTTAGTTGTTTCTTCCCATGTCTCTCTATATCTCATGTTCGCGGAGAAAACCATCTCCCGAAATGAGCAATACCTGTCTTAGAATGTGTCTGGATGTCTGATGGGACACAGCTCATAAATGAACTCCAAATCCAAACTTCTTAGACTGTATCGTCAACTGAACTTAATCAGTATCCTGCGCGCCATGCCTCCCTCAGTATTGCCTTGGATCACCTGTCCAAAATACTGCCCCTCGTCAGAGGGAAAACTATAACTCTGACAACCTCCTTGTCGTCCATGTCACCTTGGAAGCCTGGAATGATAACTGTCTCCCAAATGAGGCTGTCGTTATCATATCCCTAGAACATCCACTTATGTTCTAAAACTGCTTCCGACTGTTTCTCCAGGATTGGATTAATGTCAACTTATTGCATTTAGTGCAAGAACAACATCTGGTGTGGTACTTGACATCTCACGATTGACTCAATTGCCTAAGCAAGTGATCTGCCAATCATGCACGTCCCTCTCCCCTTTAGTCTGTAAGACACCTTTAGAGAGGGTGACTCCATTACCTGCAGGTACACTACCGTGCCAGGAGTCGTCCATCCTAAATACTCTTAGAATGCTGTCAAGTACCCTGATTGGGAAACCACCCAAATCTAGATCTAAAACCATAGATCTAGTAACCAGTATGTCTGATATAAAATCCATGTCCTTTGTGGAGAAACTACTGTGTGACGACCAAAGTATAACCGATTGTAGTGTAGGAGTTTCTTTTCCTACTCTGTGTATATCATCCAAATACCAGGATATCACACCCTACTACCTTCTCAACAGATCCATCCCCTATTCTGATGAAGTCAAACCCATGACTGTCACGTCAGAAATAGATGATCTATCTCCGCTACTTCTGCTCTAGTCTATAAATAGACATAAGCTACCTGTCCACCAATGCTTCCGCTGCTCCCACTGACTACGACAACCCTCTGGCAGAGTCATATAGACGTACACTTCTAAAACTGGTTTAGAACGACGCTATACTCATCCTCCCGCCGGGTCTCGTAACCTGGAACAACAGCAATGGAAATTGTGGGTAAACAAGAACTTCCCTGTCACCGTCCTTGAGGCTACCGTAGTACCTCTCGGGTGCCTGAAGTTACCCACCTTATCTGCGGAGTGGCCAATGGAATGTCAATCCTATTGAATCTTTAGGTTCCTTATCAAATCTTCAGTAATCGTTTGCGGTTCTGGAATCACTTCCAGTTCTACCATACTCCCACTACTGTTTTCTGGAAAAAAAATCCATTTTTAATAAAACTGTGGCGAGTCTAGAACAATATTGCTATTGTTCATCCAGATGGTAGAAAATCAACCCGCGTCATAGCCTGGGTCAACCCACAAACAGCCATTACAGAAACGTGCCTCGAGTTATCCAGTGTCTGGTTTTAATCATAAACCGGACAACTCCCCGTACCTTAACATCGTTAAGATATGAACTGTTCTATATCCAATATAAAAAACAGAGGCACTGATTTAATTGAACCAGATTCAAATCATGCAGCTGTCTCCAGTGCATGTCAACTAAATGGAGAGAGGCCGATCAGCGTTACTCAACTTAGGAATGCTTCCAATTATGAGTAACCTGAAAGAGAAGCAATTTCTCTTTATCATTACTATCAACTGAATACCATACACAAGTATCTACATCTTCGATCTCTTTGAAGAATCCCGATACTTGCTATACCTGGTTCTCTACTCTATTCAAATACCTATAACTCCTCAAAACTTAGACCCTGTGTTTCCACGAAACACCTGTCTAAAAACTAGAGAAGTCATAAGTAAACCGAATATAGTACGAGGACCAACCCCTCTGTCCTGATGGACCCTGGACAACATACAATACTCTGTATAAGTCCCTTGAGTCTGATAACTCATTCACTGTGTGTCGTAGGTTGAAAACTGTACTTATGGTTAAGAAGAATTACACCGATGTTTAATGCTCCTTACCTAACCATCCACTGATATAGGTAAATGTCGTAGACATAATTTCAGAAAGGTGTATCTCACTCTATGAAAATAGACGTACAGATATATCAATTTGAAATTGGTGCATAACAGCGGATATTCAAAACCAGATATTTGCCGACCGGCAAACAGCCCAGGTGATTTCCTCAAATATCACCGATTACAACGAATCCCGATATAATGAAGATGATCACCCAATTCCCAATAACTTACTCCCACTCATCATCTGTAAAACCATAAAGATGTGAGAATCGTACCTGGTAAATACATACCCTGGAGTAAGTATCTAATCGGGAAATCAGTTTTTCTTTAACATTACACAGTGAAACTGAAACATTGAAATGTTCCGATGGGGTATTTTGGTATTCCTAGTAATGCCTCTTCCAGATTCACGACTGTAACCGTATAGTTCTTTGCCACCTCTCCAAATCCCTTCATATGTCTTTAGTCTTTGCCTTCTGCACACCCCTTAGGCCAAATGGTTTTCTTCCTTCCCTACCATTCGGCACCAGCCTATGGTTTGGAAGAAGACTATCCAATAAGCATAATGGGTGTACTGTCCCAATCCTAGGAACACTCGCAATGCGAGAGAAGGTGAAGATAAAAGACACCTGAATGTACTTTATTCCTATTTCTCCTGAACCAGGATCCATCCCCGAACTGGAACAAGTTCCTTTCGAGTTCGTATATAACCATACGATGGATTATCCAAATAAACTGTGGATCTTCGTAGTGATACGGAGTGTCCTGGAGAAATACAAAGGTGATGTGGGAGTGGTAACGAAATATTTGGTTTGGTCGTGAATATCTGTTGCAATTTACTTTGCCCTCTTACTAATCCCTTGCTTTGTCTTAATCTTAATACCTTCTGCACACCATCGTTATGCTAATTGGTTTTCTTCATTCCCTACCGGTCGGCACCAGCCTAAGGTTTGGAAGAAGACAATCCAATTTGCATAATAGGTGTACTACCCCTAAACCAAGGAGTACTCGTAACCTGAGAGAGGGTAAAAGGAAAAGACAACTGAATAATCCTATCCGTTTTCTCCAGAACCTGAAACCATCCTCGAATAAATTCTTTCGAGTTCGTATCTAACCATACGATGGTTTTGTCCAATGGAAGTGGACGTTCGTAGTAATACGGGGTGTCCTGGAGAAAAGGGTAAAAGTAGGAGTGGCAATGAGGTCTGCAACTCTTGACAATCCAAAAGCCGGTGTTTAAGAAGGTTCGGTCAACTTGGTCACTGAGTCAAAGTCTTAGGGTCGGGTCAATGGTCGCTGCCAAAGAGAGAGAGAAAAGAAACACTCAGCGTGCACTCTAACCTAGATCAGAATGGTCACCAATTTATCTAATCTGGAATCCTCCCACTGTACCTCAAATTCTCCTCCAAACCTAAAAGAAGAATTAGTCGGGGTCACCCGAGGAGTAAACTAACTCATCAGTGGGAATCGGGATCCAACTCTCATCGCATGACAACGTGACGGAATCCGCTCACGGTATCACACTCCAGAAGGTATGCGCATATCTGGCAAGTTTCAGTACTTTTGAAACTCCCGATGTGATTTCTGCCCCATGCTCTTATGACCTTGGCGTGAGGTCAAAATATCATAAGTCACATGTCAAGTTCTGCCCATCATTATCCAGGTTAATTTGAATCCACCCGTACATACCCTTGACGTAGGCCAAAATAGTAGTACGACTGTCCCAAACCAACGCATCTATCTATGCAACAGATAAATACCCGGCAGCTACCAATCACTATGCCTTGGCGTGAGGTCAAAATACATAGCTTGAATACTACCGAATATTTAACTGAAATGACGGAGGGCTACGAATGGTTTCTGGCGAAAACCTTTAACGTAATGAACTTGATATCGTCGAAGGAACGGATAGCTTTTTGAAAATATAGTGACGAAAACCGTTGCTAAAGAGGTCACTCCCGGTGAAGGGATCTCGGCTCTTTCCCCGTAGAATGAGGTGCAGGATATTCCAACTGAATACCACGGTGCAAAGCAAAAGTAATCGGCTATAGTGAAGTTAGTGCCCTGACGCAAACTTCTGTCCAAGGGGTCACTCCCGGTGAAGGGATCTCGGCCCTTGCCTCGTCGACTGAGGAGCAGGATATTCTAATGAATACCACGATGCAAAACAAAAGTAAACGTCCTCGCAATAACAGCTTTTGAAAAAGTGTTCCAACAACATCAGAATAGGTTTGTTTTTAACTTTGCATTGATCCGAATCAATGCAGTCCCATCAATTGATCACACCAAAAAGAACGAAAATATACTGATGTACGTATATGCCATCCGCATTCGCCACTGGGTCCCGTCATTACCCGTTAGGTTAGCTTACTAACGACAGAGCGGGGACTGGACTAGCGCGGATGCAAAACATATACAACATCTACTAATATATATACCAATATATTATATTCGCTCAAGGCGTGAATAAAATGCAACATCACAGAAATGTACAGCATCACAGAACAATACAGATATCTGGGATCCCCGGGTTTCACAGAGCCGCTGAAACCCGACGTTCCCCTGGTCGTGTGGATAGCCTGTGCAATGAAAACCTAGACCCCTACGGGCGCGGCAAGTCACCCGCCAAAACCTGAAGCGAGGCAGCCCCCTTCAGCGCCGTGAATGGACCACCCAGCACTTCACGGAATCCGGCAACTTGGGCACCCCTCCTGGGTCAACCTGTACCCCCTACGAGTGCGGCGAATAGCCCGCCAATCCTAGAGTGAAGCCCCCTCCGTCTCAATGCCATGAGATGCGGGCTTGTTGCCCTCCAGAACCCGGCTATCCGTGCACCCCTCCGCGGGGCAATCCTAGTACAGAAAGTAAAATATACATACACCGGGTACATCGACCGCAACCAGGTCGTGCCCCAAAATAATAATACAATCAGGCAGTGACGGCAGTCCACATGTCGGACGCTCGCCCCGCAATATCAAATGTACATAATACAACAGCACAGTACTAGCATTGCATCCAGGCTATCCCCCACGACCGATCCGCAACATCACAGCAAATACATAGAACATCAACGTGAAAGTCACGTTCGCAAATCCGTCTAACCGGGCTATAGCAGTTAGACCGGATTTACCGATCGAGTGACATTCACGGTCGCAGATATAATGTAAATACTGTGAAAAATGTGTTTAAAAAAATTTCCGATTGATCAAACAATTAACAAGTGGGCCCCAAAGAAAACTGTAGCACTCACAGAAACAATTGGCCCAACTTTAATATTCCAAAGCCCATATTTTAAGCCCAGAAGGCCTCTGTAAAAAAATGGTGAAGTGATGTGAATAGTGCGCGGCGGAAGGGCCGCACAAAGGGGGTTTTCGCGGCGGTTCCGCGCTCCAACTGTGGAGTTACTTCATCGAATTTTTACAGAGCTCTTAGATTTTCCAGTACATCATTATTTTACAACCTGAAAAATTTTTCGAGACCAAAATATTTCAACAGAAACTGATGTGAACAAAAAATACGGTTTTTGGAAATTTTGGTCGATCGGAAATGCAAACACACCAAACGAAGCTAGACGAAGTTAATGGCGAGGCTCTGATACCACTGTAAGTGCACGGCGGCGCCCCGGCCGTCGAACCGACGCCGGAATGCGGAAGCGGTGAATAACTTTAATTTTTGCGGACTTTGCAAACCGGCACCACCGCGCACTAAAACCGGATCGGGCCATTAAACTAAATCTAGCTAACAACAAAGAGAAGGGGAAGAGATGTACCGACGATCCAAGTCCTCCGGTCTTCATCTCCACTCCGATCTCCTCGCGGGATCTCCGTCCGTCTCCTCCTCGTCGGAAAGGGCACCACGTCGCCTGTATCTTTTACGGGCTCCCACCTCAATACCGAGGCAACTCGGGCGCGAAGCTGGCGAATCGACGCGTCCAAGATATGCTGTAGGAAGTGTAGAGTCTATGTCTCATTGGGGTATTAGAGTTGCCTTTAGATGGAGGGATCAATAAGAAATGAACTTGGGGTTTTTTGTAGCAATGGAAAAATGAGATGAATCAATAATTTTTCCATACCCTCACCAAAAAGAAAATGAACCATCATCCTCTACTCAAGTGGCCGGCCAAGTCTATATGTGGGAAAATGGTGGGAGGAATTAACAAAGGAAGGTGAGTGTAGGAGATAGAAGGAGGTGACCACATCCTCAACCATACCCTTTCCTCCATACCCTTTCCAATCACACCATACTCACACTTTATCACAATAAATGCAAAAGCATGGTGAAAAGATAATGATAGCTATCATAATCAATAGATTTGCAAGAAACCCCCTCCACAAAGATTATTTGCACAATTGCAAATAACCCCCTCCATCGGAAAAGTCCGGCCGGGAAAAAGCAAAGGAAAACCGGCCGGAATGGAATGCAAACTGGCAACTCCAGAAAACTGGTCCCGTAATAAATTACAGGAAAACCCCGATACTGTGCATACACACCCGCATCTGTATTCCGTCCGGATACAAATGCAATGAGACAAAATCTACACTGTACTAAACTAGGACCGGCTTAAACCAAAGCCGGCTAGTATTATCCGTTCGATCCTGATCCGTGCAATACCGCACGTATCTGATCGAACCCTGCCATATACCTATACGGCTACTAGTACAAACCGTCCGATCCTGATCCGTGCAATACCGCACGTATCTGATCGGACCCTGCCATATCTCCATACGGCCTCTACAGCGTTTTGCCCGAAACTTGAGTAACTGAAAGTGTGGTGGACTCTAAAGACTCGTCAATACTATGGCTGTGGATTTAACCACTAGCACGTCAGAGGTATAAGCCAATACGTAACGGGCCACCAGCTATTGACCAAAAGGGACGTCGATGAGCGAACTCATCCTGACACCCTACTGAGCCTGTCAGTGACAATATCCGTGCAGTCCGGTCCGTTCGTCTATGAGTATCGCATGGCGGGCCTAGGGGGTTGGTAAAAGTCAGACCCCCAAAAGCGGTACAAGTCGTGTCGGAGTGTAGCCCAGAACACCCTGAGATACTACTGGAATACCTACCAGTAAATCTCCTTGCCTTGGCCAAGGACTTCGTGTAATGGCTCTCCTAGACACAGCGCGACCTCACCCCCAATACCGGGAGAGACGAAACCCCTGAAGATACGCTCACTGCCTCCATGTGGCTCGGGACTGTACCCAACTAAAACCTGTTTGCACGACTCCTTTGAGCCGTGGTAGGGTAGTAATCAAAGTACAGTGGGAACTCACACGAGACAAATGACGATCCCCAGGTCGATGAACTAACCTGCACACATGTCACCAGGGAACTGCCATCTGACGTCTGGTATATGACCAACTAGCATGTTCCCGGCGAGTCCTGTCCGGTGTACTCATAACCCAATGAGCACCTGTATACATCTTAGGTGATCCAACTGACACCAGTGGCTTGTGAGACCGGCCACCGCCCCTCGTCGGGGTCTCGACTGTATACACTAGTCTACTAATGGAGTATCGATGCCCGGTCTCGAAACTCCCACGACTAGGGACCTTTTAAGGATATGCTTGTAGACCCCCAGCTCCCACTTATATGATCGCCCTCATACTGCTGGTGGTCAAGCAAGAATCCTAGGGGCTCTATCAACGTGTAATAGCGACGTGTCATGTCACCTAAAGCAGTACACGATGATAAAGGTAAACCAGATAGCATACTATCATCTCGAGTAAGACTGTCCTACTGGGATAGGTCCTCCCTCAATCATTACAATCACGTACCTGTGACCTAATAATTGACTCTGAGGGCACTATCTCTCTTATAATTCGTAGGGATCTTATAAGAGAATTTTTCCTTCTCACGAGTCGAGAGGACCCGTAAGCGGTTGTTTCCCTCCTTATCGAAATTCAACTTCGGAGAGTGAGACCCGTGAATAGTATGCAAGAGACCATTTTGGATTGACTTGCAGGGACCTATTGCTCAAGAAGCAAGCTTTTCAATCCTTGCTGTCTGAGACTTCTTCTTACAAATTGAGACGAATCGGGAATTTGCTCGCGGAGAGGGTGATGGCTCTGCGAGTTGACATGAGTAGGCTCTCATCACGGAGTGTTTGTATTCGTGAGTCGAGGAGTTTTGCTAGGGATTATTTGTTTACCAAGCGCCAAGGATTATTTGTTTCCTTGGGGTTTGAAACGAGTCGAGAATTCCTACGGAGGCACTGGTGGCTCTGCGGGTCGACGCGGATCAGGATGCTCACGTCAAGGAGTGTTTGTATCCGTGAGTCGAGGAGTTTTGCTAGGGATTATTTGTTTCCCGAGCGCCAAGGATTATTTGTTTCCTTGGGGTTTGAAACGAGTTGAGGATTCCTACGGAGGCACTGGTGGCTCTGCGGGTCGACGCGGATCAGGAGGCTCTCGTCAAGGAGTGTTTGTATCCGTGAGTCGAGGAGTTTTGCTAGGGATTATTTGTTTCCCGAGCGCCAAGGATTATTTGTTTCCTTGGGGTTTGAAACGAGTCGAGGATTCCTACGGAGGCACTGGTGGCTCTGCGGGTCGACGCGGATCAGGAGGCTCTCGTCAAGGAGTGTTTGTATCCATGAGTCGAGGAGTTTTGCTAGGGATTATTTGTTTCCCGAGCGCCAAGGATTATTTGTTTCCTTGGGGTTTGAAACGAGTCGAGGATTCCTACGGAGGCACTGGTGGCTCTGCGGGTCGACGCGGATCAGGAGGCTCTCGTCAAGGAGTGTTTGTATCCGTGAGTCGAGGAGTTTTGCTAGGGATTATTTGTTTCCCGAGCGCCAAGGATTATTTGTTTCCTTGGGGTTTGAAACGAGTCGAGGATTCCTACGGAGGCACTGGTGGCTCTGCGGGTCGACGCGGATCAGGAGGCTCTCGTCAAGGAGTGTTTGTATCCGTGAGTCGAGGGATTTGCCAGGGATTATTTGTTTCCCGAGCGCCAAGGATTATTTGTTTCCTTAGGGTTTGAAACGAGTCGAGGATTCCTACGGAGGCACTGGTGGCTCTGCGGGTCGACACGGATCAGGAGGCTCTCGTCAAGGAGTGTTTGTATCCGTGAGTCGAGGAGTTTTTCTAGGGATTATTTGTTTCCCGAGCGCCAAGGATTATTTGTTTCCTTGGGGTTTGAAACGAGTCGAGGATTCCTACGGAGGCACTGGTGGCTCTGCAGGTCGACGCGGATCAGGAGGCTCTCGTCAAGGAGTGTTTGTATCCGTGAGTCGAGGAGTTTTGCTAGGGATTATTTGTTTCCCGAGCGCCAAGGATTATTTGTTTCCTTGGGGTTTGAAACGAGTCGAGGATTCCTACGGAGGCACTGGTGGCTCTGCGGGTCGACGCGGATCAGGAGGCTCTCGTCAAGGAGTGTTTGTATCCGTGAGTCGAGGGATTTGCCAGGGATTATTTGTTTCCCGAGCGCCAGGGATTATTTGTTTCCCGAGCGCCAAGGATTATTTGTTTCCTTGGGGTTTGAAACGAGTCGAGGATTCCTACGGAGGCACTGGTGGCTCTGCGGGTCGACGCGGATCAGGAGTCTCTCGTCAAGGAGTGTTTGTATCCGTGAGTCGAGGAGTTTGTTGGGAGAGTATGGCTCTCCTTTTGTTTACGCCCTTGGATTGTATACAGGGATCGATGTGATCTTAATTGTAGGGCCAAAATTTTATCATCATTATTTTTTTTTGTTTTATTTCCGCGATGCTCTATCATTTCAGCTTTTATATCGCGAAGGTCGCGATCGCCTAATCATTTCGGCTATTTTTCGCGGTGCCCAACCATTTTGGCTGTTTATTTTATTTTTACTCGCTGCTTTTTATTGCGAGTTGCCCAATCATTTCGGCTATTTCGCATGCATACATTTTACTTGCTGCTTTTTATTGCAAGTTGCCCCATCATTTCGGCTATTTCGTATGCATGTGCGGCCTACTGGCTTTTCGCCGTAAACCTGAAATTGGACATCGATTTCGTCATCAGCATCGCTACAACTGGGATATTGCCAGGAGCGAATCATCATCCGCCTCTGTCGCTGTCGAACGAAGGTGGCTTAGCGACCAGGGTTAGGGTCTTGTCGACTAAGGCTTTGACTTCATGAGCCGTAAGGGTCTCATAAAGGTATTTCTCTCTACAAGTCGTGAGGATCTTATAGGTGTATTTTCTCCCTAGGAATCGTGAGGGTTCCTAAGTGTTTTGTTCCTCTGTAAGTCGTAAGGATCCTACAAGAGGGTTTTCTCTTTGCAAATCGAGAGGATTTACAAGGGTTATTCATCATGCGAACATATCCCCAGTCTCGGATGAGACTTGATTAGGGAAATGTTTATTCGCGCCCGTGGATTGTATACAAGGGTCAGTATTGAGCCTCTTGTAGATCAATATCGAAGGTTGTGGGGGATTTTCTTAAGAACAGGTTTAGGTTTCTGTAACTTAAGACTTTCAAATCTCATGAGCCGGGAGGGTCCCATAAGAGAATTCTCCTTACGAGTCGTGAGGATCTCGTAAGTGTATTTTCTCCTTATGAATCGTGAGGATCCCTAAGTGTGTTGCTCCTTTGTGAGTCGTAAGGATCTCACGCAGGTGGTTTCTCCTTACATGGTCGAGGGGACCCTACAAGTGTCTTTTAACGAGGTTGCGCCCTTTCGGGTTTTCACAAACACTCGCCGGTTGTCCTGCTGTTTTTACTCACGGAGCCCTTTCGGGTTTTCATCCGTGCCCATTTTGCTTATGGACATACCGTTTTTTGTTTTTTTTTTTTTTAATTATTTTATTTATTTATTTATTTATTATTATTTTTTTATTTTTACTTTCTTTTTTTTTTTACAAGGTCGCGCCCTTTCGGGTTTTCACGAACACTTGCCGGCAGCCCTGCTGTTTTTACTCACGGAGCCCTTTCGGGTTTTCATCCGTGCCCATTTTGCTTATGGACGTACCGTTTTTTTTATTCTTTTTCATATATATTTTTTATTTTTTCTTTCTCTCTCCTTTTTCTTTTCTCGCCCGTCTAAAGATACTGCGGTAGTAGTTTTAAAGACGTTTCGGTCTGCTATTAGTTTAAGGACATTTCGGTCCGCTGTTGAGAAGCTGGCTACTGCTTATACAGTTCGAGCCTAGGAAGATAGCGAGCGGACATAGTCGTCGTCATCTATCGTTGACCTAGGCTGTGGCTTATTAAGCGTAGTATTTCTTTAGGAAGCGACCGTTTATTGGTCTGAAAGGCCTTTCACCGTGCATGTCCATGAGTAGATAGGCCCCACCTTGGTAAACTTTATCTATGATGTATGGGCCTTCATAGTTCGGCTCGAATTTTCCCCGCTTGGCGCGATTGGGGATCATAGGCCTTTTGACCACTAGCACGAGTTCGCCTTGGTGGAATGTCCTCGGTCGGGTCAATCTTTCGTATGAGCGCATCATCTTTGCTTTATAAGCTTCCAGATTTTGTTGCGCTATGAGCCTAGTTTCATCAAGGGCGTCAAGCTCCTCAAGCCGAAGGTGAGCATTTTCTTCGTCTGTTAGCTCGTGGTGAACTGCCACTCGTAGAGAGGGTAACTCTATCTCGAGAGGGAGTACTGCTTCGGTACCGAACACCAACGCGTATGGCGTTGTGTTTGTAGCTGTCTTGAACGTGGTTCGATACGCCCAAAGAGCTTCTTGCAGTCTCTCATGCCAGTCTTTCTTACTTCGGGACACTGTTTTCTTTATAATTTTCGTCAAGGTCTTGTTGAAGGCCTCGGCGAGACCGTTAGCTCGTGGATTATAGACTGAGGAATATCTCCAGTCTATGTTATGCTGCTGTGCGAAGCGGCTGATTTTATGACTTCGGTAGGCTGGCCCGTTATCGGAGATGATCCGCCTCGGAGTTCCAAACCGATATATGACGTGTGTTTTGAAGAAATGGAGGATATTCTCCGTCTTCACTTCTCTCAGTGGTACTGCTTCGGCCCACTTAGAGAAGTAGTCAGTCGTTGCTAGGATGAAACGATGTCCTTTAGACGATGCTGGTTCGATGGGGCCGACTATGTCAGTTCCCTACATTTCGAATGGCCAGCTAGCTACCGTTGGATGCAGCGGATTTGGGTGCTGGTGGATGAAGTCCCCATGAATCTGGCATGAGTGACATTGCTTCGCATATTCGATGTAGTCTTGAATCATCGTGGGCCAGTAATAGCCCATCCGTTTGATCTTCAACTTCATCTTTAGACCTACTTGGTGAGAACCGCAGATTCCGTCATGAATTTCCTGAACGACTCTTTCCGATTCGTCCGGTCCTAAGCATCTCAGCCACAGAGAATTGAATGACCTCTTGTAGAGAGTATCACTCACGAAGGCGAAGGACAGAGCTCGTTTTATGAGTTGATGTCTTGCGGACGCATCTTCGGGCATTTGGTGGGACTTGAAGTAATCTATAAAGACTTCCCTCCAATCCTCAACCTTCTCATGTTCTTTTATTTGCAAGGTCGCTTGTTTAGTCACTCCCTTTTCTTCGGGTGATTCCGAAGGTATTTCTGCGGGGGCGAGCACCTGACGACTTTGTACCATGATTCTAACGTCATCCAGGTTCTCATCAGCCATTTCTTTAGCGAGTTTGGCCAACGCGTCCGCTTTGCTGTTATCCGCGCGGGGTATGCTCTCCAAAGTATAGGAGGGAATTTGGGTTAGCAGTTGTTGCACCTTTTCACCGTATTTTACTAACTCCGGCTTGCATGTTTGGTAATCGCCGTTTACTTGACTAACGACCAGTTGCGAATCTCCGTATATGAGGAGGTTCTCAATTCCCATGTCAATGGCGATCTCGAGGCCTGCTATCAGAGCTTCGTATTCGGCTTCGTTGTTTGTCCTCGGTTCCGTCAGGGAGAACGCGTAGCGCATTATCCCTCCTTGTGGAGTTATAAAGATGAGTCCTACCCCCGATTTGATTATAGGGGTACTTTGTTTGCGCTTCTTCACGGAAGATGCTCCGTCAAAATAAAGCTCCCATCGGGTATTATCACCATCGATCGCATCAAACGCATGTTCGTATGGAAGATCGCAGTTTAAAGGAGAGTCGGCTGGTATCGGGTGCTCAGCAAGGAAGTCGGCGATGGCCTGGCCTTTTACTGCTTTGAGTGGTCGATATGCTATCGAGAACTCCATTAAGAGCAGGGCCCATTTAGCGAGTCGTCCTGTCAATATGTCCTTTGACATTAGATATTTGAGAGGGTCCACCTTTGAAATGAGATAGACTTCATGCGCTAATGCGTAATGTCTAAGCTTTGTTATTGCGAAGATCAACGCCAGGCAGTGTTTTTCAATGGGGGTATAATTGCTTTCTGCCGCCAGCAGCACTCGACTTAAATAGTAAAGTGCTCTTTCTTTCCCCTGGTCATTCTCTTATGCCCATAATGCGCCCAAAGAACCTTCAAGGGCGGCCGTGTAAAGAATGAGAGGCTTTCCCTTCACTGGAGCAGCCAACACTGGAGGGTTTTGCAGGTACTGTTTAATCTCGTCTAGTGCGTTTTGGCACTTTTGATCCCAGACGAACGGGGTTCCCTTCTTCATCAGGTGGCTGTAAGGGCGGCACTTTCCCGAGAGGTTAGCTATAAATCGCCGTATGTACGCGAGCTTCCTTTAGAGAGACCGCAGCTGTTTGAGAGTTCTCGGCGGAGGCATTCCCATGATTGCCTTGATCTTGGACGGATCTATCTCGATACCTCGGTGTAGAACGACGAATCCCAGGAATTTTCCCGAGGAAACCCCGAATGCACACTTCAGAGGGTTCATCTTCAAGTTGTATTGTCGAAGACGTTGAAATACGGTCTTCAGATGCTCGAGATGTTCTTCATATGATTTGCCTTTAACAACGAGGTCGTCGATATAGCACTCAACAATTTCGTGTATAAGGTTATCGAAAATCTTCGTCATGGCCCTTTGGTAGGTTGCACCGGCGTTCTTTAAACCGAAGGGCATCACCTTGTAACAGAATATTCCCAAAGGAGTCCGGAAAGCCGTATGTTTCTGGTCTTCAGGGTGCATTTTTATTTGATTATATCCTGATGAGCCGTCCATGAATGAGAAAATCTCATGCGTGGACGTGTTGTCTATCATCAGTTTGGTGACTGGTACTGGGAAATCATCCTTCGGGCAGGCTTTGTTGAGATCCCTAAAGTCCACGCATATGCGCACCGTACCATTTTTCTTCATCACTGGGACGATATTAGCAATCCATTCAGGGTATTGAACCTCTTGGATAAAGCCGGAGTCTATCAGCTTTTTGACTTCCGCGTTGATGCTCATTTCGAGCTCAAGCCGCATTCTTCTCGGCGCTTGTTTGACCGGCTTGACACTCGGGGATATTGCCAGTCTATGCACAGCAACTTCTGGATCGAGTCCCGGCATCTCGGAATAGTTCCATGCGAAGCAATCTTTATGCTGTACAAGGACGTCCTTTAACGCAGCCACCTTTTCCTCGGACAGCAGCTCGCTAACGAATGTCGGTCGCGGATCGTTTATCGTCCCCAACTCAATTTTCTTGAGGTTATCCGCAGTGGTATGTATGCCGTCCTCCAGTTCTTTCGGAGCTGGGGAAAATTCTGAGATCACCTCATCATTGCTGTTTTCGAAGCACCAGGGAAGGCTGTCCACATTCTCGGACTCCTCTTTTAATATCGTTATCATACGACAGGTGCGAATTTTCTGCCAATCCCAATGTGGAACTGGTTCTTCTTTCGTGGCCTTAGGCTCGTGCTTTTGTGGTGGTGCTACCCTCCAGTTGTTGGACAGAGCGAATTTACCAAGCTGATATTGATCTTCGACCCAATTCTTGAAGGTGAAGCAATCTTCAAGAGGATGACCTACTACTCGATGGTAAAAGCAATAATTTGGGTTGAATACCTCGCCCGCGTGCTCGGGGTGCTTAGACTCTGGCAGCGTAAGCATTTGATGTTTTAGAGCAAGATCAAATATCTTCCTTGTTTTGTTCCGAGGAAATGAGTATGCTCGACCCATTTTCTTCATGAGGGCTAAGTCAGTAACGCTTGACTCTCGGATACGTGGTTTCTTAGCTCTGCCTTGTGGTTGTTGAGCGTCTTTTCTGCCTTCTGACTTGTTTTTGCTTTCGCGTCGAACCTTTTTTGTAGCAGGTTGGCAAGGAGCGGCCTTTTCATCCTTCACGGCCTGTCGGAGAAGGCGTTGCGTCTTGGCTTTCTCATAGATGGCCGTCTCGCGATTGTGGTCATCTCGGACTTTTTGACCAGCTTCCTTTATAAGCCTGTCCATTTGTTCTTCAAATGATGGACCGGGCACTTTTTTATCAGGAACTTTTACTGGCTTAGGATTAACGTCCTCCCATTGAGCGTCTGGATCTTCATCGGAGTCATACATGACATAACAGCTATTTACCAGCTCTCGTTTCTTCAGCCGGATGTACCCAAGCCCTTTTGTTTCCATTCTCCCGTTAGGCAGTTTGCGTTGGGTCCCGGGAACATTCCAGACCCTGTCATAGAATTTGGCCTCTCTAATGGTCTGTCTGAAGGATATCCCCTGGCGTTTCAACAGTTTCTTCAAACCTTCGGTATAATATCTGGGAAGATGGATAGGCTGAAGCCTGTCGAGCGTGGGATCCACGCCATGCCAAACTTCTTTTTCCACCTTGTTTTCTTCAGAACGGTAGAATAGGATTGCCTTCTCGTTTTCTCGCCTGGGAGGGATATAGAATGTCCGCAGCTCTTCTACACTGTAGATATTAAGTGCGTTCAGTTCTTTATGATGTTTAGGCGGCACCATGGCGACTTGCAGACTTTGCTCTTCCTCAGCGGAAGCTTGTATTGAAGGTCGAGCAAAGAATACGACATGGACCTCATCCTCCGAGTCACTACCAAAGACCAATGTAGGAGTGGACGGTCCTGGCTTGTTATGTTAGGGCGGACCCGAATAAACGATCTCCTCTTCTTCCTCGGTATCACTGCCGAAGACAGGGATGGTGGCGTTAGTTTTATTTTCCGGCTTGTGACACTTCTCCGTGTCTTCGAAATCCGGCAAGAAGTATTTGGCATCTTCGTATTTGCGGACCTCGTTCACAGAGAACGGGTTCAGTTCTCCCGTCACGGTATACTCGAAACCGTCCTTAAAATACTTCATACACTGATGTTGTGTAGAAGGGATGATGTTGTACTCGTGTAACCATGGTCGGCCGAGCAAAGCGTTGTAGCATGTCTTGGCATTTATGACGTGGAACTTAATGTCCATGACGAGTAATCCGAAACGTAGCGTCAGTATCACAGATCCAAGAGTCTTTGACGATTGGGAGTCGAACCCGGATATGGTGATCTTGTCCCGAGCAAGGTGCTGGACGCTCATGCAGATCTCCTTCAACACCCGCACGTTGAGTAGGTTAACAGACGACCCGTTATCGGCCAGAATTTTGCCTATCTTTATATCATGGCAGTATCCCGAAACATAGAGAGGGCGATTGTGTTCGCAAGTCCCAAGTAGAAGGTCCTCATCGCCAAAAGTAACATCAGCCGTGTGTACTTCCTCCAACTCATTCTTCATCTTTTCCTCGGCCAGGCATGCTTGGAATCGTTCCGGGTCATGTAAAGCTTTAATCAAAGAATCCCTCGCCTCTTTTGATAGCAACAGGGCATCGAGAATGCTGAGTTGTGAGGGTAGCTTCCTCAGATGTGCCAAGACATTGTAATCCACTTTATTCCTCTTTGGCGGGTTCTTGGCGGTTAACTCTTCTGCAACTCGATCATCCAAGGCGATGTCTTCAGAGGCCTTCTCTTTCCCTTTGTCTTTCTTGTTTAAGGGTCCAAGATTCTTTTCAGGTAAAGTCCGGTTGCGTAGCTGTATATTCTCGCAAGCCTTTGGTCCTTCTTCTTTTCCTGAAGCGGACTCTTTAAAGAGAGGGGCAAGTTCTAGCTCTTCATCAGAATCACTCCCGAATGTAGGCACTTGTGATCCACCGGCGTCAATCATGCAACAACCACTGCTAGTTTTATCAATCACTTTGATCATTCCGTTCTGCTCTCGGCGGGTTTTGCGCTTTTCCCGCTTAAACTGTTGCCGGTGAGTAACATATCCTTGCCACCACTTACAGAAAGCTTTGCACTCTTCGGTGGGATGCGACACCTTCCGATGGTACAAGCAATAGGAGGGGTGGTTTTCCATTTCACCCGTAATGTTTTTCTCGGAGGGTGGTAGCTTTATACCCATTGACACAGCCTTAGCGAATCTCTTCTTTATCTTGAACTTGATTTTATCTGTGGTGGGTGTATTTTGTTCTAGCGGGAGTACCGCAATTCTTTCGCCAAGGCGCTGGCGTTTGGCCTTTTCGAATATAACCGCTTCGTTATCCCGATCAGCTTTGCCCTTTAAAAACGCCTGATTTAGGAATGCGTCAATCGCTTCATCCGACGGCTCCAGGATTTTTAGTGCAGGCTCTGCCCCCAGCTTTTCAGCGCGAGGAGTCTCCTCATCGCTTGTGGACAAATGGGAAATCATATGGCAACTTGCTACATGTTCTTCAGATTCATTTGACGAACTACCTCCTTCATCTTCTGCTTGGAAGACGTGGTTGAGGAACTCTTGCAATGTGACGGGAGTCCGCGCCTTCTGGTTGTACTCTTCCAGCACGTCAATTTGCTTTTGCAAGTCCGTGCGCCTATCGTTAGGATTCACCGGTTTCTTGGCCTTCTTCTTTTTCTTCGAAGACTTTGACGACTGGCTACTAGTGCTTGAACCCCCATCATTGGTCTTTGGAGTTGGACGTGGCTTTAACATCCCCTCAACGACCTGCGGTTCCAATGGGCTCTTCCACTTGATCGCCGGACATGTCCGAAGATCATTTAGCATTCTCTTCGTCTTTGAAGATAATACAACTTCCTACGGAGTTTCATCAATGACAGAGCATGTTGCCCCCGGCGTATTCGTCCCTTTAGAGGTGTGGGGCTGCGGGGGATTCACCTTCCATTTGTCAGATAACGCAAATTTTCCCTGTCTATACTGGTTTTCAAGCCAATTTTTGAAAACATAGCAGTCCTCAATCGGATGGCCTAGCACTCGATGATAGGGGCAGTAATTAGGTTCGTTGACGTCACTTGGTTGCAACTGACGTTTTGGATCTGGCAGATTTATGAGTCTGTTGCGTAATGCCAGCTCGAATAACCTCTTCGTTTTATCGCGGGGAAAGGAATAAGGACGTCCCATCCTATCCTCAAGGGGTACGTAAGGGCGCGTATTGTTTGGACGAGCAACCGGCTTCAAGTCGTTCGGTTGTTGTTGAGCATTAGCGACAATGATCGCTTTTCCCTTTCCTTTGTCAGTTCGGGAATCTGGCTTTGGGAGAGGGGGTTTATGACCCATCTGGTCCATTTTCGCTAATTTGTCAATCAAAGCCAGGAAGGAAGTCGGCTTGAAAAACATCATAAACTGTGAGATGGTTGCTTGTGGATCAAGAGTTCCAACAAACATTCCCACCACAGGGGCTTCTTCTATGCGCTGCTCACACTTTGACCATAGATTACGCCACCGTATAGCGTACTGAACCCATGTCTCGCCGGTTTTACCCTAGCGTTAATCAGTGCCGTCATCGGGGTACGTTCACTGGCACTTGCAAAGCGTTGGGTAAACAGCAGCTCCATCTCTGCGAAGGTTTTAATAGAATCATTAGGGAGTTCAGAGTACCATTCGAACGCCGTATCTGATAGGCTTCCAACGAACTGGCGGAGCAAGAGCTTGTCATCACCGCCGGTGTTACCGCAAAGCGCCCTGAACTGGGCAACATGCTGATGGGGATTGCCGGTCCCCTTGTAGACGTGGAACTTGGGAATTGTGTAACCCGGCGGGTACTTGATTTGGTCATACCAGCCTGGATACGGTCGCCCCGTTTTTACGACGTGGCCGGCTGCTTCAGCCGCATGATGAACCTTTATTTGCTGGGCTATGTATTCGTCCAGATCAGTCTTAGAGATTGTATCCTCTTTAGCTGTTAATAGAGCGGGCTGCGGATTTAATGTATCTCCCTTATCATCTCCAAGGACGGTTAGGGGTTCTTCAGCGGGAGGATCTTGTTGTATCATCATCCCTATCATGTCCTGGAAGAGGAGGCCCATCCGCTGTATGTTGGCCGCTTGTTCAGCAGCCTCTTTGTCCCACTTTTCCAGTACTCGGCGAAGGAACTCGGCGTCGGTCTCTTCCTCCTGGCGCTCATCTAAGGACGCCTCAGGGTTCTCTTTTGGCCCAGTGAGTGCAGCCATTGTGGTCATCATCTCCTGGAGCTTTTGTTGTTGCTCCTGAGCCTTGGTCACTGATCGGGTGAGCGGTCGGTGACCCGTAGAAGTGCGGCTTTCTTCCTTTCCAGAAGCCATATAAATCGTATGAACTGTTATGCCCCCTGACTTTGGAGGTTTAGGTTCACCGCCTTTAAACTTTGCCGCTGACGCGGGAGCTTTCTCTGGTCTCCTTCTTTTGTGGGCCATTGAGGTTGAAGGAGCCGTTAAAATGGGCCTGCTAGCAATTGTTGTCCCCTGCTGTTTAACGGGGCGGGTTTTGTCCTTTTCCACCTTTGCCTTTTTCTGGCGATGAAAGTGATCTGGGTCAATCACAGAGTCTTGAACTCTACGCCAAACCTTGTAAACTTTTAAGGATAGCCGTTGAGGGGGCTGTTCTTGTTTTGTTTCTGGAACTCTCTCCGCAGGTGGAGGAGATCTTTTCAAGGTAGCGGTTGGAGAGTTTTTACGCACTCTCCTCAGTAGTTCAAAGCTGTTCCCAGTTGGAACAGCAGCGTTGACTTCCACCATTGGAGCGGGTGGAGTTATCCCTGAGGGGGAGTTGCCCCCTGCTTTCCTCACTCATTGCCAATGGCGACGTCGCGCACGACGAGCCGTTGGGACTGGCTCGGAAATCGAGGTAGTTTCTTGTTGCCCCCTGTTTGAGTGTGGGGTAACTGCCGATGTCAGCCTATCGAAGACTGATGCCTTTTGACCAGCTGGGGGAGAAGTGGGAACCGTCAATCTTGTGAAGACCGACTCTCTGATGGGAGAAGCCACTTTAACGACTTCCATAGCAGCGGCCGTTGCCCTCTTTGGGACGGCCACTTTATAGTTCTGACCTAGCCTGGTGAAAACGGAGGCTGTCGGTTTAGCAGCGGGCGACCCGTTGACAGGGGTCGTGGTAGCAGTGAGCCGGTCGAACACCGACTTCTTGTTCGCTTCCGGTGCGGATATCGGCATAGAGAAGCTTGTAGGTGGGACCATGGTCCCGAAAAACAGGCCGGTGGTGGCCTGTGTCACCTGTTCTACCGGCAGAGCGAGGAAAGAGGCCGCTTGGGGCCCATATGTTACACCTCTCGGTGAGGTGGAGCGTCCGTTGCAGTGGCATTTCGAGCAGTTGGTACAGCTAGAGGCCATTGAATCTTGAATTCTGCGCCAGGTAAAAGACCAAATCTTAGTAACTTGAAATCCGAAGACAACCATTTAATGAACCGCGATTGGTTCGCGAAGACAACACACGAAGTGTGGAGTGGAAAGAGGAAGAGGTCCCACCGGGCGTGCCAGAATCTATTCCCCTCCGAACGGCGGCCTGGACTTTGCGTCCATGCCAGATGTTCGGGGCAGATGCTATTTGGTTTTATCCGTTTATCTCTCCGAAGATGCCAAGTTGATTTATGGCACCATGTATCGGAGGTTTAGACGGATGCGGCCGATGTAGCAGACTTCGTCAGATTCCCCCTCAGGATGAGGGGTTTTTGATTATGGGGACGCTCTTCCCTGCAAGCGCAAGCCCCTGCAGTTAATTACGCTACCGCATCGCGGTAACAACTTTCTCCTTCTCCAGAATTTCACTTCGTGTCGTGTGTGTTCATTTTGTTTGTGGTTGCCCGTGGATTGTATACAGAGACTGAGTAATGCCGTCGCCCGTAGGACGTGGATTAGTCCAAATCCGTATTTACTTAGATTTGGGTTTGGTGTTTTCAGTTTAAGGATGCATTAGTCGCGTTGCGGCTAAGATCAACTTAGACGTTCGTCAAGGATACGTTAGTCCTGTTTTAGACTAAGATCAACTCAACGTAGTGATTAATTTAATGTATGGCCATCGGGACTCGTCGCCTCTCTGACGTCGTTGAAGGATTACAACGGCATGTATCAAAGGAGCTCGGAGATGTACCCTCAAACCAGAGTTGATTGGGAGTTTTATAATCCATTTGAATATCTAAGGATACGTTAGCCGTATTTGGGGCTAAGATCAACTTAAACGTTTGTTAAGGATACGTTAGTCCAGTTTGAAACTAAGATCAACTTAACGGGACCGTTTAGATCCGACAAAAGAACATTTGGGCTCTATTGTGCCAGTTTAGGGACGTGGTGGTCCGATATTAGTTTAGGGACGTTTCGGTCCGATATTAGTTTAGGGACGTTTCGGTCCAATATTAGTTTAAGGACGTTTCGGTCCGATGATAGTTTATGGACGTTTCGGTCCATTATTAGTTTATGGACGTTTCGGTCCGATATTAGTTTAGGGACGTTTCGGTCCGATATTAGTTTAGGCACGTTTCGGTCCGATGTTAGTTTATGGACGTTTCGGTCCATTATTAGTTTATGGACGTTTCGGTCCATTATTAGTTTAGGGACGTTTCGGTCCGATATTAGTTTAGGGACGTTTCGGTCCGATGTTAGTTTATGGACGTTTCGGTCCATTATTAGTTTATGGACGTTTCAGTCCATTATTAGTTTAGGGACGTTTCGGTCCGATATTAGTTTAGGGACGTTTCGGTCCAATATTAGTTTAAGGACGTTTCGGTCCGATATTATTTTATGGACGTTTCGGTCCATTATTAGTTTATGGACGTTTCGGTCCATTATTAGTTTAGGGACGTTTCGGTCCGTATTAATGTATATGGTTGTTGGGACCCGTCACCTCTCTGATATCGTTGAAGGATTACAACGATAGGTGTCAGAGGAGCTCGGAGATGTACCCTCGAACCGGATATAGATTGATTTAAGAGAGCAATCTTTGCTCAATAGATTTAATTTAAGGACTTACGGCCAAAATTGGGCTAAGTCCAGTTGAAAATGTTCAACACCCTTATTTATTTTTGGTCTATTAGACCTGTGCTAGGGTTTTGCCCCCACTTAAATAATGCATTGCATTACTTCAGGTCATTTATGCCTATTTTGACTGGGCTCTGCCCTTTTTATTATGATGCAGATCATTTGTTTTGGTCCATTGGACCTTTCAGTTGGGCACTGCCCTTTCAAACCATGCACAGCATTTTATTTGTTAGGCCTGTTAAGCCTTTTAATTGGGCCTGGCCCTTCAGGAAGTGAAATGCCTTGCATTGTCAGACGCTTTGCGTCTATTACTGAGCGCAAGCGCTTGTGGTGAAGACACGTGTCATGCTCTGGCGAGCGCAAGCGCACCAGCGCAGTGCGCTGCGCTGTTGCGCTGGCGACACGTGGCGCGCTCTCAGCGGGTTGCGCCAATTCCAAAGAGCAAAGCTCTATCTTAAGGGCGCTAAGCATAAGTGGTTCTATAGCCGACACGTGGCGCTCTCTTAAGAGCGCAACGGCGCAGTTTGGAAGTGCAAAGCACTAAGAATTTTTTTAGATTCAAGAAGGGAAGCGCAAAGAACTGTTTAATTTCTTGATCTAAATTAGATCAAAGAAAAAAAGTTTTTTCTTTGTTTGAAGGACCAGAGGTTCATAAAAGTGCAAAGCACTATTATTATTTTTTTTTATTTTTATTGTTTTTAAAGAACCGGAGGTTCACAAGAAGTGCAAAGCACTGTTTATTATGTAGAGATCATTGATCTTGTTTTTAGATCAATGATCTATTAGAAGGAATTTCTTCTAATTCATGAAGGTTCTTTACCTTTTTTTTTTTTTAAATCTTCTCAGAATTCTCTCTGTTTAAAGTTCTTGAGTTTTCAAGAAAAAAAAATGTTCCTCCTTTTGAATTAAGGCTCAGGGTCCTTTTTATAGTGCTCACAAATTAGTTAAATTTGTTAAAGAGATCATTCTCTGAGTGATCTGGGGAATTTTCCCCACCGTTGGATCTTTAATCCAAGGGCTTCTGCTTTGCAGAAGAAAATCTTCTTGTTTTAACAAGAACAGAAAAGATTTCTTAAAATCTTAATTTAGTTTGGCGCAGATGCCCCATCTGCTGACACGTGTCGCGCAGCACACAGCACAGCGCAACTGCGCTAGCGCATCTGCGCTGACACGTGTCGCGCAGCGCACAGCGCAGCGCAACTGCGCTGACACGTGTCACGCAGCGCAGAGCGCAGCGCAACTGCGCTAGCGCATCTGCGCTTATACGTGTCGCGCAGCGCAACTGCGCTAGCGCATCTGCGCTGACACGTGTCGCGCAGTGCAGAGCGCAGCGCAACTGAAGCGTTGCTTCAGACAAATAGAGCTCTGCTCTGATTGGGCGCGCCTTCTTGGGCGTTGCGCTGACGTATTAGCGCCTGACGCGTGGCGCGTTGCGCCCGAGACTTGAAGCGTTGCTTCAAAATTTTGAATTTTGAAATTGAACAGAGCTTTGCTCTGATTGGGCGAAACACCTACCTTTCTGTAGGGTGCCCTCTGCGCACCTCAGCATGTTGAGGAGTTCTGAAAGTTCAACTTCCTTTTCTTGTAAGTTGAAGTTCAGTATGAACTGGGCGTAAGTGGAAGGAAGGGACTGGAGAACCAAGTCCGTATAGAGCTCATTCTCCAACGTGGTCCCAAGGTCCGCGAGCTCCTCAATGTAGCTAATCATCTTAAGCACGTGTTCTGCTACCGATGATCCGACGGCCAATCTTGCCGAAAATAACTTCTTCGAAACTTCGTATCTTGCGATACGAGATTGCTCTCCATACAGTTCTTTTGTATGAAGAAATATGGATTCCAGGTCCATATTCTCGTGCCTCCTCTGATGTTCATTGTCCATAGAGGCAAGCACGAGGCACTTGGCCTTCGCGCAGTCTAGTTCCCAGGTCTTACGGATTTCCTTATCCGCGACGCTAGTTTTGGGACCTGGGACAGCGGGAGCTTTGGTGGTAAGAAGATACCCCAGCTTGTCGTAAGTGATTGCCATCTTGACATTCCAGAGCCAATCTTTGTAGTTTGGCCCTGTCAGTATGTTTTTATCTAGGAGTAACTTAAGTCCAGTCATGTCGATTGGTCGCTGCAATTAGGAGAGAGAAGAAACACTCAGCATGATGCTCTTGCAAGTTTAGAATGGTTTTTAGTTTGTCTAAACAGGATGGCTCCCACTGTTTCTCGAATCCCTCCTCAAACCAAAAAGGAAGAATTAGTCAGGATCAATCTCACCGTACAATACTTGCTTAACCGTTCAGCCAGGCCAGTGTTGGTACTTCGAGGGAGGTTTTCCAACGCTTTCGCGAAGTTCCTTAATTAAATAACCTCTTTTCCCTGGGGGCGTAGCCCCGCTAACACCTTTCTAGACACCTACTTGGTTTATAGCATTGATCGTTAAGTGAGAAATTTCCCGAGGAGTAGCATATACTCACAGTAGGATCGGGATCCAAATATCATTGCGTGACGAAACTGAAGGAATCCTACCAGAATCATCACACTCCAAATGGTATGCAACACTAGCAAGTTTCAGTTCTTTTGAAACTCCCGATATGGATTTTTGCCCCATGCTCTTATGACCTTGACTTTGGCCAACAAATCATAAGTCACATGTCAAGTTCTACCCGTCGTTCTCCAGGTTAATTTGAATCCACCCGCACCTACCCTTGACTTTGGCCAACAAGGCAGTACGACTGTTCCAAACTAACGCATCTATCTATGCTGCACATGAATACCCAATAGCTACCAATCACTATGCCTTGACTTTGGCCAACAATCATAGCTTGAATACTATTGACCATCCATGTGAAACGACGGAGGGCTACGAATGGTTTTGGCTAAACCGTGAACGTAGTGAACTTGATATAATCGATGGAACGAGATAGCTTTTAAAAGGAGTGGCTCAAGCTCCGCATTTAAAAGTTAGTTTTGAAAAGAACCGAGTGGTTTTTCGAAAGTGTTCCAACGACTTTTACTTGGTTTATTTTTCTTGCATTAGTTCTTTTAATGCGTGATATTCTTGCATTAGTTCTTTTAATGCATCCCATCATTTAATCCTACCATTGCAGAAAACAACCAAAATATGACGTACGCTTATGCCATTCGCATTCGCCACGGGGCCCCGTCATTACCCGTTAGGTTACTTAACTAACGACAGAGCGGGGGCTGGGCTATCGCGGCTGTAAAACATAAGCAACGCCTAAATAATATCATATATAGATATACTGCAATGATAGCCATTTCAGATCACAGATGAACACATTGGATATACTAGGAATCCGCAATTCGTACGAGCCTGTAACGAAAAGCAGATTACACGGTCGCGGTGAATAGCCAATACCCCACCCAAGACCCCTACGGGTGCGGCAAACTACCCGCCAAGTACCCGAAGCGAAGCAACCTCCCTCAACTCCATGAGTAGGCCACTCGGCACTTCGGCATTCCCGGTAGTTTGTGCACCCCCTCCATAGGTCTATCTTAGGAGCAAAAATAATAAAAAGAAATTATACAATGACGGCTACAACCCCGACCCGGTTGTGCGGCCATACAAATAATTATTACATCAATTTACAAATTTACATGTATTGAAAGAAAAGAAAACTCTCGTCTCACAAACGCCGGCTATTCACCCGCGACTATCCAATGAATTCATATACACATTCCAATAGCATTACAGATCACAGATTTGTATAACCCCCACAAATCGACATATAGCGATTACCAGACGTTCAATACAAATATCACATCACAGAAAAACCCGTCAGCTTAAGTCTTTTAGAAGTTCGATCAAAAATACGGATTTTCAGGCCCCAAACACAAAATTTTCGTTCTGGAAAATCTGGGCAGAAAATACATATTCCAAAAATCTCAAAATACCCCTATGAACAAACTGCAAAAAAAAAACCCCACGACCGAGTCAACTCGGCCGCGGTTCCGCGGCGGGAGCAAGCTACCGCCGCGGAAACGCGGCGGGAGCAAGCTACCGCCGCGGAAACGCGGCGCGTTGATCGAATCAGTGGGTCGAATTTTTGCAGTTTCTTCTAAAAACCCTGAGTCGATTTTTGGTATATCTCAAATAATTTTTTCAGCACTTTGAAAATAGACAGAAAGTTTGAAATCCGGGTGTATTTCGCGACTTTTTCTCCGATCGAATTTCTAGTTACTATGCTAACATGTTAGATAGTGTTTAACTAGGCTCTGATACCACTGTAAGTCCATGCTACCTCTCCCGGTACTTTCGGGCATGCGGAATTTAGTGAAAAACAATTTTCTAGAGGTGGTAACATGGACTCAAAACCGGATCTTTGTTAAACATCTAACTAACAACCTAACTAGAAGTTGTTAACTACTCGGTTAGGGGGTTATACCTTTCTTTCTTGAACTCCTTCGTCTTCAAGCCTCGATGGTTGTCCGGATCGGCTTCACCCCGTCGTCTCCTTGCGCCGAAGATCGATCCAACTGAAAGCTTCTACCTTTGGCTTCTTCTTCGGTCTTTGAAGAAAACTAGTTCACTTGGTTTGCTAAACCATATGAACTAGAGTGAGTAGAGAAGAGTGTGTATGGATTTTCTCTATGGTTCTTGGTTCTCAACACATGAGACAAGTGAACCATAGAATGAAGAGAGGGAGAGCAAGAGGAAGAAGATGAGAGCTCAAGAACACAAGAGAGAGAATGAAAAATGATAGAATGAGAAAGACTTTTCTCACTTGGCTCTCATAATCCAAAACCATCATCACAAAAATAGTAATCAAGTATTGTGTAAAATGGTTCAAGTCAAAATGGATAAATCATTTCATGCACTCATATTGCACAAGAGAACAAGCAAGTAAAAAGTCTTTGCCATGAAATGATAGCCATTATCATCATGATGGTCAACTAGTCCAACCTAGTCAACCGGTCAACAAAGTCAACAAGTCAACAAAGTCAACCCCTCAACAACCATGTCACCACAATACTTAATTAATATTAATGTTAATCATATATCATATTCTCATTAGGGTTGAGCAAAAAGTCAATAGTCAACAGTCAACGGTCAACAACCCTAATGAGAATCCTCTGCCTTTGTCTCTCCGCCAACTGTGCATACACACCCGCATTCGCGTTCCGAGGAACACGAATAGAAACTGGATAAAACCAATCCCAATACGTACACTAGGATCTGGCTTAAACCAAAGCCCGCTAGTGTAAACTGTCCGGACACTAAACGTGCACAAGTGCACGGATGTGACTGAACCCTGTCGCAAAACCATGCGACCTGTCGCAAAACCATGCGACCTCTACTCTTTTGCCTAAAGGCGAATAGCTTTCTGTGTGGGACTCTAAAGACTCGACACTACGCTGGCAGTGGGTTTAACCACAGACCGCAAGCGGCACTAGCTGTGCGTAACGGTCCCCAGTTAGATGCCGACAAGAAGACTGACGAGGTGAAACCCATCTGAACTCCTACTGAGCCTGAATGTGACAATCTCCGTACAGTCCGGTCTGTTCGTCTGATACATCGCATGGCGGGCCTAGGGGGCGGTAAACGTCAGTCCCCTAATAGCGGTACAAGTCGTGTCGGAGTGAAGCCCAATACACCCTGAGATAACACTGGAAGCCTACCAGTATATCCCGCTTGCCCTGGCCAGGGACTACTCGTGTAATGGCTCTCCTAGACACAGCGCGATGTCAACCCCTAATACCAGGAGAGACGAATCCTGTCTAACCGTCACTGCCTCCAAGTGCTTCGGGACTGCACCCAACTACTACCTGTTTGCACGACTCCTTTGAGCCGTGGTAGGGTAGTAATCAAAGTACAGTGGGAACACACTCGAGGCGAAGTGATAGTGTCAAGTCAGCGGACTAAGCTGTACTCATGTCACCTGGGAACTGATAACTGACGATAGGTAAAATACCAACCGGTCAGTTCCCGACGAGTCATGTCCAGTGTACTCATAACCTAACGAGCACCCACATACTATCTCCAGTACGACGTACTGATGGCTGTGGGACAGACCATCTCCCACACTGGGATGAGAAGCGCATGCGCTAGTCTACTCCGGAGTATCGATAGTCCTGCGACTAGGGACCTGCATAAGGATGTGCTTATAGATTACCCAGCCTCCACTAGTGTGACTGCCATCACAACGCTGGTAATCAAGCAAAGATCCTGAGGGCTCTACTAATGTGTATAGGTGATATACTAAAATAAACACAAGTACACATTGAAGTAGAAACAAACCAAGTTGCATACTACTATTTTGAGCAAGATTGTATATACAAGGTGAATATCCCAAGCTTCCATTAAGTAATATACAAACTAGTATGATACAGTAATGGCCTCTAGGGCATATACACTAACAAAGTGTTGATTTAATGATTTAATGTATAATTATATATTTGATATATTAATTTACATTAACTAGTATTGGTTCACTTAAGATTGATTTTCTCACTTGAATGTGCACATTGTTTATATGTGATATATACAAGTGTACATGTTTGTATCATGCTTGATGATATATTCAAGTTGTGTGTATGAGACTTAAACCAAATCAAGGCTAAATTAGGGTTTACTGATTTCCTAATAAATAACAAAAGAGGTGAGACTTTGGTCAAAGTCTTCAAGCTTAAGAAATTTTGACAAAGTCAAATCTTTTGTCATTTCTTTAGGATATTAGTTAACCCAACCCTTAACCTAATACTTTGGTTAATTCTCTACATGAGTTAAGCATGAGGGCATAACTCAACCATGGTGCCATGATTAAAAGGATAAGTTTCATTCTTTATTGATTATTCTTATCATTATTCCTTCTTCTTCTTCTTCTTCAAGAAGAAGAAAGCTTGCTACCTCTAATGGTGCCATGAGATTTAGAGTGAGAAATCCAATTCTAAAGTGAACCCACTTCCTATTTCTTCATCCTTTACAACTTGCCATGTAGTAGAGTGTGTTATCTTCATAAGTTTCATGACCTAGTGAAGATAGAGCTTGAGTTTGAGTCGCCTCGACGTAGATCATGTTCGGCATCGAAGTCAACGACCTAGCCCGCTCATTTCTCTGATCAAACCAACGCTAGGGTCCGGGATCCCGATGATCGCAACGGAGGGACGTCAACACGGAGCTAAAGAAGTGGAGGGCCGGATCTACAAAGGTTGTAATCCCTTTCACTTGTAGTTAAAGTAGTTAACTTGCATAGTTTCGCCTTACCTCTAGTTAACGATCTTCATTAGGGTATCTCGGCACATCGAAAAATTTGATTTTGGCATAGTTGATGCCTTGTGTAACCTCTTGAGTGTGCCTAGGAACCCTACATAAAGGAGGCACGAGAATATGGATCTCGAATCCATATTTCTCCATACAAAAGAACTGTGTGGAGAGCAATCTCGTATCGCCAGATACGAAGTGTCGAAGAAGTTGTTTTCGGCAAGATTGGCCGTCGGATCATCGGTAGCGGAACATGTGCTTAAGATAATTGGCTACATAGAGGAGCTCGCGGACCTTGGGACCACGTTGGAGAATGAGCTCTATACGGACTTGATTCTTCAGTCCCTTCCTTCCATATATGCCCAGTTCATCCTGAATTTCAACTTGCAAGAAAAGGAAGTTGAACTTTCAGAGCTCCTCAACATGCTGAGGAGTACAGAGGGAACCCTACAGAAAGGTAGGGCAACATCCACTTTGTTTGTAGGAGGATCTTCCTCTTCTAGGTCCAGGGAGAAAGCCAAGGGAAAGAAGAAGAAAACCCCCGCCAAACCAAGGAGCGGTGTTAGTAAGGTGGATACGAAGGGAAAGGCAAAAGCAACAAAGGTAGCGAGGAAGCGTGTGGATAAGGAAGAATGCTTTTACTGTCACAAGAGTGGACACTGGAAGAAAGATTGCAGGGCTTGGAAAGCCAAAACACAGGATCTGAAGCAGGTTGCGGCTTTAGCTTCTGGTGTGTATGTTATTGAAAACTGTCTATCAATAAACTCTACGTCCTGGGTATTGGATACCGGATCAGGATCTCATATCTGTAATTCTTTGCAGACGTTGAGAAAGGGTAGGTTTTTGAAGGCAGGTGACATGACCCTCAAAGTTGCAAACGGAGCTAGCATGAATGCTGAGGCCGTGGGGGACTATAACCTGGGAATGTCAGATGGACATGTTTTGGTTTTACGTAATTGCTTTTTTGTACCCAATGCAACTTGTAATATCATTTCTGTATCTTTAATTTCTAAAGAAGGTTATGAATTTGCGTTTGTAAGTAATGTTGTAAACATTCACCTTAATCAAGTTCTGATTGGGTCAGGTACATTGAGCAGTGGTATATACGTATTAAACCAACCACAGATTTTCAATGTCCAGAATACACACAAAAGAAAGTCTCCGGAAACAAATCAGACTTTCTTATGGCATTGTAGACTGGGTCACATCAATGAGAGAAGGTTGACGAAGTTACATACAGAAGGATATTTGGATCCGTTCGAATATCAATCATATGCAACTTGTCAATCCTGTCTCAAAGGAAAGATGACAAAGACTCCGTTCACTGGACACGGAGTGAGAGCGAGCGAGCTCTTGGGACTCGTACACAGCGACGTGTGCGGTCCAATGTCTATGAATGCACAAGTGGTTATTCTTACTTCATTACTTTTACGGATGACTTTTCAAGGTACGGTTATGTCTTCTTAATGAAACATAAATCCGAAGCCTTTGGAAAATTCCAGGAATATAAGAATGAAGTAGAAAAACAAACAGGCAAAAGTATCAAGACATTGAGATCTGATCGAGGTGGTGAATACTTGAGTGCCGAGTTCCTGGATTACTTAAAAGAGAATGGAATTCTCTCTCAGCTTACTCCTCCATACACTCCGCAACATAACGGTGTATCGGAGAGACGGAACCGAACCCTATTGGATATGGTACGGTCCATGATGAGTAACGCTGAGTTACCGCGATCATTCTGGGGATATGCACTAGAATCAACCACATATCCTTTGAACCGAGTTCCAACTAAGACTGTGCCTACTACACCATATCAGATGTGGTGTGGGAAGAGACCCTATCTTAATCACATTAAGACATGGAGATGTCCAGCTTTTGTCAAAAAGCAGCATGCGGACAAGCTCGAGGCACGCTCAGTACAGTGCAAGTTCGTGGGATATCCAAAGAACTCCAAGGGATATTTCTTCTATTACGAAGAGGAACAAAAGGTTTTTGTTTCTCGTCATGCCCACTTCTTGGGAACTGAGTTTTTGGAAAATCAGATAAGTGGGAGCGCAATAGAACTGGAAGAAATTCCAGAACCACGAGCTATTACTGAAAGCTTAGTAGAACCAGAGGGTTCGAAAGATCAGGACATTCCTACGCCGCTCCGCAGAAGTAGTAGGCAGTCTCATCCGCCCGAGAGATACTACGGTTTTCTCATAGACGGGGATAGAGAGAATTGCATCATTGATAGTGATGAGCCTACTAGATTCCAGCAGGCCATTCAAAGCGTTGACTCGGTAAAATGGCTGGATGCAATGCGGACCGAAATGGAGTCCATGTACACCAACAAAGTATGGACGTTGGACATTGCTCCAGATGGGGTAAAACCCGTAGGATGCAAGTGGATCTTCAAAAGGAAGATTGGTGTAGATGGACAGGTTGAGACCTATAAAGCTAGACTTGTTGCAAAGGGTTTCCGTCAAAGACGTGGCTTGGACTATGACGAAACCTTTTCTCCACTGGCTATGTTGAAATCCATTCGGATCTTTCTTGCCATTGCTGCCTTCCACGATTATGAGATTTGGCAGATGGACGTAAAGACCGCTTTTCTAAATGGAAATTTAGAGGAGTGTGTCTATATAGACCAGCCAGAGGGTTTCATTCAGAGTGGGAGCAGCGGAAAGGTGTGCATGTTGCTTAAGTCCATCTATGGACTAAAGAAGGCATCGCGGAGTTGGAACATCTGTTTTGATGAGACGGTCAAAGAATTTGGCATTATCAAAAATCCAGATGAACCATGCATCTATAGTAGATTTGTAGCGAGAACTGTAGTATTCCTCATTTTATACGTGGATGACATTCTCTTGATAGGAAATGACATTCCTATGCGACAATCTGTCAAAGGGTTCTTGTCACACAGGTTCTCCATGAAAGACCTGGGTGATGCCCCATACATTCTGGGGATCCGGATCTACCGTGACAGATCCAAGAGGATATTAGGACTCTCACAGTGTAGGTACATTGACACCATACTGAAAAGATTCAGTATGGAAGATTCTAAGCGCGGTAATCTACCGGCTTGTCACGGGATCACTCTCTCCAAAGAGATGTCTCCTAAGACTGATTTGGAAAGGGATCGCATGTCTATTATACCCTACGCTTCTGCGGTAGGCTCTATAATGTATGCGATGTTGTGTACCAGACCAGATGTAGCTTATGGACTGAGTGTGGTAAGCCGGTATCAGTCTAACCCTGGGGAGAAATACTGGATAGCGGTAAAGAACATTCTCAAGTACCTGAGAAGGACTAAGGAGATGTTCTTGGTGTATGGCGGAAAAGACCTCCAGATCGAGGCCTTTGCTGACTCCAGCTTCCAGAGTGACAAAGATAATTCTATGTCCATGTCAGGTTATGTCTTTACCCTCTATGGAGGGGCGGTGTGTTGGAAGAGTTCCAAACAGGAAACCGTTGCTGACTCGACGATGGAAGCGGAATATATCGCTGCTGCAGATGCCGCAAAGGAAGCTGTCTGGATAAAGAAGTTCCTCACAGAGCTTCAGATGGTTCCTACCATTGTTGATCCAATACCGATGTATTGCGACAACAACGGAGCTATAGCTTTAGCGAAAGAACCCAGGTCCCATCAGAAGTCCAGGCACATCTTGAGGCGGTATCACCTGATCAGGGAGATTGTGGGTCGCCAGGAGATCGAGGTTCGGAGAGTTGTTACGGAAGATAACACTGCTGATCCATTCACGAAAGCCTTACCCCAGACTCAGTTCAAGCGGCTGATCGAGATGATAGGTCTTCGATACGCCAGTACATGGCCTTAGTGCAAGTGGGAGATTGTTAGTGTATTTGCCCTAGAGGCCATTATTGTATCATACTGGATTGTATATTACTTGATAGAAGCTTGGGATATTCACCTTGTATTGACATTCTTGCTCAAAATGGTAGTATGCTACTTGGTTTGTTTCTGCTTTAATGTGTGCATGTGTTTCTTTTAGCATATCGCCTTTACACATTAGTGGAGCCCTTAGGATCTTTGCTTGATTACCAGCGTTGTGATGGTAGTCACGCTCGTGGGGGCTGGGTAATCTATAAGCACATCCTTATGCAGGTCCCTAGTCGCAGGACTATCGAGACAGGGCATCGATACTCCGGAGTAGACTAGCGTATGCGCTTCTCATCCCAGCTTGGGAGACGGCCTGTCCCACAGCCGTCAGTATGTCGTACTTAGGATAGTATGCGGGTGCTCGTTAGGTTACGAGTACACTGGACAGGACTCGTCGGGAACTGTTGGTTGGTATTATACCTATCTTCAGTTATCAGTTCCCAGGTGACATGAGTACAGCTTAGTCCGTTGACTTGACACTGTCACTTCGCCTCGAGTGTGTTCCCACTGTACTTTGATTACTACCCTACCACGGCTCAAAGGAGTCATGCAAACAGGTAGTTTTTGGGTGCAGTCCCGAAGCACTTGGAGGCAGTGACGGTTAGACAGGATTCGTCTCTCCCGGTATTGGGGGTTGATATCGTGCTGTGTCTAGGAGAGCCATTACACAAAGTCCCTGGCCAGGGCAAGCGAGATAGACTGGTAGGTTTCCAGTGTTATCTCAGGTGTTCTGGGCTACACTCCGGCACGACTTGTACCGCTAGTAGGGGACTGACGTTTACCACCCCCTTAGGCCCGCCATGCGATTTTCTTAGACGAACAGACCGGACTGTACGGAGACTGTCACATTCAGGCTCAGTAGGAGTTCAGATGGGGTTTACCTCGTCAGTCTTCTTATCGGCATCTACCTGGGGACTGTTACGTACAGCTAGTGCCGCTTGCGGTCTGTGGTTAAACCCACTGCCAGCGTAGTGTCGAGTCTTTAGAGTCCCACACAGAGGGTTATTCGCCTTTAGGCAAGATGAGTAGAGGTCGCATGGTTTTGCGACAGGGTTCGTTCAGATCCGTGCACTTGTGCACGTTTGGTGTCCGGACAGCTTATACTAGTGGGCTTTGGTTTAAGCCGGATCCTAGTATATGATTTGGGATTGGTTTTATCTCATTGTATTCGTGTTCTTTGGAACACGGATACGGGTTTGTATGCACAGTTGACTGAGACAGAGGCAGAGGACTTTGATTAGGGTTGATGACCATTGTCATTTTCTTAACCCTAATGTTTATGTGTGAATTATGATTTATTGATATTAGTGAATTATAATTGTGCATGGTTATGGTTGTTGACCATTTGACTATACTTGACTTGTTGACCTAGGTTGAAAAGTTGACCATCATCATTCCATATGAAAGATGCTCTTTGATCATTGCAAAAGCATTTAATGTGAAATGATAATGGTCATTTCTTGATTAACCATGACAATTATCTTGGCTAATTATCTATTATTCATAAATCACATATATGTGAGAAGGGTTGTATTATTCTTCTCACTTGTTGATTTCCATTCTCTCTCCTCCTCTTCCTCTCTCTCTAGCTCTCCCCTCTCATGAGTTGAGAACCATTTGAGCTTGAGATAATCCCTTCAAAAACACTCTTTACTCTTTCTAGGTCCTAGGTCTAGCACACCAAGCACCTTAGTTACTTCTAGTTTGAGGTTGGAGCCAAAGGTTGAAACCCTCAGGTGGATCTTTCTTAGGCAAAAGAAGGCGACAAGGAGAACCCATTCTTTCACTCCAAGGAGCAAGAAGAGAAGGACTTGAAGACCTAGGTATAACCCACTTTCCGAGTAGCTAACTCTCTTTAGCTTTGTAGTTAGTTTTGTTTAGCAAATATCCCTCCTTTACATAGTCCATGTTGCCTAGTGTTGTAAAAATCGGATTTTTCATAACGTTTCCGCCTCCCCACAAGCACCGGGGTGGGCAACGTGGACTTACACAGATTTTGTGTCGAGATGCCTGACTTGTCAGCAAGTCAAGGCTGAGCACCAGAGGCCCACGGGAGAGCTACAGCTGTTACCGATTCTGGAGTGGAAATGGGAGCAGATTTCTATGGACTTCATCGTGGGTCTACCCAGGACTAGTCGAGGGTATGACTCCATCTGGGTGATCGTGGATCGTTTGACGAAAGAGGCTCACTTCCTACCGGTGAAGACGACTTTCGGATTTGCTCAGTATGCCCAGATATACATTGACGAGATTGTACGACTGAACGGAGTTCCGACATGTATCATGTCCGACAGAGGCACCCAGTTTACCAGCCGACTATGGCAGAGGCTCCAGGAGGCTTTGGGCACTCGCTTGAGTTTCAGCACAGCATTTCATCCGCAGACCGATGGACAATCAGAGCGGACTATTCAGACTCTCGAGGACATGCTCAGGGCGTGCGTCTTAGACTTTGGAGGTAGCTGGGACCATCATTTACCCTTAGTGGAGTTCTCCTACAACAACAGCCACCAGGAGACCATTCAGATGGCACCATTTGAGGCTCTTTATGGGAGGAGATGCAGATCGCCCGCCTGTTGGACGAAGCTCAGCGAGAGCAGTATCTTAGGGCCACAGATTCTGGAGGAGACGACCGCGAAGATCCAGTTGATTCGCGATAGGATGAGAGTAGCCCAGAGTAGGCAGAGATCTTATGCGGACCGTCGTCGGCGCAGACTTGAGTTTTCTGTTGGTGATCATGTTTTCTTGAGGGTCTCCCCAATGAAAGGTGTGATAAGATTTGGGAAGAAGGGAAAGCTTAGTCCCAGATATGTGGGCCCTTTCGAGATCCTCGAGCGTGTTGGTGCAGTTGCGTATCGGTTAGCCCTTCCGCCCAGTTTTCCAGATGTGCACCCCGTATTTCATGTTTCGATGCTCCGCAGATATCTTCATGATCCTTCGCATATGATTCAGCACCCGACGATCCAGCTTGAGCGTGACCTTTCCTATGTAGAACAGCCGGTGATGATCTTGGATCGACAAGTGAAGAAATTGAGATCCAAAGAGATACCGTCCGTCAAGGTACTTTGGCGTGGTCCGAACAGAGAGGAGGTCACTTGGGAGACCGAGAGCGAGAAGAGGAAGAGGTATCCCCACCTTTTTGAAGGTACGTGAAGTTAGATTTTTAAATTCGGGGATCGAATTTCTTTAAGGGGGGTAGATTGTAACGCCTTGAAATTCGTTAGGATGTTTTCGCGTTATTTAGCAAGTGTGCGTATTTTTCAAAAACGGATATCTTATCTTTTTCCTTCTTGGCTAGTGATAATTTGTGTTGTGAAGTGTTTAGATATATATTTATATATATATTTCTAGGGTTATTAATTTTTTTAGTCGTATTACCCTAATTGGGAAAATTTCCTTTATGTAGTGTACACTTGCACACTCAGCATTTTGTGACTTAGGTTTTTAAGTGTTAGCATGTTAACCATTCTTGTTGCATGGTTCATTGTTATTCCCACCCTTTTTCCAAGTCAAAAACCCTTTTCTCATTTTAAATTTTTAAATTAGATTATGAAGCATGGGGGTTAGGTAGGAATTGACTATTGTAACCATTTTTCTCTTCCTCTCTTCTGAGCTCCAGGAGAGTTCCTGCAGCAACAACGCCATTTTTCCTTCACCTTTTCATTTTCCCCTTGAGGCCAAACAAAACCATACACAAAAACAACACTTTCCTTCACAAAACCATGGGGAAAAGGGGCTTTTTGAGGTGTTTGGGAGCAATTCTGCATACTTGAGGAGGGAGCTGGAACTCTTGGTGTTTCATAAGGTCTTTAGGAGGTATTAGCTCATAGTTAACACCCTTTCTCCATATCTTGTAGTATCTTAACTAAAAATCATGTTTTTTGTGCATTATTAGTGATATTGAAGGATAATTGTGAAGCATATGTTAGATTGGTGTTCTCATAGTTTAGTTAACTTTTTTAAGTGTTTTTAGAGCTATTTAAACCAGGTTTTGCTTCAGGTTTGCACAAAAATACCATAAAGTACCTTTTTAGTGTAAAAATGTGATTTTTTAACTAGAAATTGGGTTCTGTTAGATCTGCTTGTGCCCGGGTTATTTCAGATCGATTTTGGATTTACTGTAGCACAAGCAGGGGGTTTGGAGTGCACACACAAAACCGGGGGACCCACCTCCCTACCCAGGCCGCCAGAAAATACATTATGGCCGCAAATTGCGGCCAGATAGGTGAATTGGGGGTTGGGGTTTGGGCCACTGGAGTCTGCATCTATGTGGAGTGTTTTGGTATATATATTTTTGTAAAATCTGTTCTGTATCAAAATCTGGAGTGGAATACCCTATTTCCCGTATTTTTTACTCTTTCGCGACACGCGTGACGTGTGTGTGGGTTCTGGGTTTCTATGTATCGCGACGCGACGGAGTGACTTCAGGCGCGTAATCACACGTTATAACGTATCGCGCACATGCGCGCTTGGTTTGCGGCACGGGTTTCTAGTTGACTTTAAATGTCGTGTTTGTATGGTTTCGAGCTTATGTGTGATATTCTGTGGAATTCTAGGTTCGCAGGCAAGTGCGACGGACGCCGCGAAGAAGGGGAAGCAAATCGTCGGCTATACCTAGCGAGAGACTACGGTGAGTAGATTTAACATCTACGGGGAAATCGCCAGCATGGCGTTATGCGTCAGGGCTGATAGGACCTTGTAGCAGCATATTACACTGACCTACATTGACTGTTCATGGCTACTATTTTGTGCATACCACATTCCCTGCTATAGGTATATAAACTAGAATTGATAGAACACCGCACCATTACTAACGGTTCATGTTGCACGAGCACTATCCTGCATGTTACACATACACCGTTAGTAATTGCCATGACACTCACACTGTAGAATTTCCATGATCATTATGCTGTAGCTCATCTTTTATGTGACTAAACATGATATTCATACTTATTACATATATCACATTGCTTTGACTTGCATATTGATTCGGATTACCTGATATTCATACTTGATACATATATCACATTGCTTTGACTTGCATATTGATTCGGATTACCTGATATTCATACTTAATACATATATCACATTGCTTTGACTTGCATATTGATTCGGATTACCTGATATTCATACTTGATACATATATCATATTGCTTTGACTTGCATATTGATTCGGATTACCTGATATTCATACTTGATACATATATATCACATTGCTTTGACTTGCACATTGATTCAGATTACCTGATATTCATACTTGATACATATATCACATTGCTTTGACTTGCATATTGATTCGGATTACCTGATATTCATACTTGATACATATATCACATTGCTTTAACTTGCATATTGATTCGGATTACCTGATATTCATACTTGATACATATATATCACATTGCTTTGACTTGCACATTGATTCGGATTACCTGATATTCATACTTGATACATATATCACATTGCTTTGACTTCCATATTGATTCGGATTACCTGATATTCATACTTGATACATATATCACATTGCTTTGACTTGCATACTGATTCAGATTACATGATACACATACATTGATATCTTCACAGTTGCGCACATGCACATTGCATATTCATACCAGTGCACCCATACCTTGAGATCTTCATACTTGCTTAGATTGCGCATTAAGATTTGTTGTATCCATGTTAACTCTGGATTTGGGAAACCGTGAACATTTCAAAAGAGAATAGTTAATTATTTAAAAACCCGGTTTCCCTTGATATGATATTTCGGTGCGTCCACCATGTGTTTTCTCGGTGCTAGAGTGATATATGTGAACCCGAATCGAGGAGTTGGATGAGGCCGATTATGGGAACATGGTGGACCCGGTATGGTACCCCGGGGCGAGAACAGTTTCGCTGTGTATTAGACGGTGAGCCTGGCAGAGGGACTACTACCTACCAGTGATTGGTTGGACCTGGCAGTTATCCGGAGGATACTGATCAGAGTCGATAGATGGATGCGGGATGATTCGTACTGCCGGGACCGAGGGCCGACACCGCAGACGAAGCTCGTGGGCTGATCCGGACTGACGGATGCCCGATGGATGAGGATTTACGTGTCGATGCTGGACACGAGTACTTATGATATTTGGGTGCCGATGTTGGGCACTCATGATTCTCAGAGATTTACAGGATTAGAGGGCCGATGAGAGTGCCGACGCCTGAGCTATTTGGGGATCTGGGTGCATTGATGGACACCAATTATATATATTCCACGTTGACCTTCCGTGTAGATGTTATATTTCCCATGCTCAGCTTTCATTGTTGTATCTCATCCTGTAGTTATATATTACCTGATAGAGCACTTGCATGATTATTGCACATACTGCTTATCACGCATTGATATTACCTGCTGGCATATGATAGAGTAGCGCAGTACGTGCATGCTCGCGATTACCTTTATATGTTATTTCTATTCACGTGTTGGCAACTCACCCCCATTGTGCCACAGTGTTTGCAGGCTGCTCCTCGGAGTAATCGCGGCAGGCTGCCCTTTTTGCATCTTTTAGCTACAGATACCACTACAGTTGGTGCGAGGACTATTTTACTTTTAGGTGGGTTGTGGTATCTGGTTACTTCTATTGTACACACTTTTTTATCTAGTATTCTCCATCTACCATATATGTACTGGACTTAGAGACAGTGTGAGGGTGATGATGTATATTTTTGTATTCTGGTGTCGAGCTCGTGGGAGTCGACTGTTTTTATTTATGCAGTTTATTATGCTGTGATGTCTACTTATTGCTCATTCTTCGCTACGGCGTCGTATATTACTTCTGTGTTGTTGTTTTCTGCCGTTGGGCGTGATTGCTCCCGTTTGAGAATGCCTTATTTCATTATATATTATTTCACTTATATCCTGTTTTATACCCGATTTTCAGGGTTACTTTTTCAAAGGAAATGCTGCCAAAATTATTATAAAGATAACTTAACTTTAAAAAGAACTTTATTGAACTATTTAAGGTTTCTAAATGTTTAATTGAATGTTTTCAACACTCACTACTTTTAATGGTTCTGATTTCTGGGTTCGGCTTACTTAGTCGCGTTACGCCTGTAGACGTTGCGTGGTTAAGTGCCGGTCACGAGTCAAAATATTCGGGCTATGACACTGATTCAGAGATATACTGGTAAGTGTTATCAGTAGTTTCTCGACCCGTTATGAGCCTCATATCGACATGACATATCGAGTTACTGGGTCTGACGTTTACCACCCCTAGACGAGATATGCGACATATCAGACTAAGAGACCGGACTGTACGGTAGTGTTACTGATTGGATTCACAGGAGTGTAAGCAGGCTTGCTTGTTGATCTTCTGATTGCTCAATACCCTGGTGGCCGTTACGTTTAGCAGACCGCTTGCGGCTTGTGGGTATTTAATATGACCATCACCTACTGCCGGCGTATTGATGAGTTTTTAGAGTCCTACACAGAGGTTTCCTGGCTCAAGCGAAACGGAGTATGAGCACATATGTGATATGTGCAGGACCGAAATTGATACGATATGAGATATCGTATTTTATTCTCGCGATTTGTGACATCAGTCGGTTATATGCGATATGGCCGGGTTATCGGATCAAGTGTTGATTCGATAAGTTGTTACATATGATATTAGTCGGTTATATATAATATAGGAGGATTATTAAATCATGAGTTGATTTTATAATCTAATGTATAATTATATATTTGATATATTACATTACATTAATTAGTATTAGCTCACTTATGATTTCTTTTCTCACTAATTCTGTGCATGTGTATATATGTGATATATATAAGTGTACATTATTTTGTGTCATGCTTGATGATACATGCAACAAATGTGTGTGTATGACTTACACTATGCTTGGTTTAATTGCTAGGGTTTTATTTAATTAAGTAATTCTAAAACTAAATGATTTTGTCATGGTTGATAAGCTTGTAGAAGGTTGTAGTTCTTTGACTAAGTCTTTAAGTTTTGTTTTATCTAAGATATTTGTTAACCCTACCAACTAACCTAGCCTTGGTTAAGTCTCTACAAAGGTTATGTATATGATACTTAACTCACCCATGGTTGCTTCACTCTCTCATGAGTTCATTCTTCTTCTTCTTCCTCAAAGCTTTCTAGCTTCAATGGAGATGTGAAAAAAAAAATGAGAAACTCAAATCTAATGTGAGCCCACTTCCTACTTCATCATCCTCTACTACTTGCCATTTAGTATAGGGTGTTTGATTCAGTAATTCCACAATTAGTGAAGAGATAGCTTAGGTTAGTGTCTCCTCGACGTAGATCATCTTCGGCCTCGAAGACTTCGAAGCAAGCATGTTCGTTTCTTCAAGGGAGCCTCTCTAGAGTCCGAGACTTCATGATCGCAGCGAAGGGACGACTACACGAAGCTAATGAGGTGAAAGACCGGTCTACAAAGATTGTATTCCTTGTTCGCTTTTAGTTACAAAGTGTTTGTATATTTTTCCGTCGGATTTCTAGTTAACGATTCTTAGTTAGGGTTAGCTAGAACGACAAATTTTTTAATTTGGTATGGAAGATGCCTCCCGAAACCTTGCTGCCGTCCTAGGTAACCCTGTAATTTTTTCCATGCTTGATTTTTTCATTCATCACTCTCACATTCTCTCTCCTCATTATCTCCTTCTTCCTCCTCTTTGCTTTAACCTTCACATGAGTTGTGAATCAAAAGCTTAGAGCTAAAAGATAATCCACTACTTGATCTCTACTTCATCTAAGTGATCACTTCTAGCACACTTAATCTCTTAGTGAACTCTTGATATGAGTTTGAAGCTTGTTCCATAGCTCTCGTGTGGATCGTCTATGTAACGTTTTAGAAATCGTTATGCGAATTTTTCCGTTTTAGGGTAAAATTGTCGGTATTTTCCGTTTTAACCCGACTGTGTTCAAACTACCATATAGACTTGTCAGCACCTAATTTAGCTAAAATAAAGCTAGTACGCAAGCTTTGGGGGTATATGGGACGTTTTGGTTCAATTAGAATTTTTCCCAATTTTAATATTATTTTAGTGTGGTATTTGACATATTGGAAATTGGGAAATTTCCTTCTTTGAAATTGTTGCAAGTAAATCAAGTTAAGTTAAATAAAACCTTTCTCTTAATATCTAGATATTTGTATGGGTTTTAGAATTAAAGTTAAAGAAAAAGAAAAGAAATGAGTGAGGTATATGCATGTGTGTGTGAATGCATTTATGTGCATTTATCATGAGAAATAGCTAGGAAATTCCTCACAAACCCTCTCCTTACTCTCTTGGCTGAGCTCCTCCACATCCTTCTACCCTTGATCATTTCCCTTCCATTTACAACAAATTCCAAGCTCGTAAATTTCCAAAATTCCCAAATAAATCACAAAAATACATCAAGTCTTGGTTTTTGCTTCTTGATCACATGGAGCTAGGAAAGCTTGGATCTTGGGAGCAAGGGTTGTTAGGTATAATCCCTAATATGTTAATTAAGAGTTTTTATGTTGTGTAGCTCGTTGGTTATATAGAACACTTAATGTAATCGATTAGTGAAATATTGTATTTTTAGTGTCTTTTTGAACCTCTAAGAACTGCTGTGACATGGAATTTTTAGTGAGTGACCAAACAAAATTGTAGTGATGTACTAGTGACCCTGGAGCACCACCTGAGAGACGAGCACAACCCCACCGGCCATGGCCGGCGACCCAAGGCGAAATTCCGACGATGCCGGCTACTGAGGAAAGTGCTGGGGTTTGGTTTTTATGGGTAGTTGTCTGCTGTTGGTTAGGGGTGTTTGGTACTGTTTACTTTTTAGTAATTGCAGTATGAAAAATTTGGAATCGTTTTCCTATAATCAAGTGTTTTGTGTCCGCGTGTTACATTTTGTGACATGAATCGTGATCTTGTGCAGCTGCTGTACTCAGATTGGTTTCGTGGTATCGCAACGCACGTTAGCCACTAGACGGTTACTCGTGAGTTAGCTTAAACGTAGTTTTACGTTATATTGGTCGATTTCTGAGATATTTGCACTATTTGTGTGTTTGTGAAATTATAGCGTCGCAAGCGGGGACTTCGGACGTTGCGAACAAGGGGAAGCAGGTGGTCGGATTTTCATAGCTTGAGACCATCGGTGAGTAGATTTAACATCTACGGGGAAATCGCCCGTATGGAGCTAAGCATCAGGGCTAGATATGATATGATATTAGCCGTATGTTATGTGCTCATATAGAGATATTGCATGATTTTCATTGCATATAGTTACTTGTTGTGCCTGATACTGTATCTATTGTACACTGCACTATTATTGACAGTCCATGTTGCATGAGCACCAATGATATGCTACACACATACTGTCGGTAATTGCCATGATACGCACAACACAAATATTCCTTGATATACCTTGCTATTGGTTAGCGACATTGAAACAGTTATATTTGTAAGATAGCGCATATGACATATAGCATACCTGTTTACCTACATGCTCATACATATGCCATACTATACCTACATGCTCGCACATATACTTTGCTATTGTTACATGATCAGTTTTTATAACATATATATCGGTGGAATGGGACGCTGTATATATATGTATTTTGGATTTGGATTTTGGGAACCGCAAGATATATTTAATGACTTGATGCATTTAAATAACGGATTTTTCCCGTGATATGCTCATATTGATGTTTTATGTTGCATATGCTATTTTACATGGATTTACGCATTTGAGATATGTTTTCATGCGATATGGGAATTTCAAGTGTCGATGTTAGGCACTTATATTCCTATAGATTTATGGATTTTGAAAGACCAATACGTGGAACACAAGTGTTGAAGTGGGATACTTGGGTTTCGAGGAAGGTATGGATACGAGTATTTACGTGTCGATGTTAGGCACTGGCTTTCATGATGTTTTAGAGTGTCGATGTTTGACACTCAGGTTCCATGAGACTTATAGGATTTGAGGGCCGATCTGAGTATTATTTTGGGATTTGGGTGTTGTTGAGTTACACCGTGTTTTTCCATGCTTATGATTTCTGCATAAGATTATTTATTATCCCGCACTCAGTACTCAGTTGATATGCACTTATTCATGTAGATATAGTACCTGGTGGTGTACCTTGATCATGATAGTCGCATATTTATATTGTCATACTCATGCTACCAGCTTACATGCTATTGATCATTGTCGTTAGTTCATACTTGCAATTTCGGTATGATGTTATTTACTATTCACGAGTTGGCAACTCACCCCCGTTATGCCACAGTGTTTTGCAGGACTTGCCTTCTGAGTAGTCGCGGCTGGGCGTCTTATCATCTCTACTTTTGTGGATACCGCTACGTTTGGCTGTGAGGCCGTTGCTTTTAGGTGGGTTTGCGGTTATCTGTCTGTATATTGTATATCTTTTTGTTGGATCTATCATTCTCTGTTACGACCCGAAAGTATGGAACGTGACTGGCACTTAGATTACGAGACGTCTAAAGGCGTAACGTAACCTAAGTCAGCCAAAGCCCAGAAAAATCTAAACCAAAACCAAAAGAGTGAAGGAAACCTTACATGAAAACGATTTTGAAATCAATTAAGTTGCATTGAACCCCTTTTTAAAAACATCAAAAATTTCCGAAAATTTCGGCAGAGTCTCCTTTGTAAATTCTATCCCCCAAAATGGGTACAACAAGATATATAACCTGTAATCACAAAATAGCATCCCCAAGCGGGAGCTAGCTCTTCGCCCAAGGAGGATCACAACCACACTCAATATATATATGTAATATCAAGAAAAGAGCAAAAAGAAATGCAAAATATAAGAAAACATAACGTCGGCTCAAGTGAGCTCGACCCAAAAGAAACCACATATACACAAATCTCTCGGTCTCATCACTAGGTCGCATATACACATAAGAAGTGGTAGATGGAGAATACTAGATACAAAAATAGTACAAAAAAAAGATAAAAGCACTCTCGCAACCCACCTACGAGCAATGTCGCGAGTCTGAGCAAAAGAAGTCACTAACAAGATAAGCCGCCCTACTAGGCTGATGAGTCCGACATGCAAGATACTGTGGCACAACGGGGGTGAGTTGCCAGCTCGTGAGTAGAATATAACATCTAGTAAGGCTATCGTAAGAATGCACGCAAATGCGTCACAGCATGTATGTCCAGATGTGATGTAATACCTCTAGTATGCATGCATATGTATGCAATGTCAATACTAAATATTTAAGTGTTTTAAATGATATGATTCTATATTCTTAACTTTAAAAAAAGAATATCTGTATAATAGTTAAATACCATCAAGAAATTATCTGAAACCCGTGTCAAGGATCGACACCAAATATGGAAATACATCTGTCTCAATATCTCACTGTATCAATGTCTCAATATATTGGGCTCCGTCAGTCCGGATCGGCCCATATCATCAAATCTCACGACAACAGTCGGTATCTTCAGGATATCCGCCGCGCCAGACATCACCGGTAGGTAGTCTTCCCCTGCCAGGCTCATCGTCTACAACTCGATTTTCTTGCCCCGGGGTACCATACCGGGCCCACCATGTACCCGAGACGGTTCATCCACTCCTCGAATCGGGTCTCGAAATCCAACAGAAAACATGAAAACTCATGGTGGACGACACATACATCACGAGAAAACCGCAACATTGTTTTAAAAATGTTAGATATAAGCTTTTGTTAAATTCTTGCGGTTTTCCCCCAATATCCAGAAATCGCAGCAATACTGAAATCCTCAATAAAATCATAATACTCAACATGTTGTATATGATAAATGTCTATGATATCAAGGTATGCGATGTGAATTATGGCTAGAATCTATGTAAGTATGAAGATGATGCGAGGTATATACATCCTATGCGATTTCATATATAGTGTATAAAGCAAATGGTGATACTAAACTAAACAGGTCCTACAGTGCTCGTGGCATGGCAATTACCAAAGGCGTGTGTGTCACATGAATAGTGCATGGGCAACAGGAGCCAATGGTAATGGTGTTCGTGTCCTACGAAGTGATATCGCACATGTGTATATGGATATCCTATGCAAATCTTGCAGACGAATAGCTATAAATGTATGAAATGTGCATGGGGGGGTTAGCTAACTAACAATGCAAATCTTGCAAGAAATAAAGTAATCCTAACTAGGGGGTGCCTCGCGCCATCCAGACGATTCCCCCATAGATGAATACATCTACTCACCTGAATGCCTCGCAATCCGATCCAACCACCGCCTTGCCTTTGCGCGCCGCGTCCGATGTTTCCGCGACCGATCCTAGAATTGTATAACACACAATATAAGATTACAGATTTCTGAAAAGACGCAACTCATAATATGAAAAGATCAACGCTCTCGAATTGGTCATAACGTGCACTCGGTACGCGGAAAATACACGAAAATCGCTAAAACCTTAACTAAAATCGTCATTTCGGTACAACCGCCAAAACTAAAACCCGACTAGACAAAACCCTGCATTCGCACACACTAGAATTCGTATAGGATGCTAATTATATAGTCCATATATCGTAATAATATCACCTCCTAATTTTCATAAAAATCTAGTAAGCATTATCATGCCGATTTCAATGTAAACGTCGCGAACTAACGATATCGCGATCGCAACATCGCACAAATAACCATTCTAACCAACTAGATAGCCAAAACCCTAACTTAAACCCACTTATCCTACAACAAACCCTAATTAGGGCATCAACACCTCTCTTGAATTTTCAAAAACCAACCATTACAATGAAATCAACACTTCAAAATACTAATTTAGCTTATTTAAACTACAAATTTAACAACTAGTTTAGGATTTATACCTTACAAGAGTCGATTCCAAACTTCCACTTGCCTCCAAGGCACCTCTTTTCTTCACTTTTCAAACAAATTAGGGTTAGGGAAGTGATGGATTAGGGTTTTGGTTTGAATTTGTGAAGGAAAAATGTGAATTTTTATGGATTTTGTTGATTTTTTGTTGATTTTAGAAGCAAGGAAATGGGGGGAAAAAATATGAGCTGAAGGAGGTGGCTCAGCCAGAAGTTGGGAGGTGGGGAAATGAGAGAATGTGTGGAAATTTCCACGAAGAAAATATCATCTAAGTCAATTAATGAATGTTACATCAAAGTTTTTCAAAAAAAACCCTTTTTCTTTTCAAATTTCCAACCCTTTTTACCAAAACAACCAAACATGAAATGGTTTGTCAAAATTTTTGTTACACTAAATTTTAGTTTATTATGGTTCCTAATTATGTAATTTACCCAATTATATTTGTATTTATCACTAATTAAATGTATTTTTAAAAGCTTAAAATAATATTAAAAATAATTAATTAAGGAATTTTTTTTAATTAACTAGAAATTTTTAAGTGACATTTTAGTGACCAATTTATAGTAATATCTTATCTAAATTATGTATAATTAGGTCTATAATGAAAAATACCTATTTTGACTTTTTACGGAAAAGATTGCAAATTTAGCCGATTACCGAAAAACTGCCTAAACGATTTTCGAAGCGTTACAATATTTCCCCCTTAAAGAAATTCGGTCCCCGAATTTAAAAATTTAACTACGCGTACCTTCAAAAAGATGGGGATATCTCTTCCTCATCTCGACCTCGGTCTCCCAAGTGACCTCCTCGCTGTTCGGGCTACGCCAAAGGACCTTGACGGACGGTATAACCTTCGATCTCAATTTCTTCACCTGCCGATCCAAAATGACCACTGGCTGCTCGGTGAATGAAAGATCATGCTCTAGCTGGATCGTCTGGGGTTGAATCGCATGGGAAGGATCATGAAGGTACTTGCGGATCATCGAAACATGGAACACCGGGTGAACATCGGGGAAGCTGGGCGGAAAAGCTAACCGATAAGCGACTGGACCAACACGCTCTAGGATCTCGAAGGGACCAACATATCTAGGACTAAGCTTCCCTTTTCGCCCAAATCTCATCACACCCTTCATCGGAGAGACCTTCAGGTAAACATGATCGCCAACAGCAAACTCGAGTCGGGGACGGCGCCTGTCAGCATATGATTTCTGCCTACTCTGTGCCGATCTCATCCTGTCCCGAATCAGCTGTATCTTCTCGGTCGTCTCTTGTATGATCTGCGGCCCCAAAATACTGCTCTCCCTGAGCTCTGTCCAACATACAGGCGATCGACATCTCCTCCCATATAAAGCCTCGAAAGATGCCATCCGAACGGTCTCCTGGAAGCTATTATTGTAGGAGAACTCGATCAAAGCCAAATGACGATCCCAGCTACCACCGAAATCTAAAACACAAGCTCTGAGCATGTCCTCAAGAGTCTGAATAGTACGCTCCGACTGACCATCAGTCTGCGGGTGAAAGGCTGTGTTAAAACTCAATCGGGTGCCCAAAGCTTCCTGAAGTTTCTGCCATAATCGGCTGGTAAACTGGGTGCCCCGGTCGGACAAGATGCAAGTCGGAATGCCATGCAGTTGCACGATCTCATCAATATAAACCTGGGCGTAATGAGAAAATCCAAAGGTGGTCTTCACTGGCAGGAAGTGAGCCGCTTTCGTCAGTCGATCCTCAATCACCCAAATAGAGTCATACTCTCGACTGGTCCTGGGTAGACCAACAATGAAGTCCATGGAGACCTGTTCCCACTTCCACTTAGGGATAGGCAAAGGCTGTAACTCGCCGGATGGCCTCTGGTGCTCGGCCTTGACTTGCTGACAAGTCAGGCATCTCAACACAAAGTCTGTAACATCCTTCTTCATTCCGTCCCACCAGTAAATCTCTCTCAAATCACGGTACATCTTGGTGGAACCTGGATGAAGACTGTATACTGATCTATGTGCTTCCTCGAGGATATCACGCCTCAGTCCCTTAGAATCTAGTATGCACGGTCGAGTCCCAAATCAAAGTATCCCCTGATCATCAATCACGAACTCAGAAACTCTGCCCTGCCGAATCTGCTTAATAATCTCTAAAATACGGGCATCACCGAACTGTGCCTAGTAGATACGGTCAAGCAACTATGGGCGTGCTCTGAAATGGGCCAGCTGTCCCCCTGTAGGAGTAAACTCGAACTGCACTCTGCTGTCACATAAAACCTGCCAATCTGCCGTCGACTGCATCTGTACTGCGCTCAAACAAGGTAATCTACCTCCGGGCCTCCTACTCAAAGCATCTGCCACCACATTCGCCTTGCCCGGATGGTATATAATCTCGCAGTCATAATCTTTCACCAACTCCATCCAACGGCGCTGTCTCAGATTCAGATCTCGCTGCTGAAAGATATACTTCAAACTCTTATGGTCAGTGAATATCTGGCATGAATCGCCGTATAGGTAATGTCTCCAGATCTTAAGTGCAAATACCACTGCAGCCATCTCTAAATCATGGGTGGGGTAGTTCTGTTCATGTTTCCTCAGCTGCCGAGAAGCATACGCGATAACTCTGTCGTGCTGCATCAATACACAACCCAGCCCCACTCGAGAAGCATCACAATATACCACGAAACCGCCTGACCCTGAAGGCAAAGCTAACACTGGTGCAGTAATCAGACTAGTCTTCAACTACTGGAAACTATCCTCACATGACTGGGTCCAATCGAAAGGAACCCCCTTCCGGGTCAACCCGGTCAACGGTGCAGCAATACAGGAGAAATCCTGGACAAAACGTCGATAATAGCCGGCCAGACCTAGAAAGCTGCGAACCTCTGTAATTGATACCGGTCTAGGCCAACGCTGAACTGCCTCGATCTTCTTCGGGTCCACATAAATACCATCTCTCGTCACCACATGACCCAAGAAGTCGACACTGTCTAGCCAGAATGCGCACTTGGAAAATTTGGCGAACGGCTCCCTCAAAGTCTGCAATGTGATACGTAAGTGCTGCTCATGCTCCTCCCGGCTCCGAGAATAAACCAAGATGTCGTCAATGAACACAATGATGAACTGATCGAGATACAACCTGAATACACGGTTCATCAAGTCCATAAATGCTGCCGGGGCATAGGTGAGCCCGAACGACATCACTAAGAACTCATAATGACCATAACGAGTACGGAAAGCGGTCTTTGGAATATCCTCCTTCCGAACCCGCAACTGGTGATAACCTGACCGTAAATCAACCTTCGAGAAAAACCCTGCACCCTGGAGCTGATCGAATAAGTCATCAATGCGGGGTAGGGGATATATGTTCCGCACAGTAACCCGGTTCAGCTGACGATAATCAATGCATAAGCGCATACTTCCGTCCTTCTTCTTAACAAACAGGACGGAAGCACCCCAAGGTGACACACTCGGTCGGATAAGCCCTTTGTCCAGCAAGTCCTGTAACTGATCCTTCAGCTCTCTCAGCTCCGCCGGGGCCATCCGATAAAGCGGTATGGAGATAGGCCCCGTGCTGGGGATCAAGTCGATGCAGAACTCAATCTCGCGCTCTGGTGGTAGACCAGGAAACTCGTCAGGGAATACATCAAGAAACTCTCTCACAACAGGGACCTGGTCCAACGGAACCTCTGTGGAGCTAGTATCATAAACATAGGCTAAGAATCCCTGACACCCTTTCCTTAAGAGCTGACTGGCGCGAAGAAAAGAAATCAAGCTGGGAAGGGTAGCGCTACAATCTCCCTGAATAACAAGAACCGGCTCACCAAGAAAACTGAATCTGACTGCTTTCTCACGGCAGTCCACGGATGCATAACAGGTGGCTAGCCAGTCCATACCAAGAAGAACGTCAAAGTCTAGCATATCGAGGAGAATCAAATCAACTGAAGAATCTCTCTCCCCGATACGAACGGAACATGATCGGTACACAAAACGGGCAACAAACGACTCGCCTACCGGTGTAATAACGACAAGCGGCTGATCTAACGGAGAAGACTCTCGGCCCAATCTCGGTACAAAGTACGTGGATACATAGGAATGTGTGGAGCCTGGATCAAATAATACCCGTGCATTAAAAGAACATACTGGCAGAGTACCTGTCACGACGGCATTGGATGCCTGTGCATCCTGAGGAGTCAACGCGAACACTCGGGCCTGTCCACCACTAGTAGCTGGCTGTCCTCTGCCTCTACCTCGGCCTCTGCCGCTGCCTCTATCTCCTCGTCCTCTCTGAACCGGACCGCCACGCCCACGACCTCTAGGGACATCTGGCTGGCGTGGAGCATCATCAGGGGTAGGAAGTAGAGCTCTCTGAGGAGGTGGTGAGGGTAGTAAGGTCACATGCGGGACTGTCACCACGCCCTGGCATCCCATGGTACAGTCTCTGACATGGTGGTACTGACTCCCACACCGAAAATATCCTGGCGACGACTGCTGGGTCTGTGGATATGAACCAAATAACTGACCCCGTCTCAATCCTCGGCCTCCACCATCTCCCGGAAATAATCTGTCGCGGTGTCTACCCATCTGCCGCTGAGCTGGCGTATCAGTACGGATCCTCTTCGGCCCAGAAACGACCGGTGTCTCAGAAATACGCTCCTCCAAAAGTAGGGCTGCGTCCATCACGGCTGCGTATGTATCAAAGTGCTGGGTGCCGATGGCAAGGAATAGCTGTATATCAAGCCCTCGCACAAACCTCTTTATTCTTTTCTCTTCTGTGTCTACTAGGTACGGAGCATATCGAGACAACTGGGTAAACTGTATATCATACTCCGACATCGTCATCCCAGGAGTCTTGTACAGAGACTCAAAACTATGGGCTCGAGCATCTCGGACACTCTCCGGAAGAAAACGGGCAAGAAATGCAGCTGTAAACTCGTCCTGGGTCATAGAAGGTAGACCTGCAGCTCGGCCTCTCCCTACTGAATCGTACCATGTCTGGGCAAGACCCTCCAGACGAAAACTCGCGAACTCCACCAATCTATCATCAGAACACCTCAACGAACGGCAAATCCTAGCCATCCTATCAAGAAATGCTTGTGGGTCCTCTGTCGCATCCGTACCGGTAAAAGCTGGAGGTCTCAATCTCATGAACTCCTGTACTGAAACATGGATAGTCGCGGTAGCAGCAGGAGTGACCATCTGTGCAGCAGGTACTATCGTGGTCTGTGCGGTGGAAGGAACGTCCTCGGACCTCTGTGCCCGACTGGACTCAACTAAAGATCCCATCATCTGTCGCAACTCCTGCATGCCGGCCTCTAATCTGGCAATACGGTCTGGATAAGGCGGATCGATATGACCCTGAGGGGTAGGCGTATCATCCCGCTCGATCCTCGCCTCAGACTAGCCTGCTCGAATCTCATCCCAAGCGGCAGCCCGCTGAGCTCTCGTAGTCTTTGGCGGCATCGAAGCTGGAATAAGAAACAGGACCGATAAGGACATTGCAATTGAATCAAGGAATGCAAGGAATCAAGAAGGGAAATACAAGCAATTTTGTCCTAAGGTCACTTAGGCAGAGTACCGTATCGTAAGTATGCCGCAGATCATACCCACGCTACGCCACTCTGCTTAAGTCACCTACTCCATCTACCAAGGTCGTCCTACACTCAGAAAGGTAAAACCTACGCTCTGATACCAACTTTGTCACTACCCGAAAGTATGGAACGTGACTGGCACTTAGATTACGAAACGTCTAAAGGCGTAACGTAACCTAAGTCAGCCAAAGCCCAGAAAAATCTAAACCAAAACCAAAAGAGTTAAGGAAACCTTACATGAAAACGATTTTGAAATCAATTAAGTTGCATTTAACCCCTTTTTAAGAACATCAAAAATTTCCGAAAATTTCGGCAGAGTCTCCTTTGTAAATTCTATCCCCCAAAATGGGTACAACAAGATATATAACCTGTAATCACAAAATGGCATCCCCAAGCGGGAGCTAGCTCTTCGCCCAAGGTGGATCACAACCACACGCAATATATATATGTAATATCAAGAAAAGAGCATAAAGAAATGCAAAATATAAGAAAACATAACGTCGGCTCAAGTGAGCTCGACCCAAAAGAAACCACATATACACAAATCTCTCAGTTTCATCACTAGGTCGCATATACACATAAGAAGTGGTAAATGGAGAATACTAGATACAAAAATAGTACAAAAAAAAGATAAAAGCACTATCGCATCCCACCTACGAGCATGTCGCGAGTCTGAGCAAAAGAAGTCACTAACAAGATAAGCCGCCGCTACTAGGCTGATGAGTATGACCTGCAAGACACTGTGGCAGAACGGGGGTGAGTTGCCAGCTCGTGAGTAGAATATAACATCTAATAAAGCTATCGTAAGAATACACACAAATGCGTCACAGCATGTATGTCCAGATGTGATGTAATACCTCTAGTATGCATGCACATGTATGCAATGTCAATACTAAATATTTAAGTGTTTTAAATGCTATGATTCTACATTCTTAACTTTAGAAAAAGAATATCTGTATAATAGTTAAATACCATCAAGAAATCATCTGAAACCCGTGTCAAGGATCGACACCAAATATGGAAATACATCTGTCTCAATATCTCACTGTATCAATGTCTCAATATATCGGGCTCCGTCAGTCCGGATCGGCCCATATCATCAAATCTCACGACAACGGTCGGTATCCTCCGGATATCCGCCGCGCCAGACATCACCGGTAGGTAGTCTTCCCATGCTAGGCTCATCGTCTACAACTCGATCTTCTTGCCCCGAGGTACCATACCGGGCCCACCATGTACCTGAGACGGTTCATCCACTCCTCGAATCGGGTCTCGAAATCCAACAGAAAACATGAAAACTCATGGTGGACGACACATACATCACGAGAAAACCGCAACATTGTTTTAAAAATGATAGATATAAGCTTTTGTTAAATTCTTGCGGTTTTCCCCCAAAATCCAGAAATCGCAGCAATACTGAAATCCTCAATAAAATCATAATACTCAACATGTTGTATATGATAAATGTCTATGATATCAAGGTATGCGATGTGAATTGTGGCTAGAATCTATGTAAGTATGAAGATGATGCGAGGTATATACATGCTATGCGATTTCATATATCGTGTATAATGCAAATGGTGATACTAAACTAAACAGGTCCTACAGTGCTCGTGGCATGGCAATTACCAAAGGTGTGTGTGTCATATGAATAGTGTGCGTGCAACAGGAGCCAATGGTAATGGTGTTCGTATCCTACGAAGTGATATCGCACATGTGTATATGGATATCCTATGCAAATCTTGCAAACGAATAGCTATAAATGTATGAAATGTGCATGAGGGGGGGTTATCTAACTAACAATGCATATCTTGCAAGAAATAAAGTAATCCTAACTAGGGGGCGTCTCGCTCCATCCAGAAGATTCCCCCATAGATGAATACATCTACTCACCTGAATGCCTCGCTAATCCGATCCAACCACCGCCTTGCCTTTGCGCGCCGCGTCCGATGTTTCCGCGACCGATCCTAGAATTGCATAACACACAATATAAGATTACAGATTTCTGAAAAGACGCAACTCATAATATGAAAAGATCGACGCTCTCGAATTTGTCACAACATTCACTCGGTACGCGGAAAATATACGAAAATCGCTAAAACCTTAACTAAAATCGTCATTTCGGTGCAACCGCCAAAACTATAACCCGACTAGACAAAACCCCGCATTCGTGCACACTAGAAGTTGTATAGGATGCTAATTATATAGTCCATATATCGTAATAATATCACCTCCTAATTTTCATAAAAATCTAGTAAGCATCATCATGCCGATTTCAAAGTAAACGTCGCGAACTAACGATATCGCGATCGCAACATCGCACAAATAACCATTATAACCAACTAGATATCCAAAACCCTAACTTAAACCCACTTATCCTACAACAAACCCTAATTAGGGCATCAACACATCTCTTGAATTTTCGAAAACCAACCATTACAATGAAATTAACACTTTAAAATACTAATTTAGCTTATTTAAACTACAAATTTAACAACTAGTTTAGGATTTATACCTTACAAGAGTTGATTCCAAACTTCCACTAGCCTCCAAGGCACCTCTTTTCTTCACTTTTCAAACAAATTAGGGTTAGGGAAGGGATGGATTAGGGTTTTGGTTTGAATTTGTGAAGGAAAAATGTGAATTTTTATGGATTTTGTTGATTTTTTGTTGATTTTAGAAGCAAGGAAATGGGGGCAAAAAATATGAGCTGAAGGAGGTGGCTCGGCCAGAAGTTGGGAGGTGGGGAAATGAGAGAATGTGTGGAAATTTCCACGAAAAAAATATCATCTAAGTCAATTAATGCATGTTACATCAAAGTTTTTCAAAAAAAACCTTTTTCTTTTCAAATTTCCAACCCCTTTTACCAAAGCAACCAAACATGAAATGGTTTGTCAAAATTTTTGTTACACTAAATTTTAGTTTATTATGGTTCCTAATTATGTAATTTACCCAATTAAATTTGTATTTATCACTAATTAAGTGTATTTTTAAAAGCTTAAAATAATATTAAAAATAATTAATTAAGGAAATTTTTTTAATTAACTAGAAATTTTTAAGTGACATTTTAGTGACCAATTTATAGTAATATCTTATCTAAATTATGTATAATTAGGTCTATAATGAAAAATACCTATTTTGACTTTTTACGCAAAAGACTGCAAATTTAGCCTATTACCGAAAAACTGCTTAAACGATTTTCGAAGCGTTACATTCTCCATCTACCACTTCTTGTATATGACTTAGAGACGAGTTGTGAGGAATCTGTGTTGTATATTTTGGTGACTTTGGGTGCCGTGCTCGTGGGAGCCGGTTATGTTGAAAAGTTTCGCCGCTTTATGCAGTTTTCCATTATATTCTTCGCTTCGATGTCGTATTTATATCTTGTGGTGGTTATCTCCACCATTGGGCGTGATTTGCTCCCGTTTGGGATGCTTTATATGTAAGTGCACGGCGGCGCCTCGGCCGTCAATCCGACGCCGGAATACGGAAGCGGTGATTTACTTTAACTTTTCAAACCGGCACCACCGCGCACTATAAACCCGGATCGTGCCATTAAACTAGTCCTAGCTAACTACAAGATGGGGAAGAGAGATATATCGAGTAATCCAAGTCCTCCAGTCTTCTCGCTGTCGTCCCGATCTCCCATGGAGTGTCCGGTCTCCACCTCCTCGCCGGAAAGGCACCACGTCGCCGGCTTCTTTTACGGGCTCCCGCCTCTATACCGAGGCAACTCGGGCACGAAGCTGGCGAGTCGACGTGCCCAAGGTTTGCTGTAGGATAGTGTAGTGAGCTATTTGTGTCTCTAAGGGTTTAGAGAGTTGCTATTGGTGGAGGATATGAGGTGAGCCTTTGGAGGAGGAGCTAAAAAGGTTTTTGCCTAGCCAAATGAGCAAAAATTCCCCACTACCAAATTGGGACAGCCCCCAATCACTTTGGCCGGCCATGTAGGAATGGAGGAGAGAGTGAATGAGGGAGTGTATGGATCAATAATGCAAGAAGAGTAAGGAGTGATCATGAGAGAATAAAATGATCACAAGCCAAAGTCTACACTCAACAACCATCTCTCATCAACAAGTCAAAAAGTCAAGCAATCATGAAGCATAATCATGAAGCAAGAAGGTCAAGGTATGGTGCTCCATCATGAAACCATCATGATACAAAAGTATGCAAAGACACCCTCCACAAATGCTTATTTGCACAAATGCAAATAAGCTCTCCTCCACCAATCTTCGGCCATTGAAAGATACAAATGAAAATGGCCGAAACGGAAAGGAAATTGGCAACTCCAGAAAACTGGTCCCGTAATAAATTACAGGAAAACCCCGCAACTGTGTATACACACCCGCATCTGTATTCCGACAGAATACAAATGCAATGAGACAAAATCTACACTGTACTATATATGATCCGGGTTAAACCAAAGCCCGCTAGAATTAACCGTCCGATCCTGATCCGTGCAATACCGCACGTATCTGATCGAACCCTGCCATATCTCCATACGGTCTCTACAGCGTTTCGCCCGAAAACTTGAGCAACTGAATGTGGGGGACTCTAAAGACTCGTCAATACTATGGCTGTGGATTTAACCACTAGCACGTCAGAGGTATAAGCCAATATGTGACGTGCTACTAGGTATTGACCAAAAGGGACGTCGATGAGCGAACTAATCCTGACACCCTACTGAGCCTGTCAGTGACAATATCCGTACAGTCCGGTCCGTTCGTCTATGAGCATCGCATGGCGGGCCTAGGGGGTTGGTAAAAGTCAGACCCCCAAAAGCGGTACAAGTCGTGTCAGAGATCAGCCCAGAACACCCTGAGATACTACTGAAATACCTACCAGTAAATCTCCTGCCTTGGCGAAGGACTTTTCATGTTATGGCTCTCCTATACACAGCGCGACCTCACCCCTAATACCGGGAGAGACGAACCCCCGAAGATCCGCTCACTGCCTCCATGTGGCTCGGGACTGTACCCAACTAAAACCTGTTTGCACGTCTCCTTTGAGTGTGGTAGGGTAGTAATCAAAGTACAGTGGGAACTCATACGAGACAAATGACGATCCTTAGGTCGATGAACTAACCTGTACACATGTCACAAGGGAACTGCTATCTGACGTCAGGTATAAGACCAACTAGCATGTTCCCGGCGAGTCCTGTCCGGTGTACTCATAACCCAATGAGCACCTGTATACATCTTAGGTGATCCAACTGACACCAGTGGCTTGTGAGACCAGCCACCGCCCCTCGTCGGGGTCTCAAATGTATACACTAGTCTACTCTGGAGAATTGATACCCTATCTCGAAACTCCCACGACTAGGGACCTTTTAAGGATGTGCTTATAGACTACCAGCTCTCACGTATATGATCGCCCTCATACTGCTGGCAGTCAAGCAAAAATCCTAGGGGCTCTATCAACGTGCAATAGTGACCTGTCAGGTCACCTAAAGCAGTACACGATGATAAAGATAAACCAGATAGCATACTATCATCTTGAGTAAGACTGTCCTACCGGGATAGGTCCTCCCTCAATCATTGAAATCACGTGCCTGTGATCCAATAATTGACTCTGAGGGCACTATCTCCAACAATCTCCCACTTGCACTCAAGGATAATTATTGCGATGTCGCATACTTACAGCCCGTGTGATACCGAACACCCAACTCCTCTACTAGTCAGTCTCACAAAACTCGTTTGCGAAACTATTGCGTTCGAGGAATAGCCTCAGTGAGTGGATCCGCCTTGATGTTTCTTTCTATGTCTCTTTATATCTCAAGTTCGCGGAGAATGCCATCTCCCGAAATGAGCAATACCTGTCTTAGAATGTGTCTGGATGTCTGATTGGACCTAGCTCATAAATGAACTCCAAATCCAAACTCCCTCAGTATTGCCTTGGACCACCTGTCCAAAATACTGCCCCTCATCAGAAGGAAAACTATAACTCTGAGAACCTCTTTTTCGTCCAAGTCACCATGGAAGCCTGGAATGATAACCGTCTCCCGAATGAGGCTGTCGTTATCATATCCCTAGAACATCCACTTATGTTCTAAAACTGCTTCCGACTGTTTCTCCAGGATTGGATCAATGTCAACTTATTGCATCTACTGTAAGAACTACATCTGGTGTGGTACTTGACATCTCGTGATTGACTCAATTGTCTGAGCAAGTGATCTGCCAATCATGCACATCCCTCTCCCCTTTAGTCTGTAAGACACCTTTAGAGAGGGTGACTCCATCACCTGCAGGTACACCACCGTGCCAGGAGTCGTCCATTCTAAATACTTTTAGAATGCTGTCAAGTACCCTTAATTGGGAAACCACCCAAATCTAGATCTAAAACCATAGATCTAGTAACCAGTATGTCTGATATAATGTCCAAGTCTCATTTGGAGAAACCACTGTGTGACGACCAAAGTATAACCGATCGTAGTATAGGAATATCACTTCCTACTCTGTGTATGTCATCTAAATACCATGACATCACACCCTACTACCTTCTCAACAGATCCATCCCCTATTCTGATGAAGTCAAACCTATGACTGTCACATCAGAAATTGATGATCTATCTCCGCTATATCTGCTTTAGTCTATAAATAGACATAAGCCACCTGTCCACCAATGCTTCCGCTGCTCCCACTGACTACGACAACCCTCTTGCAGAGTCATATAAACGTACACTTCTAAAGCTAGTTTAGAACGACGCTATACTCGTCCTCCTGCCGGGTCTCACGGTCTGGAACAACAGCAATGGCAAGTCTGGGTAAACAAGAACTTCCCTATCACCGTCCTTGAGGCTACCGGAGTACCTCTCGGATGCCTGAAGTTACCCACCGTATCTGCGGAGTGGCCAATGGAATGTCAAACCAGATTGAATCTTTAGGTTCTTATCAAATCTTCAGTAATCGTTTGTAGTTCTGGAATCACTTCCAGTTCTACCATACTCCCACTACTGTTTTCTGAAAAAATCCATTTTTATTAAAACTGTGGCGAGTCTAGAACAATATCACTATTGATCTTCCAGATGGTAGAAAGTCAACCCTCGTCATAGCCTGGGTCAACCCACAAACAGCCATTACAGAAACGTACCTTGAGTTATCCAGAGTCTGGTTTTAAGCATAGGCCGGACAACTCCCCGTACCTTAACATCGTTAAGATATGAACTGTTCTATATCCAATATAGAACCAGAGGCACTGATTTAATTGAACCAGACTCAAATCATGCAGCTGTCTCCAGTGCATGTCAACTAAATGGAAGGAGGCCGATCAGCGTTACTCAACTTAGGAGTGCTTCCAATTATGAGTAACCTGAAAGAGAAGCAAGTTCTCTTTATCATTACTATCAACTGAATACCATACACAAGTATCTACATCTTCGATCACATTGAAGAATCCCGATACTTGCAACATCTGGTTCTCTACTTTACTCTTATACCTATAACTTCTCAAAACTCAGACCTTGTGTTTCTACGAAACACAGGTCTAAGAATCAGAGAAGTCATAAGTAAACAGAATCTAGTACGAGGACCAACCCCTCTATCCTAATGGACACTGGACAACATACAATACTCTGTATAAGTCCCTTGAGTCTGATAACTCATTCACTGTGTGTCGTAGGTTGAAAACTGTACTTATGGTTAAGAAGAATTACACCGCTGTTTAATGCTCCTTACCTAACCATCCACTGATATAGGTAAATGTCGTAGACATAATTTCAAAAAGGTACATCTCACTCTATAAAAATAGACGTACAGATATATCAATTTGAAATTGGTGCATAATAGCGGATATTCAAAACCAAATATTTGCCGTCCGGCAAACAACCCAGGTGAATTCCTCAAATATCACCGATTACAACGAATCCCGATATAATAAGGATGATCACCCAATTCCCAATAACTTACTCCCACTCATCATCTGTAAGACCATACAGATGTGAGAATCATACCTGGTAAATACATACTCTGGAGCAAGATCTGATTGGGAAATCAGTTTTCTTTTAACAGTACACGGTGAAACTGAAACATTGAAATGTTTCGACGGGGTATCCCGGTATTCCTAGTAATGCCTCTTCCATTATCCAGATTCACAACTATAACCGTGTAATTCTTTGCCATCTTTCCAAATCCCTTTCTATGTCTTTAATCATTACCTTCTGTACACCCCTTTAGGCCAAATGATTTTCTTCCTTCCCTACTGTTCGGCACCAGCCTATGGTTTGGAAGAAGAATATCCAATAAGCATAATGGGTGTACTGTCCTAATCCTAGGAACATTCGCAATGCGAGAGAAGGTGATGATAAAGGACAACCGAATAAACCTTATTCCTATTTCTCCTGAACCAGAATCCATCCCCGAACTGGAACAAGTTCCTTTCGAGTTCGTATATAACCATACGATGGAGTATCCAATAAACTGTGGATCTTCGTAGTGATACGGAGTGTTCTGGAGATATACAAAGGTGATTTTAGGATTGGCGAAGAAATACTTGGTTTGGTCGTGAATATCAGTCGCAATTTACTTTGCCCTCTTACTAATCCCTTGCTTTGTCTTAACTTAATACCTTCTGTACACCATCGCTAGGCTAATTGGTTTTCTTCATTCCCTACCGGTCGGCACCTGCCTATGGTTTGGAAGAAGACTATCCAATTTGCGTAATAGGTGTACTATCTCCTAAACCAAGGAGTACTCACAACTTGAGAGAAGGTAAAAGGAAAAGACAACTGAATAATCCTATCCGTTTTCTCCAGAACAGGAAACCATCCTCGAATAAATCCCTTCGAGTTCGTATATAACCATACGATGGTTTTGTCCAATGGAAGTGGACGTTCGTAGTAATACGGGGTGTCCTAGAGAAAAGGGTAAAAGTAGGAGTGGCAATGAGGTGTGCAACTCTGACAATCGAAAAGCCAGTGTTAAGAAGGTTCGGCCAACTTGGTCTCTGAGTCATAGTCTAAGGTTGGGTCAAAGGTCGCTGCCAAAGAGAGAGAGAAAAGAAACACTCAGCGTGCACTCCATCCTAGATCAGAATGGTTACCAATTTATCTAATCAGGAAACCTCCCACTGTACCTTCAAATTCTCCTCCATACCTGAAAGAAGAATTAGTCGGGATCACCCGAGGAGTAAACCAACTCATCAGTGGGAATCGGGATCCAACTATCACCGCATGATAACGTGACGGAATCCGCTTACGCTATCATACTCCAGAAGGTATGCGCATATCTGGCAAGTTTCAGTTTCTTTTGAAACTCCCGATGTGATTTTTGCCCCATGCTCTTATGACCTTGACGAAGGCCAACAAATCATAAGTCACATGTCAAATTCTACCCGTCATTGTCCAGGTTAATTTGAACCCACCCGTACAAGCCCTTGACGAAGGCCAACAAGGCTATACGACTGTCCCAAACCAACGCATCTATCTATGCAACAGAAAGGCAACAAGCTGCTACCATACACTATGCCTTGACGAAGGCCAACAAACATAGCATGAATACTACGTGCTACCCGTTTGAAACGACGGAGGGCTACGAATGGTTTCTGGCGAAAACCTTTAACGTAATGAACTTGATATCGTTGAAGGAACCGGATAGCTTTTTGAAAATATAGTGACGAAAACCTTTGCTAAAGAGGTCACTCCCGGTGAAGGGATCTCGGCTCTTTCCCCGTAGAATGAGGTGCAGGATATTCCAACTGAATACCACGATGCAAAACAAAAGTAAACGGCTATAGTGAAGTTATTGCCCTGACGCAAACTTTTTGTCCAAGGGGTCACTCCCGGTGAAGGGATCTCGGCCCTTGCCTCGTCGACTGAGGAGCAGGATATTCCAACTGAATACCACTGTGCAAAACAAAAGTGAACGTCCTTGCAAATAACAGCTTTTTGAAAAATGTTCCAACAACATCAGATTAGGTTTGTTTAACTTGCACTGATCCGAATCAACGCAGTCCCACCAATTGATCACACCACAAAGAACGAAAATATACTAATGTACGTATATGCCATCCGCATTCGCCACTGGGTCCCGTCATTACCCGTTAGGTTAGCTAACTAACGACAGAGCGGGGACTGGACTAGCACGGATGCAAAACATATACAACATCTACTAGTATATATATATATATATATATATCAATATATAATATTTTGCTCAAGGCGTGATAAAATGCAACATCACAGAAATGTACAGCATCAAAGAACAATACAGATATCTGGGATCCCCGGGTTTCACAGAGCCACTGAAACCCGACGTTCCCCTGGTCGTGTGGATAACCTGTGCAATGAAAATCCTAGACCCCTACGGGCGCGGCAAGTCACCCGCCAAAACCTGAAGCGAGGCAGCCCCCTTCAGCAACGTGAATGGACCACCCAGCACTTCACGGAATACGGTAACATAGGCACCCCTCCTGGGTCAACATGTACCCCTACGAGTGCGGCGAATAGCCCGCCAATTCTAAAGTGAAGCCCCCTCCGTCTCAACGCCATGAGATGCGGGCTCGTTGCCCTCTAGAACCCGGCTATCCGTGCACCCCTCCGCGGGGCAATCCTAGTACAGAAAGTAAAATATACATACAACGGGTACATCGACCGCAACCTGGTCGTGCCCCAAAAGAATAATACAAACAAGCAGTGACGGCAGTCCACATGTCGGACGCTCGCCCCGCAATATCAATGTACATAATACAACAAAATCTGTACTACCACTGCAACAGGCTATCCCCATGACGATCCGCAACATCACAGCATAACACAGAACATCAACGTGAATGTCACGTTCGCAAATCCGTCTAACCGGGCTATAGAAGTTAGACAGGATTTACCGATCAAGTGACATTCACGGTCGCAGATATAATGTAAATACTGTGAACTATGTGTTTAAAATATCCGATCGATTAAATTTACCAAGTGGGCCCCAAGCACTACTGTAGCACATCAAGAAATTCTGGGCCCAAAATTAATATTCCAAAACCCCTATTTTCAGCCAAAAGCCCACTGGAAAAAATTTGCACAATGATAACACAGAACCGCCGCGGAACCGCGGCCAGAAGGGGCTTTTGGCCACGGTTCGCGGTCTTCTGTTGAATCATGTGTCGAATTTTTACAGTAGGCTTAAAAGTCCCTGCACATACTTCTGCAACACACTGAAAATTTTTGGAGCCCAAAAAATTTTAACAGAGAACTGATGCATGAGAAAACGCGGATTTTGGAATTTTGTTCGATCGGAATTTAAACACATTAGACAAAGCTAGACTATGTTAATGGCGAGGCTCTGATACCACTGTAAGTGCACGGCGGCGCCCCCGGCCGTCAATCCGACGCCGGAATACGGAAGCGGTGATTACTTTAACTTTTCAAACCGGCACCACCGCGCACTATAAACCCGATCGTGCCATTAAACTAGTCCTAGCTAACTACAAGATGGGGAAGAGAGATATACCGAGTGATCCGAGTCCTCCGGTCTTCTCGCCTTCGTCCCGATCTCCCACGAGTGTCCGGTCTCCACCGCCTCGCCGGAAAGGCACCACATCGCCGGCTTCTTTTACGGGCTCGCCCCTCTATACCGAGGCAACTCGGGCACGAAGCTGGCAAGTCGACGTGCCCAAGGTTTGCTGTAGAACAGTGTAGTTAGCTATTTGTGTCTCTAGGGTTTAGGGAGTTGCCATTGGTGGAGGATAGAGATGAGCCTTTGGAGGAGGAGCTAAAAAGGTTTTTGCCTAGCCAAATGAGCAAAAATTCCCCACTACCAAATTGGGACAGCCCCCAATCACTTTGGCCGGCCATGTAGGAATGGAGGAGAGAGTGAATGAGAGAGTGTATGGATCAATAATGCAAGAAGAGTAAGGAGTGATCATGAGAGAATAAAATGATCACAAGCCAAAGTCTACACTCAACAACCATCTCTCATCAACAAGTCAAAAAGTCAAGCAATCATGAAGCATAATCATGAAGCAAGAAGGTCAAGGTATGGTGCTCCATCATGAAACCATCATGATACAAAAGTATGCAAAGACACCCTCCACAATGCTTATTTGCACAAATGCAAATAAGCCCTCCTCCACCAATCTTCGGCCATTAAAAGATACAAATGAAAATGGCCGAAACGGAAAGCAAACTGGGAACTCCAGAAAACTGGTCCCGTAATAAATTACAGGAAAACCCCGCAACTGTGTATACACACCCGCATCTGTATTCCGACTGAATACAAATGCAATGAGACAAAATCTACACTGTACTATACTAGGATCCGGCTTAAACAAAAGCCCGCTGGTATTAACCGTCCGATCCTGATCCGTGCAATACCGCACATATCTGATCGAACCCTGCAATATCTCCATACGGCCTCTACAGCGTTTCGCCCGAAAACTTGAGCAACTGAATGTGGGGGACTCTAAAGACTCGTCAATACTATGGCTGTGAATTTAACCACTAGCACGTCAGAGGTATAAGTCAATACGTGACGGGCTACCAGGTATTGACCAAAAGGGATGTCGATGAGCGAACTCATCCTGACACCCTACTGAGCCTGTCAGTGACAATATCCGTACAGTCCGGTCCGTTCGTCTATGAGCATCGCATGGCGGGCCTAGAGGGTTGGTAAAAGTCAGACCCCCAAAAGCGGTACAAGTCGTATCAGAGATCAACCCAGAACACCCTGAGATACTACTGGAATACCTACCAGTAAATCTCCTGCCTTGGCCAAGGTCTTTTCATGTTCTGGCTCTCCTATACACAGCGCCACCTCACCCCCAATACCGGGAGAGACGAACCCCCGAAGATCCGCTCACTGCCTCCATGTGGCTCGGGACTGTACCCAACTAAAACCTGTTTGCACGTCTCCTTTTAGCGTGGTAGGGTAGTAATCAAAGTACATTGGGAACTCACACGAGACAAATGACGATCCTCAGGTCGATGAACGAACCTGTACACATGTCACCAGGGAACTGCGATCTGACGTCAGGTATAAGACCAACTAGCATGTTCCCGGCGAGTCCTGTCCGGTGTACTCATAACCCAATGAGCACCTGTATACATCTTAGGTGATCCAACTGACACCAGTGGCTTGTGAGACCAGCCACCGCCCCTCGTCGGGGTCTCGAATGTATACACTAGTCTACTCTGGAGAATCGATGCCCTGTCTCGAAACTCCCACGACTAGGGACCTTTTATGGATGTGCTTATAGACTACCAGCTCTCACGTATATGATCGCCCTCATACTGCTGGCAATCAAGCAAGAATCCTAGGGGCTCTATCAACGCGCAATAGTGACCTGTCAGGTCACCTAAAGCAGTACACGATGATAAAGATAAACCAGATAGCATACTATCATCTTGAGTAAGACTGTCCTACCGGGATAGGTCCTCCCTCAATCATTGCAATCACGTGCCTGTGATCCAATAATTGACTCTGAGGGCACTATCTCCAACATTATATAGTATCTGTGTTGTACCCGTTTTCGAGGCTAGTTTTTACAAAGGAGGTGCTGCTGAAATTTTTAAGAAAGAAAACTAGAGTTAGAGATTTTACTTGTGATTTTCTAAACGTTTAAAAACTATGTTTTTCTCCGTTGATCCAGTTTTAGGTGGTTTAGATTTCTGGATTTTCGGCTTACTTAAGCTGTGTACGCCTGTAGACGTTACGTAGTTTAAGTGCCGGTTACGGGCCCAATTTTGGGTCGTGACAAAGTTGGTATCAAAGCGCTAGGTTTTTACATTTCGGAGTATAGGATGACCTTGGTATGATGGAGTAGGTAGCTTAAGCAGAGTGATGTAGCGTGTGTATGTTCCGCGGCAAACTTACGACACGGTACTCCGCCTAAGTGACCTTAGGACTTATTGATTGATATTCCTCCGTGATGATATACATCTTTGTGATTCGATTCCTGTTTCCTTATCGAATCTTGTTTCAATTTCCAGCCTATATGCCGCCGAAGACTACGAGGGCACAGAGAGCGGCCGTGCGGGCCGAGGTCAGAGTTGACTCATCTGAGGCGAGGACTGACCAGGGCGGTACGCCGGTTATACCGGAGCATGTTGCTATGATTGAGGCTGGTATGCAAGACCTGCGCCAGATGATGGGGACTTTAGTAGAGGCCATTCGAGCGCAGGGGCAGGCAGTTGTTCCACCCATTGCAGGGACCACAATGGTACCTACAGTTCCGGCAGTCGCAGTCACAGCTCCGGAGGTTATTACCGTGTCACTGACGGGGTTCATAAGGCTGAGGCCTCCGGTGTTCACTGGCACAGATACTACTGAGGACCCGCAGTCGTTTATCGACCGGATGGCCAGGATTTGTCGTTCGGTCCGATGCTCCGATGAGAGATGGGTAGAGTTCGCGAGTTTCCGGCTGGAGGGTATGGCCCAGAAGTGGTATGAGTCGTTAGAGAGGGGTAGAGCCGCAGGTCTTTCTCCTATGACCTGGGCTGAGTTTTGTAAGTCTACGGTAGCGCCCCGACCATCAATCTTAGGTCAAACACGGAACAAAAACTCTTACAATTGGCGCTATCACATACTATAACCCGGATCTTACCATTAACGCTGAACTAACAAACTGTAAAGAGGGTAGAAAGGCTATACCGATCGATCCGTGTCCTTCGGTCTTTAGCCATCATTCCACGCTACTCGCGGCAACTCCGATCTCCTGTCTACTCGTCGAGGTAGCACCACGTCAACGAGTCTTTATACGGGCTCCCGCCTCTAAACCGAGGCAACTCGGACATGAAGTATGCCAACCGACATGTCCAAGATGAAGTAGAGAATGACTGGAATACTTTGTCTTAAACACCTTAGGTTTCTCATCACATGAGAGGGGTAGGGTGGAGGTTGAAAAAGATGTAAAGAGTTGAAGAGTGTGAGCTCAAGAAAACTCTAGTGAGCAAAATAACCAAGCACCAAAAATTGCCCCTTAGTTGTCCACTTATTTTGGGTGTGGTATTTATTAGGTTTTGTGTTGGAAAAACTAAGTAAATATCTTACAAAAATATCCCACACAAAACCCTAAAATATCCTACCCAAAACAAAAGTCATTAACTCAACCATGACTCACTACATGACTCATTACCATGAGTCATTAGTGAACATGCTAGAATAATGACTCATTACATGAGTCACACTTTCCAAATCCATTTAATCATTTAAACTAAAATGATTAACCAAAAAGAAATGCATCTTCTAAAGTAATCTCGTAACGGATTACGAGAATACCCCTCACCTGTATATACATACCTGTATCCGTATTCCGACCGAATACGAATACGATGAGACTAAAATATTCCGACTCAATATAATACTTGGATCCAGCTTAAACCAAAGCCCACCAGTATTATCTGTCCGAAATATGACATGTGCACAAATGCACGTGCATGTTCGAACCCTGCCATAAAACCATACGACCTCTACAACGTTTCTCCCGAACTTGGGAAACTATCTGTGGGGGACTCTAAAGACTCTTCAATACCCTGGAAGTGGGTTTAACAATAAGCACGTCAGCGGCACTAGCTGTGCGTAATGGCTGCCCATGTACTGACCGAAAGGGAAGCCGATGAGCGAACTCATCCTGGAACCCTACTGAGCCTATCAGTGAAAATATCCGTACAGTCCGGTCCGTTCGTCAATGAGCATCGCATATCGGGCCTAGGGGGCAGGTAACGTCAGACCCCCAAAAGCGGTATAAGTCGTGTCGGAGGGTAGCCCTGAACACCCTGAGATACTACTGGAGTACCTACCAGTAAATCTCCTGCCTCGGCCGAGGGCTTTGTGTAATGGCTCTCCTAGACACAGCGTGATTTCACCCCCAATACTGGGAGAGACGTATCCCCTACCGATCCGCTCACTTGCCTCCATATGGGTCGGGACTGCACCCAACTAAAACCTGTTTGCACGACTCCTTTGAGCCATGGTAGGGTAGTAATCAAAGCACAGTGGGAACTCACACGAGACAAATGACGATCTCAGGTCGATGAACTAACCTGTACACATGTCACGAGAGAACTACTATCTGACGCTAGGTATAAAACCAACTAGCAGGTTCTCGACGAGTCCTGTCCGGTGTACTCATAACCAAATGAGCACCTGTATACATCTTAGGTGAACCAACTGACACCAGTGGCTTGTGAGACCGGCCACCGCCCCTCGTCGGGGTCTCGACTGTATACACCAGTCTACTCCGGAGTATCGATGCCCTGTCTCGAAACTCCCATGACTAGGGACCACTTTTTAGGATGTGCTTATAGACTACCCAACTCTCACGTATATGATCGCCATCATACTGTTGGTAGTCAAGCAGGATCCTAAGGGCTCTATCAACGTGTAATAGTGATCATGTCTCCGAAAGCTGTACACGATGATAAAGGCAAACCAGATAGCATACTATCATCTTGAGTAACACTGTCCTATCGGTATAGGTCCTCCTTCAATCATTGCAATCACATACCTGCGATCCAATAATTGACTTTGAGGGCACTATATCGAACAATCTCCATCTTGCACTTAAGGATAATTATTGCGATGTCGCATACTCACAGCCCGTGTGATATCGAACACCTAACTCCTCTACTAATCAGTTTCACAAAGCCCGTTTGTAAAACTATTGTGTTCGAGAAATAGCATCAATGAGTGGATCCGTCCTGATGTTTCTTTCTTTGTCTCTCTTAATCTCAAGTTCGCGGAGAAAGCCATCTCCAGAATTGAGTATACCTGTCTTAGAATATGTCTGGATATCTGATGGGACCTAGTTCATAAATGAACTCCAAATCCAAACTTCTTAGACTGTATTGTCAACTGAACCTAATCAGTATACTGCGCCATGCCGTCCTCAGTATCCTGTTGGACCACCTGTCCAAACTACCGCCCCTCGTCAGAGGGAAAACTATAACTCTGACAGTCACTCTGTCATCCATGTCACCTTGGAAGCCTAGAATGATAACCGTCCCACGAAGGAGGCTGCCGTTATCAAATCCGTAGAACATCCACTTATGTTCTAAAACTGCCTCCGAATGTTTTTCCAGGATTGGATTAATATCTCAACTTATTGCATCTAGTGAAAAAAACAACATCTGGTGTGGTACTTGAAATCTCATGATTGACTCAATTGCCTATGCAAGTGATCTACCAATCATGCACATCCCTTTCCCCTTTAGTCTGTAAGACACCTTTAGAGGTGGTGACTCCATCACCTGCAGGTACACCACCATGCCAGGAGTCATCTATTCTAAATACCTTTAGAATACTGTCAAAGTACCCAAATTGGGAAACTACCCAAATCTATATCTAAAGCCATAGATCTAGTAACCAGAATGTCTGATATTATATCCATATCCTGTGTGGAGAAACAACTGTGTGACAACCAAAGTATAACCGATCGTAGGATAGGAATCTCACTTCCTACAAAGTGCATGTCATCCAAATACCAGGACATCACACCCTACAACTTTCTTAACAAATCCATCATCTATTCTGATGAAGTCAAACCGATGACTGTCACATCAAAAATAGATGATCTATCTCCTCTATATCTGCTTTAGTCTATAAATAAACATAAGCTACTTGTCCACTATGCTTCCGCTGCTCCCACTGACTATGACAACCCTCTGCAAGAGTCATATACACGTGCACTTCTAAAGCTAGTTTAAAACGACGCTATACTCATCCTCCTGCCGGGTCTCATAACCTGGAATAACAGTAGTGTCAAGTCTGGGTAAACAAGAACCTCCCCGTCACCGTCCTTGAGGCTACCGGAGTACCTCTCGGGTGTCTGAGGTTACTCACCATATCTGCGGAGTGGCTAATGGAATGTCAAACCTGATTGAATCTTTAGGTTCTATTAAATTTTCTGTAATCGTTTGCGGTTCTGGAATCACTTTCAGTTCTACCATACTCCCACTACTGTTTTCTGAAAAAATCCATTTTACTAAAACTGTGGCGAGTCAAGAACAATATCACCATTGATCTTCCAGATTGTAGAAAGTCAACCCTAGTCATAGCCTGGGTCAACCCACAAACTGCCATTAAAGAAACATGCCTTGAGTTTATCCAGAGTCTGGTTTTAAGCATAAGCCGGACAACTCCCTGTACCTTAACATCGTTAAGATATGAACTATTCTATATCCAATATAGAAACTTTGGCACTTATTTAATTTGAACCAGATTCAAATCATGCAGCTGTCTCCAGTGCATTTCAACTTAATGGAGAGAGGCTAATCAGCATTACTCAACTTAGGAATACATCCAATTATGAGTAACCTGAAAGAGAAACAAGTTTCTCAAAACCATTACTATCAACTGAATACCATTCACAAGTATCTACATGTTTGATCACTTTGAAGAATCCCGATACTTGCTGTTAGTGTATATGCCCTAGAGGCCATTACTGTATCATACTAGTTTGTATATTACTTAATGGAAGCTTGGGATATTCACCTTGTATATACAATCTTGCTCAAAATAGTAGTATGCTACTTGGTTTGTTTCTACTTCAATGTGTACATGTGTTTATTTTAGTATATCGCCTATACACATTAGTGGAGCCCTTAGGATCTTTGCTTGATTACCAGCGCTGTGATGGCAGTCACATTAGTGGGGCCTGGGTAATCTATAAGCACATCCTTATGCAGGTCCCTAGTCGCAGGACTATTGAGACAGGGCATCGATACTCCGGAGTAGACTAGCGCATGCGCTTCTTATCCCAGAGTGGGAGATGGTCTGTCCCACAGCCATCAGTACGTCGTACTGGAGATAGTATGCGGGTGCTCGTTGGGTTACGAGTACACTGGACAGGACTCGTCGGGAACTGACCGGTTGGTATTATACCTATCGTCAGTTATCAATTTCCAGGTGACATGAGTACAGCTTAGTCCACTGACTTGACACTGTCACTTCGCCTAGAGTGTGTTCCCACTGTACTTTGATTACTACCGTACCACGGCTTAAAGGAGTCGTGCAAACAGGTAATAGTTGGGTGCAGTCCCGAAGCACTTGGAGGCAGTGACGGTTAGACAGGATTCTTCTCTCCCGGTATTGGGGGTTGACATCGCGCTGTGTCTGGAAGAGCCATTACATGGGTAGTCCCTGGCCAGGGCAAGCGAGATATACTGGTAGGCTTCCAGTGCTATCTCAGGGTGTATTGGGCTTCACTCCGACACGACTTGTACCGCTATTAGGGGACTGACGTTTACCGCCCCCTAGGCCCGCCATGCGATGTATCAGATGAACAGACCGGACTGTACGGAGACTGTCACATTCAGGCTCAGTAGGAGTTCAGATAGGTTTCATCTCGTCAGTCTTCTTGTCGGCATCTACCTGGGGACCGTTACGCACAACTAGTGCCGCTTGCGGTCTGTGGTTAAACCCACTGCCAGCGTAGTGTCGAGTCTTTAGAGTCCCACACAGAAAGCTATTCGCCTTTAGGCAGAAGAGTAGAGGTCGCATGGTTTTGCGACAGGTCGCATGGTTTTGCGATAGGGTTCGGTCACATCCGTGCACTTATGCACGTACAGTGTCCGGACAGTTAACACTAGCGGGCTTTGGTTTAAGCCAGACCCTAGTGTACGTTTTGAGATTGGTTTTATCCAGTATGTATTCGTGTTCCTCGAAACGCGGATGCGGGTGTGTATGCATAGTTGACGGAGAGACAGAGCCAGAGAATTCTCATTAGGGTTGTTGACCGTTGACTGTTGACTATTGACTTTTTGCTCAACGCTAATGAGAATATCATTTATGATTAACAATAATATTAATTAAGTATTGTGGTGACATGGTTGTTGAGGGGTTGACTTTGTTGACTTGTTGACTTTGTTGACCGGTTGACTAGGTTGGACTAGTTGACCATCATGATGACAATGGCTATCATTTCATGGCAAAGACTTTTCACTTGCTTGTTCTCTTATGCAATATGAGTGCAAGAAATGATATAGCCATTTTGACTTAAACCATTTACACAATACTTGATTATTATTTTTGTGATGATGGCTTTGGATTATGAGAGCCAAGAGAGAAAAGTCTTTCTCATTCTATCATTTTCATTCTCTCTCTTGTTCTTGAGCTCTCATCTTCTTCCTCTTGCTCTCCCTCTCTTTGTCTATGGTTCACTTGTCTCATGTGTTGAGAACCAAGAAACATAGAGAAAATCCCAACACACTCTTCTCTACTCACTCTAGTTCATAAGGTTTAGCAAACCAAGTGAACTAGTTTCTTCAAAGACCGAAGAAGAAGCCAAAGGTAGAAGCTTTCAGGTGGATCGATCTTCGGCGCAAGGAGACGACGGGGTGAAGCCGATCCGGACAACCATCGAGGATTGAAGACGAAGGAGTTCAAGAAAGAAAGGTGTAACCCCCTAACCGATTAGTTAACAACTCCTAGTTAGGTTGTTAGTTAGATGTTTAACCAAGATCCGGTTTTGAGTCCATGTTACCGCCTCTAGAAAATTGTTTTTCACCTAATTCCGCATGCCCGAAAGTACCGGGAGAGGTAGCATGGACTTACAGTGGTATCAGAGCCTAGTTAAACTCTATCTAACATGTTAGCATAGTAGCTAGAAATTCGATCGGAGAAAAAGTCCCGAAATAAACCTGAAATTCAAACTTTCTGTCGATTTTCAAAGTGCTGCAAAAATTATTTGAGATATACCAAAAATCGACTCAGGGTTTTTAGAAGAAACTGCAAAAATTCGACCCACTGAATCGATCAACGCGCAGCGTTTCCGCGGCCGAGTAGACTTGGTCGTGGGGTTTTATTTTTGCAGTTTGTTCATAGGGGTATTTTGGGATTTTTGGAATATGTATTTTCTGCCCAGATTTTCCAGAACGAAAATTTTGTGTTTGGGGCCTGAAAAACCGTATTTTGATCGAATTTCTTATGACTTAAGCTGACGGGTTTTTATCTGTGATGTGATATTTGTATTGAACGTCTGCTAATCGCTATATGTCGATTAGTGGGGGTTATACAAATCTGTGGTCTGTAAAGTCATTGGAATGTGTATATGAATTCATTGGATTGTCGCGGGTGAATAGCCGGGGGTTGTGAGACGAGAGTTTTCTTTTCTTTCAATTCATGTAAATTTGTAAATTGATGCAATAATTATTTGTATGGACGCACAACCGGGTCGGGGTTGTAGCCGTCATTGTATAATTTCTTTTTACTGTTTTTGCTCCTAGGATAGACCCATGGAGGGGGTGCACAAACTACCGGGTATGCCGAAGTGCCGAGTGGCCTACTCACGGAGTTGAGGGAGGTTGCTTTGCTTCGGGTACTTGGCGGGTAGTTTGCCGCACCCGTAGGGGTCTTGGGTGGGGTATTGGCTATTCACCGCGACCGTGTAATCTGCTTTTCGTTACAGGCTCGTACGAATTGCGGATTCCTAGTATATCCAATGTGTTCATCTGTGATCTGAAATGGTTATCATTGCAATATATCAATATATGATATTATTTAGGCGTTGCTTATATTTTACAGCCGCGCTAGCCCACCCCCCGCTCTGTCGTTAGTTAAGTAACCTAACGGGTAATGATGGGGCCCCGTGGCGAATGCGAATGGCATAAGCATACGTCATATTTTGGTTATTTTCTGCAATGGTAGGATTAAATGATGGGACGCATTAAAAGAACTAATGCAAGAATATCACGCATTAAAAGAACTAATGCAAGAAAATAAACCAAGTTAAAATCGTTGGAACACTTTCGGAAAACCACTCGGTTCTTTTCAAAACTAACTTTTAAATGCGGAGCTTGAGCCACTCCTTTTAAAAGCTATCTCGTTCCATCGATTATATCAAGTTCACTACGTTCACGGTTTTGCCAAAACCATTCGTAGCCCTCCGTCGTTTCACATGAATAGTCAATAGTATTCAAGCTGTGTATGTTGGCTAAAGTCAAGGCATAGTGATTGGTAGCTATTGGGTATTCATGTGTAGCATAGATAGATGCGTTGGTTTGGGACAGTCGTACTGCCATTTTGGCCAAAGTCAAGGGTAGGTACGGATGGATCCAAATTAACCTGGAGAATGACGGGTAGAACTTGACATGTGACTTATGATATTTTGGCCGAAGTCAAGGTCATAAGAGCATGGGGCAAAAATCCACATCGGGAGTTTCAAAAGAACTGAAACTTGCTAGTGTTGCATACCATTTGGAGTGTGATGATTCTGGTAGGGTTCCTTCAGTTTCGTCACGCGATGATATTTGGATCCCGATCCTACTGTGAGTATATGCTACTCCTCGGGAAATTTCTCACTTAACGATCAATGCTATAAACCAAGTAGGTGTCTAGAAAGGTGTTAGCGGGGCTACGCCCCCAGGGAAAAGAGGTTATTTAATTAAGGAACTTCGCGAAAGCGATGGAAAACCTCCCTCGAAGTACCGACACTGGCCTGGCTGAACGGTTAAGCAAGTATTGTACGGTGAGATTGATCCCGACTAATTCTTCCTTTTTGGTTTGAGGAGGGATTCGAGAAACAGTGGGAGCCATCCTGTTTAGACAAACTAAAAACCATTCTAAACTTGCAAGAGCATCATGCTGAGTGTTTCTTCTCTCTCCTAATTGCAGCGACCAATCGACATGACTGGACTTAAGTTACTCCTAGATAAAAACATACTGACAGGGCCAAACTACAAAGATTGGCTCAGGAATGTCAAGATGGCAATCACTTACGACAAGCTGGGGTATCTTCTTACCACCAAAGCTCCCCCTGTCCCAGGTCCCAAAACCAGCGTCGCGGATAAGGAATTCCGTAAGACCTGGGAATTAGACTGCGCGAAGGCCAAGTGCCTCGTGCTTCCCTCTATGGACAACGAACATCAGAGGAGGCACGAGAATATGGACCTCCAATCCATATTTCTCCATACAAAAGAACTGTATGGAGAGCAATCTCGTATCGCAAGATACGAAGTGTCGAAGAAGTTATTTTCGGTAAGATTGGCCGTCGGATCATCGGTAGCGGAACAGGTGCTTAAGATGATTGGCTACATTGAGGAGCTCGCGGACCTTGGGACCACGTTGGAGAATGAGCTCTATACGGACTTGATTCTCCAGTCCCTTCCTTCCACTTACGCCCAGTTCATACTGAACTTCAACTTACAAGAAAAGGAAGTTGAACTTTCAGAACTCCTCAACATGCTGAGGAGCGCAGAGGGCACCCTACAGAAAGGTAGGGAAACATCCACTTTGTTTGTAGGAGGATCTTCTTCTTCTAGGTCCAAGGCGAAAGCCAAGGGAAAGAAGAAGAAAGCCCCCGCCAAACCAAGAGGCGGTGTTAGGAAAGTGGATACGAAGGGAAAGGCAAAAGCAACAAAGAAAGTGGGAAAGCTTGTGGATAAGGAAGAATGCTTCTATTGTCATAAGAAGGGACACTGGAAGAATGATTGTAGGGCTTGGAAAGCCAGAACAAAGGATCTGAAGCAGGTTGCGGCTTCAGCTTTAGGTGTGTATGTTATTGAAAACTGTCTTTCAATAAACTCTACTTCCTGGGTATTGGATACCGGATCAGGAGCTCATATCTGTAATTCTTTGCAGGCGTTGAGAAACCGTAGGGTTTTGAAGGCAGGTGACATGACCCTCAAAGTAGCAAACGGAGCTAGCATGGATGCTAAGGCCGTGGGGGACTATCACCTGGGGTTGTCAGATGGAAACGTTTTGGTTTTGCGTAATTGCTATTTTGTACCCAACGCAACTTGTAATATCATTTCTGTATCTTTGACTTCTAAAGAAGGTTATGAATTTGCGTTTGTAAGTAATGTTGTAAACATTCACCTTAATCAAGTTCTGATTGGGTCAGGTACATTAAGCAATGGTATATACGTATTAAACCAACCACAGATTTTCAATGTCCAGAATACACACAAAAGAAAGTCTCCGGAAATCAATCAGACTTTCTTATGGCATTGTAGACTGGGTCACATCAATGAGAGAAGGTTGACGAAGTTACATACAGAAGGATATTTGAATCCGTTCGAATATCAATCGTATGCCACTTGTCAATCCTGTCTCAAAGGAAAGATGACAAAGACTCCGTTTACTGGACACGGAGTAAGGGCGAGCGAGCTCTTGGGACTCGTACACCGCGACGTGTGCGGTCCAATGTCTACACATGCGTGAAGCGGTTATTCTTACTTCATTACTTTTACGGATGACTTTTCAAGGTACGGTTATGTCTTCTTAATGAAACATAAGTCCGAAGTCTTTGGAAAATTCCAGGAATATAAGAATGAAGTAGAAAAACAAACCGGCAAAAGTATCAAGATTCTAAGATCGGATCGAGGTGGAGAATACTTAAGTGCCGAGTTCCTGGACTATTTAAAAGAGAAACACTGGATAGCGGTAATGTATGCGATGTTGTGTACCAGACCGGATGTAGCTTATGCACTGAGTGTGGTAAGCCGGTATCAGTCAAACCCTGGGGAGAAACACTGGATAGCGGTAAAGAACATTCTCAAGTACCTGAGAAGGACTAAGGAGATGTTCTTGGTGTATGGCGGAAAAGACCTCCAGATCGAGGCCTTTGCTGACTCCAGCTTCCAGAGTGACAAGGATGATTCCAAGTCCATGTCGGGTTTTGTCTTTACCCTCAATGGAGGGGCGGTGTGTTGGAAGAGTTCCAAACAGGAAACCGTTGCAGACTCGAAGATGGAAGCGGAATACATCGCTGCATCTGATGCCGCAAAAGAAGCTGTCTGGATGAGGAAGTTCTTGAAAGAACTTCAGGTGGTTCCGTCCATTGTTGATCCAATACCTCTGTATTGCGACAACAACGGGGCTATAGCTTTAGCGAAGGAACCCAGGTCCCATCAGAGATCCAGACACATCTTGAGGCGGTATCACCTGATCAGGGAGATCGTGGATCGCCAGGAGATCGAGGTTCGGAGGGTCGCTTCAGAAGATAACACTGCAGATCCATTCACCAAGGCCTTGCCCCAGACTCAGTTCGAGCGGCTGATTAAGATGATAGGTCTTCGATACGCCAGTACATGGCCTTAGTGCAAGTGGGAGATTGTTAGTGTATATGCCCTAGAGGCCATTACTGTATCATACTACTTTGTATATTACTTAATGGAAGCTTGGGATATTCACCTTGTATATACAATCTTGCTCAAAATAGTAGTATGCTACTTGGTTTGTTTCTACTTCAATGTGTACATGTGTTTATTTTAGTATATCGCCTATACACATTAGTGGAGCCCTTAGGATCTTTGCTTGATTACCAGCGTTGTGATGGCAGTCACACTAGTGGGGGCTGGGTAATCTATAAGCACATCCTTATGCAGGTCCCTAGTCGCAGGACTATCGAGACAGGTCATCGATACTCCGAAGTAGACTAGCGCATGCGCTTCTCATCCCAGAGTGGGAGATGGTCTGTCCCACAGCCATCAGTACGTCGTACTGGAGATAGTATGCGGGTGCTCGTTGGGTTACGAGTACACTGGACAGGACTCGTCGGGAACTGACCGGTTGGTATTATACCTATCGTCAGTTATCAGTTCCCAGGTGACATGAGTACAGCTTAGTCCGCTGACTTGACACTGTCACTTCGCCTCGAGTGTGTTCCTACTGTACTTTGATTACTACCCTACCACGGCTCAAAGGAGTCGTGCAAACAGGTAGTAGTTGGGTGCAGTCCCGAAGCACTTGGAGGCAGTGACGGTTAGACAGGATTCTTCTCTCCCGGTATTGGGGGTTGACATCGCGTTGTGTCTTAGAGAGCCATTACACGGGTAGTCCCTGGCCAGGGCAAGCGAGATATACTGGTAGGCTTCCAGTGCTATCTCAGGGTGTATTGGGCTTCACTCCGACACGACTTGTACCGCTATTAGGGGACTGATGTTTACCGCCCCCCTAGGCCCGCCATGCGATGTATCAGACGAACAGACCGGACTGTACGGAGACTGTCACATTCAGGCTCAGTAGGAGTTCAGATGGGTTTCACCTCGTCAGTCTTCTTGTCGGCATCTACCTGGGGACCGTTACGCACAGCTAGTGCCGCTTGCGGTCTGTGGTTAAACCCACTGCCAGCGTAGTGTCGAGTCTTTAGAGTCCCACACAGAAAGATATTCGCCTTTAGGCAAAAGAGTAGAGGTCGCATGGTTTTGTGACAGGTCGCATGGTTTTGCGACATGGTTCGGTCACATCCGTGCACTTATGCACGTACAATGTCCGGATAGTTAACACTAGCGGGCTTTGGTTTAAGCCAGATCCTAGTGTACGTTTTGGGATTGGTTTTATCCAGTATGTATTCGTGTTCCTCGGAACGCGGATGCGGGTGTGTATGCACAGTTGGAGGAGAGACAGAGGCAGAGGATTCTCATTAGGGTTGTTGACCGTTGACTGTTGACTATTGACTTTTTGCTCAACCCTAATGAGAATATCATTTATGATTAACAATAATATTAATTAAGTATTGTGGTGACATGGTTGTTGAGGGGTTGACTTTGTTGACTTGTTGACTTTGTTGACCGGTTGACTAGGTTGGACTAGTTGACCATCATGATGACAATGGCTATCATTTCATGGCAAAGACTTTTCACTTGCTTGTTCTCTTATGCAATATGAGTGCATGAAATGATATAGCCATTTTGACTTAAACCATTTACACAATACTTGATTACTATTTTTGTAATGATGGCTTTGGATTATGAGAGCCAAGAGAGAAAAGTCTTTCTCATTCTATCATTTTCATTCTCTCTCTTGTTCTTGAGCTCTCATCTTCTTCCTCTTGCTCTCCCTCTCTTTGTCTATGGTTCACTTGTCTCATGTGTTGAGAACCAAGAAACATAGAGAAAATCCCAACACACTCTTCTCTACTCACTCTAGTTCATAAGGTTTAGCAAACCAAGTGAACTAGTTTCTTCAAAGACCGAAGAAGAAGCCAAAGGTAGAAGCTTTCAGGTGGATCGATCTTCGGCGCAAGGAGACGACGGGGTGAAGCCGATCCGGACAACCATCGAGGATTGAAGACGAAGGAGTTCAAGAAAGAAAGGTGTAACCCCCTAACCGAGTAGTTAACAACTCCTAGTTAGGTTGTTAGTTAGATGTTTAACCAAGATCCGGTTTTGAGTCCATGTTACCGCCTCTAGAAAATTGTTTTTCACCTAATTCCGCATGCCCGAAAGTACCGGGAGAGGTAGCATGGACTTACACTTGCTACACCTGGTTCTCTACTTTATTCTTTTACCTATAACTTCTCAAAACTTAGACCTTGTATTTCTACGAAACACTTGTCTAAAAACTAGAGAAGTCACAAGTAAACAGAATATAGTACAAGGACCTACCCCTTTGTCCTGATGGACACTGGACAACATACAATACTCTGTATAAGTCTGCTGAGTTGAATAACTCAAAACCTGTGCATCGTAGGTTGAAAACTGTACTTATGGTTAAGAACTAATCCGCTGTTCAATGCTCCTTACCCAATCATCAACTGATATAGGTAAATTTCATGGACATAATTTTAAAAATTTATATCTCACTTTATAAAATAAACGTACAGATATATCAGTTTGAAATTGGTGCACAACAACGGATACTCAAAACTAAATACTTGCCGTCCGGCAAAAACCCGGGCGATTTCTTCAAATATCACCAATTACAACGAATTCCGATATAATAAGGATGATCACCTAATCCCCAATAACTTACTCCCACTCATCATCTGTAAAACCATACGGATGTGAGAATCATGCCTGGTAAATACATACCCTGGAGTAAGTATCTAATCGGGAAATCAGTTTTCCTTTAACAACGCACAGTGAAACTGAAACATGAAAATGTTTCGAAGGGGTATCCGGGTATTCGTAGTAATGCCTCTTCCATTATCCAAATTCATGACTGTAACCGTATATTTCTTTGTCATCTCTCCAAATCTCTTTATTTGTCTTTAGTCATTACCTTCTGTTCACCATCATTAGGCTAAATGGTTTTCTTCCTTCCCTACCGTTTGGCACCAGCCTATGGTTTGGAAGAAGACTATCCAATAAGAGTAATAAGTGTACTCTCCTAAACTAAGGAGTACTCATAACCTGAGAGAAGGTGATGATAAAATACAACTGAATAAAACCTTACTCTATTTCTCCCGAACTGGGGAAAAAAAGCAAAGGTGAAGTAGGAGTGGCGATGAAGTACGCGGTTTGGTCGTGAATGATAGCAGTCGCAATTTACTTTACCCTCTTTCTAATCCCTTTATCTGTCTTTACTTATTACCTTCTGTACACCCTACTTAGGCTAATTGGTTTTCTTCATTCCCTACCTTTCGGCACCTGCCTATGGTTTGGAAGAAAACTATCCAATAAGCGTAATAGGTTTACTCTCCTAAACCAAGGAGCCCTCGCAACCTGAGAGAAGGTGATGATAAAAGACAACTGAATAAACCAATTCAATTTCTCCTGAACCTGGATCCATCCTCGAAGAAGTCCCTTCGAGTTCGTATATAACCATACGACGGATCTATCCAATAGAAGTGGATGTTCGTAGTGATACGAGGTGTTCTGAGAAATGCAAAGGGTAAAAGAAGGAGCGGCAATGACTTATGCAACTCGGACAATCCAAAAGCCAGTATTTTAAGAAGGTTCGGTCAACTTGGTCACCGAGTCATAGTCTAGGGTCGGTCAAAGGTCACTGCCAAAGAGAGAGAGAAAAGAAACACTCTGCATACACTCTAACCTAGATCAGAATGGTTATCACTTTATCTAATCAGAAAACCTCCCACTGTACTATCAAATTCTCCTCCAAACCTGAAAGAAGAATCAATCGGGATCACCCGAAGAGTAAACCAACTCATCAGTGGGAATCGGGATCCAACTCTCATCTCATGATAACGTTAAGGAATCCACTCATGTTATCACACTCCAGAATGTATGCGCATGCCTGGCAAGTTTCAGTTTCTTTAGAAACTCCCGATGTGGATTTTTGCCCCATGCTCTTATGACTTTGACTAAGGGCCAACAAATCATAAGTCACATGTCAAGTTCATCCCGTCATTATCCAGGTTGATTTGAACCCTCCCATACATACTCTTGACTAAGGGCCAACAAAGTAATACGACTGTCCCAAACCAACGCATTTATCTATGCAACAAGTGAACACCCCAGCAGCTACCAATCACTATGTCTTGACTAAGGGCCGAACAAACATAGCTTGAATACTACTGACCATTCATATGAAATGACGGGAGGGCTACGGCTGGTTTTTGGCGAAAAAGCTTTAACGTAATTGTAAGTGCATGTCACGCACCCCACGAGCTTGTGGGGAGGCGGAATATATGAAAAACAATTATCAAAGCTTCGTAACACGGACTTGAGCACACGGATCATGTCTAAACCATTACTAGCAAACAACGAAAGGTTTAACTACTCGGATTCGAAGTTATATCTCACATTACTTGTCCTTCGGGTCTTCATCGCTGTCCTCCACACCTCGTAGGCTCTATGGAACGTCGGCACCTCAACGGCCTCCTCGAATCAAAGACGATCCACCCGAGAGCTGCTACTCCAAGCTTGACCTCTAACTTGAGGTAACTAACTAAAAGTGCTAATCAAAGCAACCTAAGGGATATAGAGTAGGATTAGGGATTAATAAGTCTTGCTAACCCTTGATCTCAACACATGAGAGGTTAGGGTTAGGGTTTGAAGAGAGAGAGCTTGAGGAGAGAGAAGGTGAGAATGAGAATCCTTTTGGAATAATGATTAATTTGTTAATAAATGAAGCATATGATATTATTAAATGAATAACAAATAATATGTCATCATGCTTCAATAACTCACATAGTGATTCATCTCATGAGTCATTTAAATCATAAATGCATCATTAACTCCATGGATGAATCACACCATGACTCATTAAACCAATTAATGCAAATGCCACCTTAGCCTCCAACTCATCAAACTTCTAGAAGCTTCTCGACAAATTACGAGAACGCCCCTTCTATCCGTGAAAACACGGAAATACTTTAGACTGTATAAATCCAATAATCCGATACTAGAATTTGGCTTAAACCAAAGCCCGCTAGTAAAAACTTCCCGAACATCGCACGTGCGTAAAAAACACGTATGCGTCCGAACCCTGTCGTAAAACCATACGACCTCTATATTGTTTCGCCCGAAGTAGGGAAACTCTCTGTGTGGGACTCTAAAGACTCGACACTACGCTAGCAATGGGTTTAACCACAGACCACAAGTGCCACTAGCTGTACGTAACGGTCCCCAGGTAGATGTCGATAAGAAGGACGATGAGGAACCCATCCGAACTCCTACTGAGCCTGATGTGACAATATCCGTACAGTCCGGTCTGTTCGTCTAGGACTATCGCATATCGGGCCTAGGGGGTGGTAAACATCAGACCCCTAATAGCGGTATAAGTCGTGTCGGAGAGCAGCTCATTACACCTTGAGAAACTACTGGAAGCTACCAGTAAATCTCGCTTGCCCTGGCCAGGGACTTTGCGTAATGGATCTCCATACACAGCGCGATATCAACACCCAATACCGGGAAAGACGAATCCTGTCTAACCGCCACTGCTACCAAGTGCTTCGGGACTGCACCCAACTACTACCTGTTTGCACGACTCCTTTGAGCCGTAGTAGGGTCGTAATCTAAGTACACAGTGGGAACACACTCGAGGCGAAGTAGCAGTATCGAGTCGACGGACTAAGCCGTACTCATGTCACCTGGGAACTGCTATCTGACGATGGGTATAAATCCAACCTGCAGTTCCCGGCGAGTCCTGTCCGGTGTACCCGTAACCTAACGAGCACCTGCATACTATCTCCAGTACGACGTACTGATGGCTGTGGGACAGACCATCTCCCTATGCTGGGATGAGAAGTGTATACACCAGTCTACTCCGGAGTATCGATGCCCTATCTCGATAATCCTATGACCAGGGACCTGTATAGGATGTTGCTTATAGACTACCCAGCCCCCACTAGTGTGACTGCCATCACAACGCTGGTAATCAAGCAAAGCTCCTAAGGGCTCTACTAATATGTATAAGCGATACGTTACAAGAAACATATGCACATATTAAAGTAGACATAAACTAAGTAGCATACTACTATTTTTAGCAAGACTGTCAATACAACTGTGAATATCCCAAGCTTCCATTAAGTAATATACAAACTAGTATGATACAGTAATGGCCTCTAGGGCATAAACACTAACAATCTCCCACTTGCACTAGGGCCATTTACCTATCATCTCGAATAGCCTCTCGAACTGCGTCTGAGGAATGGCTTTTGTGAATGGATCAGCAGTGTTATTCTCCGTATCTACTCTCTTTACCTCGATCTCCCAGCGATCTACGATCTCCCGGCGATCTACGATCTCCCTGATCAGGTGATACCGCCTTAAGATGTGTCTAGACTTCCGATGGGACCTGGGTTCCTTCGCTAAAGCTATAGCGCCGTTGTTGTCGCAATACAGAGGTATTGGATCAACACTGGTAGGAACCACATGAAGTTCTGTTAAGAACTTCTTCATCTAGACAGCTTCTTTTGCGGCATCGTAAGCAGCTATGTACTCCGCTTCCATCGTTAAGTTAGCAACGGTGTCCTGCTTGGAACTCTTCGAACAGACCGCCCCTCCATTGAGGGTAAAGACATAACCTGACATGGACTTGGAGTCATCCTTGTCACTCTGGAAGCTGGAGTCGGCAAAGGCTTCGATCTGGAGGTCTTTTCCGCCATACACCAAGAACATCTCCTTAGTCCTCCTCAGGTACTTGAGAATGTTCTTTACTGCTATCCAATGCTTCTCCCCTGGGTTTGCCTGATATCGGCTTACAACGCTTAATGCGTATGCTACATCTGGTCTGGTACATAACATCGCATACATTATAGAGCCTACCGCAGAAGCGTAGGGAATAATTGACATGCGGTCCCTTTCCAAATCAGTCTTGGGAGACATCTCTTTGGAGAGGTTGATTCCATGATAAGCCGGTAGGTTACTGCACTTAGAATCTTCCATACTGAATCTTTTCAATATGGTGTCTATTTACCTGGACTGCAAAAGTCCCAACTGTTCCCCTCCGAATGACGGCGCAACATGACGTCAAGCTTGAAATTCGGGGCAGATGCTAATTGGTGCTATCGTCCACCTCTCCGAAGATGCCAAGTTGATTTATGGCACCATGTATCGAAGGTTTAGACGGATGCGTCCGATGTAGCAAACTTCATCAGATTCCCCCTCGCTTGAGGGGTTTTTTGATTGTGGGGACGCTCTTCCCTGCAGGCGCAAGCCCCTGCAGTTAATTACGCTACCGCATGGCGGTAACAGCTTTCTCCTTCTCCAGATGGTCAATTCGTGTCGTGGTTGTTTGTTTTGTGTTTGGTTGCCCGTGGATTGTATACGGAGACTGAGTTATGTCGTCGCCCGTAGGGCGTGGCCTAGTCCAAATCCGTATCATTTTAGATTTAGGTTTGGGGGGTTGCTTTTAAGGATACGTTAGTCTCGTTTGAGACTAAGATTGACTTAAACGTTTGTTAAGGATACGTTAGTCTAGTTTTAGACTAAGATCAACTTAACGGGATCGTTTAGATCCGACAAGAGAGCGATTAGGGGAGCCCTATTGTTTAGTTTAGTGACATTGCGGTCAATAGGTAGTTTAAGGACATTGCGGTCCAGTGTTAGTTTTAAGATGTTGCGATCAAGGTTAAGGACGTCGTAGTCCGTGGATTTAAGGACTCCACAGTCCGATGTTAGTTTTAAGACATCACGGTCAAGGTTAAGGACGTCATAGTCCGTTGTTAGTTTTAAGACATTCCGGTCGAGGTTAAGGACGTCATAGTCCGAGGGTTTAAGGACCCTACAGTCCGATGTTAGTTTTAAGACATTACGGTCAAGGTTAAGGACCTCATAGTCCATGAGTTTAAGGACCCCACAGTCCGTGAAATGTATGTGGTTATCGGGACCCGTCACCTCTTTGAAGACGTTGAGGAATTACAACGACAAGTATCAAAGGAGTGAAGAGATGTACCCTTAAACCAAGGTAGATTGAGTGATCTGCAGTCCAATTTAGAAACTAAGATCAATTATTATATTATGAGCCCATTGGCCCAGTTGAGTTTGAATTGAGGACTTATGGCCAGTTTGGGCTAAGTCCAATCATGTTTGGGATATTGGCCCTCTGTTGGTTCAAAAAAGAGGCTTTGCCTCTGGAAACTTAGCCAATTGGGCTAAGGTTAGTGCTAAACACTAGAGACCAACAGTGTTGAACACTAGGAATAAGATTGACAAGTTAGTGTTAAACACTAAAAGATAATCAGCGTTGAACATCGGGAACAGAGTTTTCAAATTAGTGTTAAACACTAAGCAAATCATTGTTAAACACTGCAAATAGAGTTTTCCAAATTAGTGTTAAATACTAAGAAAATCAGGGTTAAACACTGCAAATAGAGTTTTCAAAATTAGTGTTAAACACCAAGGAGAATCAGTGTTAAACACTGGATACAGAGGTTTCAATTTAATGTTAAACACTAAGACAAGAGGGGTCACGTGGTAACACGTGAGAGCGCCCTGCTTCCCTTTATTTTGTTCTACAGATAAGCCATCACGTGTGGGCACGTGATGGGGGCTCATGCTCTGGTTTATTAGAATACTCATTAAGGGTCACGTGGTGACATGTGAGGGCGCCCCAGAGTCTCTGTTTATTTTTCTTTTTCTTTATGTGCTTCAGGGGTCACGTGGAGCACGTGGGGCGTTGCCTCAAAGCTCTCTTTTATAGATCTTCGCAGGTGTCACGTGGTAACACGTGAGGCGTTTACTTCAGAGTTCTTTTCTGCGGGTCTTTGTAGGGGTCACGTGGTAGCACGTGACTCTGCATGTTTTAAAGATCTGTTCAAAGGGTTAAACCCTAAAATTTAGAGGAATTAAATTCCGGTTTTCTTCTGAAAAATTATATTCTTAATAAGGTTAAACCCTAATTTCTTTTCTTAAGGGAATTAAATTCCCGTGAGCTTGAGAGAATTATGTTCTCGATTAGGGTTAAACCCTAGTTCTGTTCATTCTGAAGGAATTGAATTCCTATAGCATAGGGTTAAACCCTAACTTTATCTCAAAGGAATTGAATTCCTATCATTTTGTGAGAATTAAATTCTCTAAGCTCAGTTCCTCCTCTGTGTTTTAGATCTGCATGGCAGGATCTCAACCCGATGAGAATTAAATTCTCAATTCATGGGGAGATGTGCACTTTGCAGATCCTCCACCAAAGAAAGAACTAAGTTCTTTTCTTTACATAAGAGTTAAACTCTTTTGAGAATTAAATTCTCTTTTTAAGCCTCCCTTTTCTTTTCTTACCTAAGGTTTTCCTTTTGCAGAGAAATGAAGGCTCTTTCTTTATATATATATATATATATATATCAAAAGAAAAAGATCCAAAGGTCTCAGAAAAAAAAAGGTCTTTCTCTTCTTTTCTCGGCTCCAATTTATAGGAGAAGGAAGAGAATCAATCTGCTTAGTAAATCTCTCATTGAGAGTTTTGATTTGTATGTTGAGAGATTTGATTTATATTTATCATTAATCTGGGCCTTTAGATTGTTAAGTGAATTTTATTCACCATTGGATTTTAAATCCAAAGATATCCTTTTGTTATCTCGGTTAGATTTATGGGGGGGAATCTTTCCAAGTTCAAGATTTTTCCATAAATTGGTGATATTTAATCACCTTTAGATTTTTAATCCAACGGTTCCAAATAATCCTTCTCTATTTTGGAAAGATTTGAATGATCTCTTCTCAGAATTTAATTATGTTAAAGAATAAGGCTTTTAAAGCCGGTCACGTGTGGCTACGTAACCCCTGGTCACGTGTAGGCACGTGACCCCTGGAATGGGCTTCTCTTCTTCTGCGCTCTGTTCTCTGGCCGCTGCTCAGCCATCACGTGCCAACACGTGACCACTGGTCACGTGTGAGCACGTGATGCCTTTTCTGGAGCTTTTTCTTGAATGAGCTTTGTGCCGCTGCTTTAAACGTCACGTGCCAACACGCGACCACTGGTCACGTGTGAGCACGTGAAGCCTCTTCTGAGTCCTTTCCTGATTTTTAATCAGGGAACAAATGCCCCCACAGCGTTGTTCTCACGTGTCTGCACGTGAGTGCAACGCTGTCTCTTTTGTGACCGTTGGATCTGCTTTGGGAGTAGGGTAGATGAAACGTTTTCCATCCCATCCTATAAATGCCCATGTATTTTCAGAAGGGCCTCCACTTTGCTCATCTTCCTCCTTGCATACTTTTCTTTCTGAGAATGTAATTCTCCTTTCCAGAGCTTAGTTCTCTGCCTTGAACAATTTTCAGAGTTTAACTCTGTTCAAAAAGAATTCTTTTCTTCAGGTAATGATCTCGAACGAACGATGAACTCTCATGTCCTTCTGGATTTTAAATCCATAGCAAGGGTTTCACCCCTTTAAATATGAACCCATTTTTCCTTTAAGGTTTTCAACCGAAATATGATACCATTTAATCTTCAGCAGTAAATCTCTTTAGGGTTCATCTGATCCTTCAGGGAGATGATGATGTTGGTTGCTTTTTCCGAGGAATTTAATTCCGTTTAAAGAAATTGTTTCTGGGAATTTAATTCCCTTCTCTTAATAAGGAATTTAATTCCCATGAAGAACTCAGTTCTTCCCATGGAGGCTTCTTAGGGTTTTCTTGCCCTAGGTTGTCCTTCTGTAATCAATGAAGAAGAAGCCTGCAATGATGTCTTCTGTGGGAATTTAATTCCCTCGATCCTACTCGATTTGTTGTAGAGTCCAAGGTAGATTTGTCTTTTGGGGGGATGTGTAGGGCTACTTGAAACCCACTTCCTATTTAATGAGGATATCCCCTTTGTCCTATTATGATTGCTTGGCCTCATTATTAACGAGCCGTCAACCTGATTCTGTGGGGCCCATGTGTCACGACCCGAAAGTACGGAACATGACCGGCACTTAAACTACGAACGTCTCGAGGCGTACGTAATCTAAGTAAACCGAAAACCCAGAAATCCAAACCAAGAAAGATGTAGAGTGCAGGAAAAACCAACTTAAAGCAAGTAGTTTCAATAGCATAAGCCGAATTAGGCGGTTTTCAAAACATCAAAAATTTCCCGAAAATTTCGGCAGAGTCTCCTTTGAAAATACTGGCCCCCAAATGGGATACAACATGAATAGTATACGAAATCAATAAAAAGGCATCCCCAAGCGGGAGCTAGCTTTTCGTCAATCGACGGTCACAACCACACAAGCAATATAATATACAACGCCAAAGGCGAGGATCAAAATTCAAAAGGAAACTCAAAAACCACAAGAAAACCACATAAATACAACGCGCGACTCTAAGGTCGAAAGAATAAACATCATTGGTCTCTATCTCAAATAAATACATGTTTGGTTGATGAAACTTCTAGATACAACAGAATAATGATATACAAGATATATAATGGGGGTACGATACAAGTAAACCCACCTACTAGCAAATCACCCGAAGGAAACTATGCCCGCAAAGCCGTAATGAAACCTGTACGGCAAACCTGCAAGAAACTGGGGCACAACGGGGGTGAGTTGCCAACTCGTGAATAGAAAAATATCTACGCACAGAAATCGCATAAATAACGCAACCTAGGTCAATGATCATAATATATCCTCAAATATATGAATAACACGTAGCCTATAACAAGGCTAGGGTAAATACCTAACCCGAGTGTAATCTCATGTGCCCGTGTCAGTGCCTCAAGTAGCAATATATCATATGAATGAGGTATGAATGCATGAAAATAGAATACATGTAAATGAAGAACTGTTTCATAATTTAGTGAGATTTCCTTTGTATTTTTAAAATGAGGTATCATAATGAAATCAGCATAAAACAGTGCCTAGCATCGGCACAAAACGTAATCCCAATATCTCGATATCTCTGTATCACAGTCTCTGTACCTCAATATCTCGAAATCTCAATGTCTCAATCACAATATCTAGGGCGCCTTCAGTCCAGACCGGCCCCTACCATCCATCTCAAGACCACGACGGTATCCTCCGGATATCCGACGCGTCGGATAAAATCACCGGTAGGTAGTGCTCCCCTGCCAGGCTCACATCGTCATCATCACGCGCTTCTTGCCCCGGGGTATCTTACCGGGTCCACCATGTACCCGAAACGGTTCATCCGTCTCCTCGAATCGGGTCTCGAAATCCATCAGCAAACTCATGGTGGACGACTCATACATCATGGGAAAAACCGCACATTTTATTTAAAAAGAGAGAAATCAGTTTATATAAGTTTTGCGGTTTTCCCCCCAAATCCAGAAAATTTCATGGAAATCCGAATCCAAATCATCAATAGCATGTAAAAACCATGAATATAGGTATAACAATGAATAACAGTATGCATGAAGTGATAAGTAAATACTACAATGTTAAGCTGGCATATAAGGCAGGCACACTAATATCATGTCAAATTACTAACTAACAAGCTAAGTCAAGCAATAATATTTTCTAAGGTGTACGTGACATGGCAATTACCGATGAAGATGTGTGTGAGCCGGCAAGTAAGTGTACGTGGTACATACGCATCATCAGTAATGGTGCTGGTGTCCTAACAATATGATATCCACATTGCAATAAGAAATTATAACATAAGTATGCGATGCGAAGCGAACCACAATAATAAGCGGGAGCTGAATACTAGACGCAACTGTAACTAACCTGCATTAATCTAATATAAGTCCTACAAATGGTGCCTTTTGAAATAACACGAATCATGGGGTTTTGAAAATAGGGGCTACGGTGTTTTTATGAAAAGATACGTCTTTTGAAATATCCGTAGGATCCCTTGGGCTGTCTTTTAAAATACCCACGATTCGTTAGTTTTTGAAATAGGTAAGAATCGAATCTAATCTAACAACTAAACTAAACTAAAGGGCTAAGCTAACAAGCTGGACTACAGGTAAGGAAACCGCCTAACATCTGAGTCGATCCATATACATACCTGTATATATATTAGTCGGTGATCCCGCCTCAACAATATCATATCCGATACCATATCTACAATCAGTCATCCCAAGTCAAGAGTGCGGATCAATCATCAAGATATAGCTCGTACGTAAATCCGTCGTACGGCATCCCCAAATCTGGGTACGGGTCAATATCATATTCCTCACACCATTCCTCTGGTATCCTTTTTATTCAAGATCATAGTCTAGGGTACTGACCTATGTCTAGTACAATACTAATATCCTCAATATACCCATGATCTGACTACAGATCGACAATCTCGTACAAACCGATACCGTCAGCACATAGCATCATCAAGGGTATACATCGCCCGATACGGCCTAATATCAATATCCTAGCATATCATGCCTCATATCACGATCACATGTCGACCATTTTATTTATAACACTATTCACCCGTATCGCCGCCCCAAGATCCGCTATAACACCAGGACGTGCCTCAAGTACGAATCCTGCCATATCACCGATATCACAACCACAAAACAAATCTCATCGACTCAGCTCAATCCCAAGTATCATCCTCAAATCCGTATGTGAACACATAGTCCCATACCCATGTGAACACATAACTCTAAAGAATCTTATGAGCACATATAAAAAGGAATGTATGCAAGTATGTATGTGTGTATGTGTAGTGCAACACTACCCTAGGGTTCGCAACACTAAAGTAATCCAACACACCAATATCCATCCTAACATCGTTATTAATCCCAAATAACATATACTAATTGTTGGTGTGTATACGCCATCCACCCGACTTCTCCCCGTAGATATAAATATACTCACCTGGTCCTCGTACGCCGGTGCCGACGTCGCCACGCGCTTGCTTGTCGTCTCGAAGTCCTCATGGGGTACCTACATATCATAACGCACCATACCGCATTAAAATCCGACACATGACCAAAAAGACACACGCGTCCCACATAAGTCAAAACCTATGGTTGCTTTCGCAAATCGACCCAAAAACCCTCGACGTCGGCGTACAAACGCCAAACCATTGAGAAAACTCCCAACACACTCATTTGCACATTCACGAACACTAATTTTAATATAAAATAGGTTAAAATTCACAAAAACCCCAATTTCACTTAAAAAGTCATTTTTCCGAAAATCTAGCAAGCACAATTCGCCGTTTTTGTACAAAACATGATGTTTTAACAATTCTAGTGACCAAGATGATAACTTAATATCTTAATTATGCCATAGAAACCATTACGTAAATTTTAAACCCACAATTTAATTCGATTTCAAAAACCTAGTTTGCAATATTAACCAATTTTAACAATTTTATAGCAAAATGCACAAACTACAATCTAGCTTGGACTTTCATGAACTAAAGTATTAAAATACACTTAATAATGTTAATGAAGTCATGAAAAAACCTAATTATATTTTTCTCATAATCAAATTCATGGTTTACAAAAACCTAGCTAGCAATATAGCTTAAATATTACAATTCCAAACTAACAATTTGCAACTAGAAATTTGATTAGGTTTTCATTTCACAATATGAAGAACTACAATTGCAACCACAATTACATACACAAAAACCTAACTTGAATTTCATAAACCCTTACTAAGTTTTTCCAAACATACAATTAAACCCAAATTAATAACTAATAATGCTTGATTTAAGGTATTCAAACAACAATTTAACAAAAGGTCTTGATTTATACCTCACAAGATCAAGGATCTAGCATGCAAATTCTAGCCTCCAAAAGTAGCTTCCATGCTCCTAGATCCATGTAAGTTTGGCTAATGAGAAATGGGTAGGTGTTGGATTTGGATTTTGGGATTTATTTGATGGATTTTGAGGCAAATTTTGAAGCAAAAGAGATGGAAAATGGGGGAAAAAGATGGGGGCTGTTGTAGCAGAATTTCGGCTGAGGAGGGAGTGGGGAGAGGTGTGGGGGAGTTGTGGAAAAGAATCCAAGTCAAAGCCCCTCCCAAATTACCATAATACCCCCACCTACTTTACTATATATAAAAACCTTATTTTAACCCATTTCTCACATGATTTAAGGTCAAAAAGAAGGAAATAAAATTCTTGGGCTGCTACAATAGTGTGGGGCCGGCCAAGGGGAGTGAGGGTGAGTGTGAAAGACTTTACAAAAAAATTCTATGCAAAAAGACCCCCCACAATACCATATTTGCAAGTTTTAGTTCAAAATAACTATATTTTTGTTTTCCATATAATAAATCAATTAAAACTTGAAATAAAATTAAAAAAAATTATATTACAACTAGATTTTAATTAACATGATTTTAAAGATTAAAATTAGCCCATTTAAATTTGTATTTATCGCTAATTTAATGTATTTTCTTACCGGCTTAAAATAATATTAAAATAATGAATTTCGGAAAAATTTTCAGAAAATTTGAAATTTTAGCAGTGGCTCAATAAACACCAAATACTAGCAATTACATAGCTAGAATATGTATATTTAATTTTATAATAAAGATATTTGCATTTTGACTTTTTACAGAAAAACCCTCTTATTTTACCGTTTTTTCGAAATTTCACCGAAACGATTTTCAAAACGTTACACCATGTGTTTTGTAGATGATGGCCTTATAAAAAGAATCTGATGTCGCTTTCTTCAACTGTCTTCATATATATAGTTATGCTCATATATATATATATATATATTGCTGGCTTTACTTTTGACAGTTTCCTTTTCTTGATTTCAGGTGTGATGGCTTCTGTTCCGTGCTTTTCCTTCACTCGTTCGGAGGCCGCTTTTCCTCAATCACCATCCGATGAGGAGGCGATGGCGATGATCCAGGCTCATGACCCGAACTGCGCCAGTTTACTTCTATGGGGAACTTGGTACAGTCATATCATCCGAGGTCGCCGGAGTTTCCTCTGGGAAGTGCCGACAGAGCCTACTTTCCCGTTCTTGCCGATGGACCCTCCGAGGACGGTTTTCGCTGTGGAGATGCCAAATTGGACTCCAACGGGACGGCTCGAGCCTTCAACAACCGGTATCCCGAACCATCCGATCCCAGCTATAGATATTCTGGGGCTGTTGTAGCAGATAGGGCTCACCCCTCGACACCCTACGGGTTACCTCCTCTGGGCTCGTTACATCCTGTCCGCCCATCGCGCACGGCTGCAGAAGGTCGGGCTTTACCAGGCGATATATGCGTCGCTCTTTTACTACCAATCCCCGCATGTCAGGTGGGTTAAGGCGTTCTTGAACCAGTGGAACCTCCTCACCAACACTTTTCTTTTAGGGCACCGCGAGGTCTCGATCTCTCTGGTAGAATTTTACGAAATCTCGGGATTGCCAATCAGGGGTACACTGTATGAGGAGTTGCTGCCTCCTGACGAGTACGTCTTTGAGCCCGAGCCTGCTCCGGTTGACGGCCTGTCCGCTGAGAATGTCGTCCGCCACAAGCGTCCTAGCTTGGTCAAGGCGCTAGGTATCTTCGACCGATTGTTCACCGTATCTGAGGAGCAAGGTGTTACTTTTAAGAGCTTCATTGCCTGCTTCCTTCGCGAGGACGTCTTGTCGAAGACAGCTCCGAAGTTCGCAAACATCAAAGACCCCTTTGGGTTTGGTCCGAAGAAGCTGTTGACCACTGAATCGTATCTACCACAGTACTACATCCCCATTATATCGCCGATGTCTTTTGAATCCATTGCAGCTCCCGGCATGGATGAGGAGACGTTCTTCGTGGGGTTTGTCAGTGTCTGGCTCAGTTGGTTTGTCATCCCCATGCATCGTCGCTTTATGAGAGCTTCGGTTATCTACCCGGCTCATTGTATCGCTGAGGGGACGCGGTTGGCCATCGGCATCCCGGCGTTGGCGCATCTTTATCACGGGTTGGGCACCGCAGCTAAACTTTTCGCGTGGATGTAGTAAACTTTTCGCTTCATTACTTCACGTCTTGAATCGAAATGCACGTGTTGGGGGCTTTCGCTATGCATCAGAGGCCCGCATTTTACGACGCCTACCCCTTTCCACGACTTATACGATTGGTGGATGCTTCTGCCGCTGACCCGACTCAATTCAGGGCTATTCGGGCATTGATTTCTCCTTACGCTACTGCTAGCGGGCTGGTTTTTAATGATCGGGTCTTCTCTTCTCCCTCAGGTCCCGTTCAACAACTCTGGGACCGGTCAAAAGACAACGTACCTTCTTTGAGGCCCCGGGAGGCCTTGCACTTGTATGCAATTAGACCGGGCTATTTGGTATTCCGCCAGGACAGTGCAGCTCTTTTCATGCGGTACAACCCGCATCGCTTCGCCCGGTAGCTTGGATACGACCAGGGCGTTCCTTTTGAGGCTTTCATTGTTGCACCGACCCATTCACTTGATGCCATTCACGATGCCGCTCATCATTTCGTGAGGCTGAACACCGGCTCCCACTTCATGGTCCCTGAAGCTGAGCACATGCCTCGATGCGTGGGATCGTTCACGGGTTGGTATCTCCATCGAGTCAACCCAATTATTCTTGAGGAAAGAAGGGTGCTTCTTGGTCATGATGCCCCTACTCAGGTTCTGGCCATGGGAGCTACGCTGCGACCGCGCGCCCCGGTCCGCTTTCCTCTGAGGGATACCGGCACCGCGCTCATTCCGGGGGAGTCGGGGGGTGGATCTTACTCCAACAGCTGGTATGCCCCTGGGTACTCGGTCGCGGGGTAGACGGGCTCTGGTAACAGCGCCACCACCCGCGGCAGCATTTCCCCCTGTGGCCTCGACAATGGCGGTGTCATCCTCGGTTGTGCCACCAAGCGAGGGTAATAGGGATGAGGGTGTTGAAGGCGACGTGAGCCGCCGCCGCACCAAGGCTCCACGGGGAAAGAAACGGTCGTCTTCGGCGGCCGGTTCTGGATCTAAGAGGTGGAGGAGGGTGGCCACCAACTTACTTGATTCTTTAACGGAGTCTGAGCCCATACTTCCAGATGAGTCGTTGGTCGTGCAAGAGTCGGACGCTTGTCTTCTTTTCCCGGGCTCGGCTGACGAGGAGGCCGCACAACTGGCTGAGGCTATAAGACGTTCCCAAGATGTGTCCCAGAACTTCAGAGTTCCGAAGGAGCCCTATCCTGCCGTAATCTTTTATGAAGACCTTTCGTGGATCCGGCGGCGGTTTATTGGCCCTTTGGAGGAATGGGGAGAAAGGGCCATGAAGCAGGCCGCTTCGGAGGATACTGCGGACGCGCTTTCCTTATGGACCGGCGGCCATGAGTCTACCCTCGAACCCTGGCAAGCACGCCTCCTTGAGAAGGAGCATCAGCTTGAAGAAGCCATATTGAAGGCTTCTCTGCGCATTGGTATGCTTTTATACTTCTTTGCAGTTCTTCAGATTGCTTTTGCCCGTATATATGTATTCTTATTCTTATGAGGATTGTGCAAAGTCCTCGGCGATGGGAGAGGTCCCTACGGGCTTGTTGCAGCTAGAGCCTGTTGATGTGTTAGTCTACGCTAGCGCCCCGGCAGTCTACAGACGCCAAAATGCGGAACAAAACTTTTAAACTGGCGCTATCGTATACTTTAACCCGGATCTGCCATTATTGCTAAACTAACAATCTACAAAGAGGGAAGAAGGGTTGTACCGAACGATCCGAGTCCTTCGTTCTTCAACCATCATCCCACGCTCCGTTGCGGCTGCTCTGATCTCGTCGATCTCCGAATCCTTCGTCGAGGTGGCACCACATGATCGATTCTTTAAACGGGCTCCCGCCTCTGACTCGAGGCAACTCGGTCGTCAAGTTTGCTAAAAGAGACGACCAAGAATGATGTAGAGATTGAGTAGATGACTTTGTCTCGTCCCGTCCAAAACTGTGGACGGACGGTTAATGAAGTTGCCGAGGGAATTGGGTGATGGAATGAAATGAACTGTAATATTCCGTGCACCCCAAATGCTATCATAATCTTTTCTCTCTAAAATGAAACATCAAGTGAGTTGAATGAGAGAGAGAGAGGAGGCTATCCTTATAAAGAGAAGGAGGGTGAGTGTAGGAGGAGATAAGGAGGTAACCATAACAAAACATCCTTATCATAATATGAACACAAACTAAATATCTAGCAAAAAGATCTTTAGCATAACAAGAATTGGTTGATTACAAAGCATGAGTCACTCGACACCTCACCCAAACTAGAACCTTCTAGAATCTTCTAGAAACACGACTCACTCTTAACAGAAGAAAAGATAAATCCGTCTTTAACCGAATGTTAAAAGACGGCTGATAGAAAACTGGAAACTGGCAACTTCCAAAAGTGATCCTGAAACGAATTTCAGGACAACCCCGAAACTGTATAAATATACCCGCATTTGTATTACGACCGAATACAAATGCAACTGAGACAAAGATATTATACCTACTCAATATAATACTCGGATCCGGCTTAAACCAAAGCCGACCAGTATAATCTGCCCGAAAAATAACACGTGCGTAAACGCACGTGCATTTTCCGAACCCTGCCATAAAACCATACGGCCTCTACAACGTTTCGCCCGAACTTGGGAAACTGTCTGTGGGGGACTCTAATGACTCGTCAGCACCCTGGCAGTGGGTTTAACCACAAACCGTCAGCGGCACTAGCAATGCGTAACGGCTGCCCACGGACTGACCTCAAGGGTGGCCGAGGAGCGAACTCAAGGGAAACCGATGAGCGAACTCCTCCGAAAACCCTACTGAGCCTAACAGTGACAATGTATATACAGTCCGGTCCGTTCGTCAATGAGTATCGCATATCCGCCTAGGGGGCTAATAACGTCAGACCCCCAGAAGCAGTATAAGTCGTGTCGGAGTGAAGCCCAATTACACCCTGAGATACTACTGGAGTACCTACCAGTAAATCTCCTGCCATGGCCATGGACTTTGTGTAATGGCTCTCCTAGACACAGCACGACCTCGCCCCCAATACCGGGAGAGACGAATCCCCTGCCGATCCGCTCACGTGCCTCCATATGGCTCGGGACTGTACCCAAAAGCTACCTGTTTGCACGACTCCTTTGAGCCGTGGTAGGGTAGAAATCAAAGCACAGTGGGAACTCACACGAGACAAATGACGACCTCAGGTCGATGAACTAACCTGTACACATGTCACCAGGGAACTGCTATCTGACGGTAGATATAATACTAACTAGCAGATTCCCAGCGAGTCCTGTCCGGTGTACTCATAACCCAATGAGCACCTGTATACATCTTAGGTGACCCAACTGTCACCAGTGGCTTGTGAGACCGGCCACCGCCCCTAGTCGGGGTCTCGACTGTACACACTAGTCTACTCCGGAGTATCGATGCCCTGTCTCGAAACTCCCACGACTAGGGACCACAATTAAGGATATGCATATAAACTACCCAACTCTCACGTATATGATCGCCCTCATACAGTTGGTAGTAAAGCAAGATCCTAAGGGCTCTATCAAAGTGTAACATGCAATCAGTCACCTGAACATGAACACGACTGATAAAGGCAAACCAGATAGCATACTATCATTTCGAGTAAGACTGTCCTACCGGGATAGGTCCTCCGCAATCATTGCAATCACGTACCTGCGATCCAATAATTGACTATGAGGGCACTATCTCCAACAATCTCCCACTTGCACTCAAGGCTAATATTGCGATGTCGACTACTCACAGCCCGTGTGAAACCGAACATCCAACTCCTCTACTAATCAGTTTCACAAAGCCCGTTTGTAAAACTATTGTGTTCGAGAAAATAGCCTCAGTGAGTGGATCCGCCTAGAAGTTTCTTTCTGTATCTCTCATAATCTCAAGTTCGCGGAGAAAACCATCTCCCGAATTGAGTAGTACCTATCTTAGAATATGTCTGGATATCTGATGGGACCTTAGTTCATAAATGAACACCATATCCAAACTTCTTAGACTGTATCGATCACTGAACCTAATCAGTATCGGGCACTATGCCACCCACAGTATCCTTTGGACCACCTGTCCATAACACTGTCCCTCGTCAGAGGGAAAACTAAAACTCTGACAATCACTCTGTCATCCATGTCACCTTTGAAGCCTGGAATGATAACCGTCTCCCGAAAGAGGCTGCCGTTATCAAATCCGTAGAACATGTACCAATGTTCTAAAACTGCTTCCTTATGTTTCTCCAGGATTGGATTAATACAAACTTATTGCATCTAGTGCAAAAACAACATCTGGTGTGGTACTTGACATCTCATGATTGACTCAATTGCCTAAGCAAGTGATCTGCCAATCATGCACATCCCTCTCCCCTTTAGTCTATACGACACCTTTAGAGAGGGTGACTCCATCACCTGCAGGTACACTACCATGCTAGGAGTCAACTATTCTTAAAAACCATTAGAATATCTGTCAAAGTACCCACATTGGGAAACTACCCAAATCCAGATCTAAAGCCATAGATCCAGAAACCAGAATGTCAAATATTATATCCATGTCCTGTCTGGAGAAACAACTGTGTGACGACCACAGTTCAACCGATCGTAGTATAGGAATTTTACTTCCTACTCTGTGTATGTCATCATGATACCATGACATCACACCCTACTTCCTTCTTAACTGATCCATCCCCTATTCTGATTGAAGTCAAAAACCATGACTGTCACATCAAAATTAGATGATCTATCTCCGCTATAACTGCTCAAGTCTATAAATAGATATAAGCTACTTGCTCACTATGCTTCCGATGCTCCCACTGACTACGACAACCCTCCTACAGGGTCTCATATCCTGGAACAACAGTAGTGTCAAGTCTTTGTAGATAAGAACCTCCCTGTCACCGTCCTTGAGGCTACCGAAGTACCTCTCGGGTGTCTGAGGTTACCTACCATATCTGCGGAGTGGCTATTGGAATGTCAAACCTGATTGAATGTATAGGTCCTATTAAATTTTCCGTAATCGTTCGCGGTTCTGGAATCACTTCCAGTTCTACCATACTCCCACTACTGTTTTCTGAAAAAAGATCCATTTTTACTAAAACTGTGGCGAGTCAAGAACAATATCACTATTGATCTTCCAAATGGTAGAATATCAACCCTCGTCATAGCCAGGGTCAACCCACAAACAGCCATTACAGAAACGTGCCCTGAGTTATCCAGAGTCTGGTTTTAAGCATAAGCTGGACAACTCCCCATACCTTAATTTCTTTTAAGGTACGTCCATTCTATATCCAATACAGAAACTTTGGCACTTATTTAATTGGAACCATATTCAAACCATGCAGCTGTCTCCAGTGCATATCAACATAATGGAAAGAGGCTAATCAGCATTACTCAACTTAGGAATCCATCCAATTATGAGCAGCCTGAAAGAGAAACACGTTTCTCAAAACCATCACTATCATCTGAATACCAATCACAAGAATCTACATCTTCGATCTCTTTGAAGAATCCCGATACTTGTGATACCTGGTTCTCTACTTTATTCTTATACCCACAACTTCTCAAAACTTAGACCTTGTATTTCTACGAAACACTCGTCTAAAAACTAGAGAAGTTATAAGTAAACAGAACAAAGTACGAGGACCTACCCCTTTATCCTGAAGGACACTTGGACAACATACAATACTCTGTATAAGTCCGCTGAGTTGAACAACTCATAACCTGTGCGTTGTAGGTGGAAAACTGTACCCTGGCGATTTCCTCAAATATCACCAATTACAACGAATTCCGATATAATGAGGATGATCACCTAATTCCCAATATCTTACTCCCACTCATCATCTGTAATACCATACAGATATGAAAATGAAACCTGGTAAATACATACCCTTGGAGTAAGTATCTAATCGGGAAAACAGTTTTTCTTTAACAATGTACTGAAACATGAAAATGTTTCGTAGGGGTATCCTGGTATTCATAGCAATGCCTCTTCCATAATCCAATTCATGACTTCAACCGTATATTTTATTGCCGTCTCTCCAAATCCCCTTTATTTGTCTTTAGTCGTTACCTTCTGTACACCATCGTTAGGCTAAATGGTTTTCTTCCTTCCCTACCGTTCGGCACCAGCCTATGGTTTGGAAGAAGACTATCCAGTAAGCATAATAGGTGTACCCTCCTAAACCAAGGAGTACTCGCAACTGAGAGAAGGTGATGATAAAAGACAACTGAATAATACCTTATTCTTTTAAAGGTGAAATAGGAGTGGCGATGAAATACGCGGTTTTGGTCGTGAATGATATCAGTCGCAATTTACTTTGCCCTCTTTCTAATCCCTTTATTTTGTCTTTACATATTACCTTCTGCACACCCTACTTAGGCTAATTGGTTTTCTTCATTCCCTACCTTTCGGCACCAGCCTATGGTTTGGAATAAGACTATCCAATAAGCGTAATAGGTGTACTCTCCTAAACCAAGGAGCTCTCGCAACCTGAGAGAAGGTGATAATAAAAGACAACTGAATAAACCAATTCTATTTCTCCTGAACCTGGATCCATCCCCGAAGAAGTCCCTTCGAGTTCGTATATAACCATACGATGGATCTATCCAATGGAAGTGGATATCCGTAGTAATACGGGTGTTCTGAGAAATTCAAAGGGTAAAAGAAGGAGTGGCAATGACTTATGCAACATAGACAATCCAAAAGCCAGTATTTTAAGAAGGTTCGGTCAACCTGGTCACTGAGTCATAGTCTAGGGTCGGTCAAAGGTCGCTGCCAAAGAGAGAGAGAGAAAAGAAACACTCTGCGTGCACTCTAACCTAGATCAGAATGGTCATCACTTTATCTAATCCGGAAACCTCCCACTGTCCTGTCAAATTCTCCTCCAAACCTAAAGAAGAATCAATCGGGATCACCCGAAGAGTAAACCAACTCATCAGTGGGAATCGGGATCCAACTCTCATCGCATGTTAACGTGATGGAATGCATCCACGTTATTCATACTCCAGAAGGTATGCGCATACTTGGCAAGTTTCAGTTTCTTTAGAAACTCCCGATATCATTTTCTTGCCCCATGCTCTTATGACCTTGGCGTTAGGTCAAAATGTCATAAGTCACATGCCAAGTTCTACCCGTCACTATCTTGTCAATTTGAACCCACCCGCACATGCCCTTGGCGTTAGGTCAAAATGGCAGAACGGCTGTCCCAAACCAACTCATCTATCTATGCAACAATTGAATACCCAGCAGCTACCAAACACTATGCCTTGGCGTTAGGTCAAAATACATAGCTTGAATACTACTGAATACCCAAAAGAAGTGACGGAGGGCTACGGCTGGTTTTTGGCGAAAAACCTTTAGCGTAGTGAACTTGATATCGCTGAAGGAACCTGATAGCTTTTTAAAATATAGTGGCGAAAACCTTTTGCTAAAGAGGTGACTCCCGGTAAAGGGATCTCGGCTCTTTCCTCGTGGAATGAGGTGCAGGATATTCCACTGAATACCGCTATGCAAAGCAACTTGTAATCGACTATAGTAAAGTTATTACCCTGACGCAAACTTCTGTCCAAGGGGTCTTTCCCGGTGAAGGGATATCAGCCCTTGCCTCGTCGAATGAGGTGCTGGATATTCACACCGAATACCGCTATGCATAACAAAAGGAAACGTCTTTGCAATAACACTTTTTAAATTGTTCCAACAACTCAACAGGTTTGTTTTACTTTGCATTGATCAGAATCAATGCAGTCCCATCAATCAATCACACCAGAAAAGAACGAAAATAAAATGTACGTATATGCCATCCGCATTCGTCACTGGGTCCCGTCATCACCCGTTAGGTTACTTAACTAACGACAGAGCGGGGACTGGACTAGCGCGGGTGTAAAACATATACAACATCTAATAGTATATAAGCCAATATACATAATCGCTCCAGGCGTGATAATATGCAACATTACAGAAAAGTAATAAGCATCTCAGAACAATACAGATATCTGGGATCCCCGAGTTTCACAGAGCCGCTGCTGAAACTCGACGTTCCCCTGTCGTGTGGATAGCCTGTGCAATGAAACCTAGACCCCTACGGGTGCGGCAAGTTACCCGCCAAAACCTGAAGCGAGGCAGTCCCCACAGCACAGTGAATGGAACACCCGGCACTTCACGGAATCCGGTAATCTTGGGCACCCCTCCTTGGGTCAACCTGTACCCCCTACGAGTGCGGCGAATAGTCTGCCAATTCTGAAGTGGGGCCCCTCTGCCTCTCAAAGCCATGAGATGCGGACCCGTTGCTTTCCCGAACCCGGCTATCCGTGCACTCCGTCGCGGGGTAAAACCTAGTACAGTAATGAAAAATAGTACAATAGGTACATCGACCGCAACCTGGTCGTGCCCCAAAAGAATATTATACAACAGGCAGTGACGGCAGTCCACATGTTGGACGCTCGCCCCGCAATATCAAATGTACAAATAAACTCAAACTGTACTACCATTGCACACTGCTATCCACCACGACAAATCCGCAACAATACAGCACAACACAGAACATCAACGCGAATGTCACGTTCGCAAACCCGTCTAAAAGAACTATAGCAATTAAACGCGGTTTACCGATCAAATGACATTCCCGGTCGGAGATATAATGTAAGCACTGTAAACTAACGTGTTTAAATTTCGATCGACCAAAGACGAAATATTAAAAAGTGGGCCCCACAGCTTACTGGTGAACAGTAACAAAATCTGGGCCAAAACTGTATATACTAAAAACCACAAAACGAAACCAAGAAGCCACTGGAAAAATTTGGAGCCACGAACTCACTGTTTGACCGCGGAAGCGCGGTCAAACCCATGGTTTGACCGCCCTTCCGCGGCAGTATCAGTGAGTCACGTGTCCAAATTTCTTCGTCGCTCTTAGAATTCCCTGCACGGATTTTTAAGACATCCAGAAATCAATTTTGAGACTGTTTAAAATTAACAGAACTGTCAAGTGAAGGATATTGTGATTTTTTTGCATTTTTTCGATTTTCGGTCGGATCGATATTTTAAACGCGTTAGCACAAGTTAGTATAGCAAAATGGTGAGGCTCTGATACCACTGTTAGTCTACGCTAGCGCCCCGGCAGTCTACAGACGCCAAAATGCGGAACAAAACTTTTAAACTGGCGCTATCGTATACTTTAACCCGGATCTGCCATTATTGCTAAACTAACAATCTACAAAGAGGGAAGAAGGGTTGTACCGAACGATCCGAGTCCTTCGTTCTTCAACCATCATCCCACGCTCCGTTGCGGCTGCTCTGATCTCGTCGATCTCCGAATCCTTCGTCGAGGTGGCACCACATGATCGATTCTTTAAACGGGCTCCCGCCTCTGACTCGAGGCAACTCGGTCGTCAAGTTTGCTAAAAGAGACGACCAAGAATGATGTAGAGATTGAGTAGATGACTTTGTCTCGTCCCGTCCAAAACTGTGGACGGACGGTTAATGAAGTTGCCGAGGGAATTGGGTGATGGAATGAAATGAACTGTAATATTCCGTGCACCCCAAATGCTATCATAATCTTTTCTCTCTAAAATGAAACATCAAGTGAGTTGAATGAGAGAGAGAGAGGAGGCTATCCTTATAAAGAGAAGGAGGGTGAGTGTAGGAGGAGATAAGGAGGTAACCATAACAAAACATCCTTATCATAATATGAACACAAACTAAATATCTAGCAAAAAGATCTTTAGCATAACAAGAATTGGTTGATTACAAAGCATGAGTCACTCGACACCTCACCCAAACTAGAACCTTCTAGAATCTTCTAGAAACACGACTCACTCTTAACAGAAGAAAAGATAAATCCGTCTTTAACCGAATGTTAAAAGACGGCTGATAGAAAACTGGAAACTGGCAACTTCCAAAAGTGATCCTGAAACGAATTTCAGGACAACCCCGAAACTGTATAAATATACCCGCATTTGTATTACGACCGAATACAAATGCAACTGAGACAAAGATATTATACCTACTCAATATAATACTCGGATCCGGCTTAAACCAAAGCCGACCAGTATAATCTGCCCGAAAAATAACACGTGCGTAAACGCACGTGCATTTTCCGAACCCTGCCATAAAACCATACGGCCTCTACAACGTTTCGCCCGAACTTGGGAAACTGTCTGTGGGGGACTCTAATGACTCGTCAGCACCCTGGCAGTGGGTTTAACCACAAACCGTCAGCGGCACTAGCAATGCGTAACGGCTGCCCACGGACTGACCTCAAGGGTGGCCGAGGAGCGAACTCAAGGGAAACCGATGAGCGAACTCCTCCGAAAACCCTACTGAGCCTAACAGTGACAATGTATATACAGTCCGGTCCGTTCGTCAATGAGTATCGCATATCCGCCTAGGGGGCTAATAACGTCAGACCCCCAGAAGCAGTATAAGTCGTGTCGGAGTGAAGCCCAATTACACCCTGAGATACTACTGGAGTACCTACCAGTAAATCTCCTGCCATGGCCATGGACTTTGTGTAATGGCTCTCCTAGACACAGCACGACCTCGCCCCCAATACCGGGAGAGACGAATCCCCTGCCGATCCGCTCACGTGCCTCCATATGGCTCGGGACTGTACCCAAAAGCTACCTGTTTGCACGACTCCTTTGAGCCGTGGTAGGGTAGAAATCAAAGCACAGTGGGAACTCACACGAGACAAATGACGACCTCAGGTCGATGAACTAACCTGTACACATGTCACCAGGGAACTGCTATCTGACGGTAGATATAATACTAACTAGCAGATTCCCAGCGAGTCCTGTCCGGTGTACTCATAACCCAATGAGCACCTGTATACATCTTAGGTGACCCAACTGTCACCAGTGGCTTGTGAGACCGGCCACCGCCCCTAGTCGGGGTCTCGACTGTACACACTAGTCTACTCCGGAGTATCGATGCCCTGTCTCGAAACTCCCACGACTAGGGACCACAATTAAGGATATGCATATAAACTACCCAACTCTCACGTATATGATCGCCCTCATACAGTTGGTAGTAAAGCAAGATCCTAAGGGCTCTATCAAAGTGTAACATGCAATCAGTCACCTGAACATGAACACGACTGATAAAGGCAAACCAGATAGCATACTATCATTTCGAGTAAGACTGTCCTACCGGGATAGGTCCTCCGCAATCATTGCAATCACGTACCTGCGATCCAATAATTGACTATGAGGGCACTATCTCCAACATGATGTTCCCAATGACATATTGCTCGATGTGGAGGGGGTTGACGATGCTGCTCCTCTCACAATAGAACCTCCGGTAGCGGTTCTTGATTCCAGAGTACTCGCTCCTTTGGGAGAGGTTCCCTTGGTGGTCGCCGCCTCAACGAATCTTCCTGAAGGCGGCCCAGAGGCTGGGATGGAGGTAGTCGGGATCACCCTCCCTTGGTTGGAGCCCAAGGTCACGCCGGAGGCCGTTGAAGCTGCTATCCCCCCAGCTCAGAATGGGAGGAGTGTCGAAGGTAACCTTCCACATTTTAAGCTAGTAATCTTTCTGTTACCTGAACTCCTTTTCTTTTCAGAATTGCGCAGACTGGCGGCCTCCATTGCCGATCTGTCTCCTCGGCAATCCTTCCAGCGTCTTTTGGAGATGGCCGCTCCGCAGGCGATATCTCCTCAATGCCTCGTCCTCTCGTCTGGGCAAGGTTAGTGTCGTTCACCCTCTTTTCATATCATTGTTATTATTTTGCGGAATGACATTGACGTCTTTTACAGTTCTGGAGGCCGATGACGAGGTTGAGATTCTCGAGGGGCCAGGGGAGCCTTCAACACCTTCTTGCATGACTGTGGGTAAGTGACGTCTCAATATGGTCCCACTTGTTCCTTTGCTTAAGAGTTTCACTGATCTTTTATAAATCTGAGTAGCCCTGCCAGTTCTCACAATGCTGGAGTCGCGCATCGTCATGCCGCCCGGTCCTTATGCTTTGCGAGCCTCAGACCGTCTGGCAAAATTAAGCCTTGACTCCTTGTCATCCCTGATCGAGGAGCTTCGTGCAGGCAGTGTAATCACAGCCGAAGCATTTACCGCCAAAGCTAACGGTTCTCTTCCCTTTCTTGCTGTCTATCATAGCGAGGCCGTGGTGCAAGTCTGGGTTGAGTTTTGCCGTCAGGTGGAGGCTTGTCTGCACGTGCTTGAGTGTACCCGCCTTTCCTCGGAGGCTGTGGCTGCGAAAGCGGGCTTGCGAGGCTTGATTGAGCGATGTGCGGAAAACATGGTGTCGTGTGAGAAGAGGCTCGGCCGCAAGTTCTCGGAGAGGGAACTGGCTTCTAAGACGCTGAACGAGCTTCAAGCCAATCTTACCGTCAAGGCCAACAAAGCGTATGAACTCTGGTGACTGCTTCAAGAGGCCATCAAGGAGGTAGTGGCCATCGACAAGGCCGCCGAGTTTACTCGCGAAAGAATCGAGGCCCACAAAGCTACCGAGAAGGAGCTCGAAGGTCGGCTTGCCTTATATCAGGCCCAACAGGCTCAGGCAGAGGCCCGTCTTCTGGCGATACTGAATCACGAAGGCGTGGCCCAGTGAAAGAAGGACGAGCTGACCAAGCTGCTAAATCGCCCGCCGGCCTGAAGACTTGTATCTTTTCCTTTCTTTTTGTACATACTCCTGAACGAGAGTATTTTCTTTTTGTTCTCTCATGAATTGTACTTTGTACCCATTTTGGTTTACGAATAAAGACATGTTTTCTTCTCAGTGGTGTGTCCCCTTTTTATTGAATGTGTTCTGCGGATAATTTATCTCGGCTAACTTGCAGGGTAGCGATGGCTTAGGATTCAGGGTTAAGATCTGCCTCCTAAGACTTTTGAGCTTTATGAGCCGTGAGGGTCTCATAAACAGTTTTTCTCCCTACAGGTCGAGAGGATCCCGTAGGCGTAAGTTCTTCTTAAGAATCGTGAGGATTCTTAAGCGGGTTTTCCCTTGGGAGTCGTAAGGATCTCACAAGAGAGTTTTCTTCCTTGCAGGTCATGAGGACCCGCAAGTGCTGAGTGCGGTCGCCCTTATCCGTATTTCACAGGGTCAGGGGTTGCTTTGGGATGTTCTCTAGGGTACCGTAGTTTAAAGACATCGCGGTCAAGGTTAAGGACCTCATAGTCCGTGGATTTAAGGACTCCACAGTCCAATGTTAGTTTTAAGACATCACGGTCAAGGTTAAGGACCTCATAGTCCGTGGATTTAAGAACTCCACAGTCCAATGTTAGTTTTAAGACGTCACGGTCAAGGTTAAGGACCTCATAGTCCGTGGATTTAAGGACCCCATAGTCCGATGTTAGTTTTAAGACATCACGGTCAAGGTTAAAGACCTCATAGTCCGTGGATTTAAGGACTCCACAGTCCGATGTTAGTTTTAAGACATCACGGTCAAGCTTAAGGACCTCATAGTGCGTGGATTTAAGGACCCCACAGTCCGATGTTAGTTTTAAGACATCACGGTCAAGGTTAAGGACCTCATAGTCCGTGGATTTAAGGACTCCACAGTCCACAAATGTCTGGTTACTGAGACCCGTCACCTCTTTGAAGACGTTGAGGAATTACAATGCCAAATATCAAAGGAGTGAAGAGATGTACCCTTTAACCAAGGTAAAATCAGTCTAGAATCGTGGTGGTTGATCGTTAGTTTTAAGACATTACGGTCGAGGTTAAGGACATCATAGTCCGAGGATTTTAAGGACTCTACAGTCCGATGTTTGCTCTGGATGCTTCACACGGGTTCACTGCCGTGTTCGGCGAGGACCACGCTCCGCTCTGGACATTTTCCATGGGGTCAAAGTGTGATATTATCCGCGTTCCACGTGGCCAGGAATTTTGCACTATATGCTTCACACGGGTTTACTGCCGTGCTCGGCGAGGACTAGGCTCCGCTCTGGATGCTTCACACGGGTTCACTGCCGTGCTCCGCGAGGACCAGGGTCCGCTCTGGACGTTTCCTACGGGGTCAAAGAGTGACGTTATCCGCGTTCCACGTAACCAGGAATTTTGCTCTGGATGCTTCCCATGGGTTCACTGCCGTGTTCTGCGAGGACCAGGCTCCGCTCTGGATGTTTTCCGCGGGGTCAAAGTGTGACGTTATCCGCGTTTCACATGACCAGGAATTTTGCACTAGATGCTTCCCACGGGTTCACTGCCGTGTTCTACGAGGACTAGGCTCCGCTCTGGACGTTTTCAACGGGGTCAAAGAGTGACGTTATCCGCGTTCCATGCGACCAGGAATTTTGCTCTGGATGCTTCCCACAGGTTCACTTCCGTGTTCTGCGAAGACCAGGCTCCGCTCTGGATGCTTCACACGGGTTCACTGCCGTACTCTGTGAGGACCAGGATCCGCTCTGGACGTTTTCCACGGGGTCAAAAAGTGACGTTATCCGCGTTCTACGTGACCAGGAATTTTGCACTAGATGCTTCCCATGGGTTCACTGCCGTGTTCTGCGAAGACCAGGCTCCACTCTGGATGCTTCACACGGGCTCACTGCCGTGCTCTGCGAGGACCAGGATCCGCTCTGGACATTTTCTACGGGGTCAAAGAGTGACGTTTTCCGTGTTCCACGTAACCAGGAATTTTGCTCTGGATGCTTCCCACGGGTTTACTGCCGTATTCTGCGAGGACCAGGCTCCGCTCTGGATGCTTCACATGGGTTCACTGCTGTGCTCTGCGAGGATCAGGATCAGCTCTGGACGTTTTCTACGGGGTCAAAGAGTGACGTTATCCGCGTTCCACGTGACCAGGAATTCTGCTCTGGATGCTTCCCACGGGTTCACTGCTGTGTTCTGCGAGGACCAGGCTCCGCTCTGGATGCTTCATACGGGTTCACTGCCGTGCTCTGCAAGGACTAGGATCCGCTCTGGACGTTTTCCACGGGGTCAAAGAGTGACGTTATCCGCGTTCCACGTGACCAGGAATTTTGCTCTGGATGCTTCCCATGGGTTCACTGCCGTGTTCTGCGAGGACCAGGCTCCGCTCTGGATGCTTCATACGTGTTCACTGCTGTACTCTGCGAGGACCAGGCTCCGCTCTAGATGCTTCACACGGGTTCACTGCCGTGCTCTGCGAGGAACAGGATCCGCTCTGGATGTTTTCCACGGGGTCAAAGAGTGACGTTATCCGCGTTCCGCGTGACCAGGAATTCTGCTGATTGTATCCGCATTTCGTGTAGTGGGGGTTTGACTCTTGGTGATCTGCATATCGCCGAGCCATAGAACTGGGAGTTGCCGCCATTCCGCTTTGCTTGATGTTGTGTCCGCTGCAACGGGACAAACGTCGAGATGATCTCTAGGCCATCTGCGACTTATCGAGATTTGGCTTCTTCTTCTGCTGAAACCTGGGAGAGGAGAAGTACGATTCCTTCTTTGTTTGCGCCCCTAGATTGTATACAGGGATAGATGTAACATCACCTGTAGGCCGTAAATTTTATTTTTTGTTTTATTTCTTTTTCCGCGATGCTCTATCATTTCAGCTTTTACATCGCGAAGGTCGCGATTGCCCCATCATTTCGGCTATTTTTCGCGGTGCCCAATCATTTCGGCTATTTATTTTATTTTTACTCGCTGCTTTTTATTGCGAGTTGCCCAATCATTTCGGCTATTTTTTATGCATACATTTTTACTTGCTGCTTTTTATTGCAAGTTGTCCCATCATTTCGGCTATTTCGTATGCATGCGTGGCTCGCTAGCCTTTTCGCTGCAAGCTTGGATTTTAGACACCGATTTCGGCATCAGCACCGCTACAACTGGGATGTTGCTAGGAGCGAATCATCATTTGCCTTTGTCGATGTTGATCAAAGGTGGCTTAGTAAACAGGGTTAAGGGTCCTGTCGACTAAGGCTTTTGACTTCATGAGTCGTAAGGGTCTCATAAAGGTATTTCTCCCTGCGAGTCGTGAGGATCTCGTAGGTGTAATTTCTCCTTCGGAATCGTGAGGACTCCTAAGTGTGTGTTCCCCTGTAAGTCGTAAGGATCTTACAAAAGGGTTTTCTCCTTATAAGTCGAGAGGACCTACAATGGTTGTTCGTCATATGAACATATCCTTAGTTACGGATGGGACTTGGTTAGGGAAATGTTTATTCGCGCTCGTGGATTGTATACAAGGGTCAGTATTGAGCCACTTGTAGGGCATAAATTGAAGGTTGTGGGGGTTGCTTAAGCACAGGTTTAGGTCTCTGTGACTTAAGACTTTCAAATCTTATGAGCCGTGAGGGTCCCATAAGAGAGTTCTCCTTACGAGTCGTGAGGATCTCGCAAGTGTAATTTCTCCCTAGGAATCATGAGGACTCCTAAGTGTGTTGCTCCCTTGTGAGTCGTAAGGATCTCACGCGGGTGATTTCTCCTTACAAGGTCGTGAGGACCCTGCAAGTGCCCTTCAACGAGGTTGCGCCCTTTCGGGTTTTCACAAACACTCGCCGGTAGCCCTGCTGTTTTTACTCACGGAGCCCTTCCGAGTTTTCATCCGTGCCCATTTTGCTTATGGACATACCGTTTTTATTTTTTTTTTTTATTATTGGTTTTTATTTTTTTTTATATATCATCTTTGAGATACTGCAATCCATCGTAGTTTATCGACATCTCGGTCAACAGTTAGTTTTAGGACATAGTGGTCCATTGTTAGTTTAAGGATGTTTCTGTCCGTCGCTAGTTTAAGGACGTTTCGGTCCGTTGTTAGTTTAAGGACGTTTCGGTCCGCCGTTAGTTTAAGGACGTTTCGGTCCGCCGTTAGTTTAAGGACGTTTCAGTCCGATAAGCCGGCTACTACTTATAGAGTTTGGACTTAGGAAGATAGCGAGCGGACATAGTCATCGTCATCTATCATTGACCTAGGCCGTGACTCGTCAGGCGTAGTATTTCTTCAGGAAGCGACCGTTTATTGGCCTGAAAGGTCTTTCACCGTGCATATTCATAAGTAGGTACGCTCCACCCTGGTAGACCTTGTCTATGATGTACGGGCCTTCATAGTTTGGCTCGAACTTTCCCCACTTGGCGCGATTGGGGATCATAGGTCTTTTGACCACTAGCACGAGTTCGCCTTGGCGGAATGTCCTCGGCCTGGTCAATCTTTCGTATGAGCGCGTTATCTTTGCTCTATAAGCCTCCAGATTTTGTTGCGCTATGAGCCGGGTTTCATCAAGGGCATCAAGCTCCTCAAGCCGAAGGTGAGCATTTTCTTCGTCCGTCAGCTCCTAGTGGACTGCCACTCGTAGAGAGGGTAACTCTATCTCGAGGGGGAGTACTGCTTCCATACCGAATACCAACGCGTATGGCGTTGTGTTCGTGGCCATTTTGAACGTAGTTCGATATGCCCAGAGAGCTTCATGCAGTCTCTCGTGCCAGTCCTTTTTATTTCGGGACACCATCTTTTTCACGATCTTTGTCAAGGTCTTGTTGAAAGCCTCAGCTAGACCGTTAGCTCGGGGATTATAAACTGAGGAGTATCTCCAGTCTATGTTGTGTTGTTGTGCGAAGCAGCTGATCTTGTGGCTTCTGTAGGCTGGCCCATTTTCGGAGATGATCCGTCGCGGAGTTCCAAACTGATAAATGACGTGCGTCTTGAAGAAATGGAGAATATTTTCCGTCTTCACTTCCCTTGACGGTACTGCTTCTGCCCATTTGGAGAAGTAATCAGTCGTCGCCAAGATGAAACGATGTCCCCTGGATGATGCTGGTACGATAGGGCCGATTATGTCAGTCCCCCACATTTCGAACGGCCAGCTAGCCACCATTGGATGTAGTGGATTTGAGTGCTGGTGGATAAAGTCCCCATGGATTTGGCACGAGTGGCATTGTTTCGCATACTCGAGGCAGTCCTGGATCATCGTTGGCCAATAATAGCCCATCCGTTTAATCTTCAACTTCATCTTCGGGCCTACTTGGTGAGAACCGCTGTAGCACCCGAGCCCAATACTACCATTTCTGTTACTGGTTGAGTGTTAGATATTGCTCATTTTATTTATCTTGCTTGTTTGGGTCTTACTGTAAAATTTTAACTGGCTAAGTCATTTGTGCAGATAACAAATTTTAGCACCTAAAATGAAATTAAAAATATCTATCTTGGCCTACTCATCACCCTAGCCGCGTGGTAGCGTCCGTGCGTCGAGTTCTCATTCCGTTCGGTGAAACGGGCGAGTTTGGACGGCTACGCGCGTGAGCAGGTGTCCGACTTGGGGGCATGCTTTTTAACCATAAAACACTCCATTTAAAAATTTGGAACCCGCTTAAAATCCTATTATTTGAATTTCGAATTTTTGGACCCAACCCGGGCGCGATTTGGAAATGTTTCATTTAGCGCCAAAATCCCAAATTAATAAAATATTTGAAACCATATAAAATTTCGTTTATATTATAAGCCTACTGTTACTATATATATTTTATTCATAATCTTTTCACTGTTATGATTATAATCTTTGAAATCTTTTTGATTTCTGTTAAAGCTCCTGGCCAATCGCGATGCCTTTATCCCGTGGGCCCCTCTTCAGTTTCTCTCTCTCTCTTATATTTATATATCACCTTTTCCTCATAGTTTTCTCTCCCTGAACCCACGCAAGAAGCAAACCCATCGCTAACCCTAACCCAAGCCGGCTCGTCACCGTCGCCGCCGCAACTCCGACGCCGGCGCCACCGTTGCCCTCGCCTCCGCCTCCTCTTCCCGGTCTCGACTTTCCCTGCTTCTCCCCGTGCACACGTCGCTGACACAGCAACCCCGGCCTGCCCCGTGTCTTCTCTGTTCGGCCGGAGACGTCGTCGTCGTCACCCGCGCCACCTTCGGCATCTCCTCATCCCCTGCGCACCAGCCCCGACCACCTCCTCTTCATCCCCACTTTCTTCTCTGTTTCCATACCCGCAACCCTAGCCTACCGCCGCAGCTTCCTCGCCGGTGCCCCACCGCCATCGACCCCATCGCTGTCGCAACCTTTGCAATCCCAGTAAGCTTCCCTTCATCTTCCTCCTTCCTTTTCCCCCTCTGGTTTGTCTTTGGCTGTACTATAGAAATTCTGAACTTTTGTCGCTGTTTTGCATCTCGCCGGAATCCGGCCGTGCCGACGACTTGACCCGACATTCCAGCAAGGTACCCCGATCCGCGTGGTCCCATTGTTCGTTGTTTGGGTACAATCCGTGAACCGTGCGTCCGTCGCGTGTTTTTCCGCCGACGTTACGTCCGTTTTCCCGGTTCGCGAACCGTCGAGGCAAGTATCACTTGCTACATGCTATACTAAACATTTACATATGTTCTGACTCATTAAACCTGCAAAACTTAACTCGGTATGGATATTTTCTCATTTGGTCGCAATATGACATATATCACGATACAGTTAACCTAAAATTACAGTTTGCCACTTTAACCCTAATAACGAAGTTTACTCGTTAACCACATTTTACCGTTTAAAGGATGATAGCCTTTACACATGTAGCTCTATTACATTCTGATATTGATATAACGGTATTGCACCATCATGTGATCTAATGCACCGCAAAGGGTGCTCAAAACCTGTTAATATGATAAAACGGCTGTACTATATTAATGCACTATTGTGATTAAATGAACTGCTTATTGTTGTTTAATTTATTGCTTATTTTCCTGCTGATTAATCCCCTGTTCGAATATATACCTGTTGTGAGCACACCTACGATATTGTTACATCTTGACCTGACTTTGCTACACATGATATATACCGATGCACCTGACATGGTACCTTTCACTATCGACTTGACCTGTTGTACCATGACCTGACCTGTTACCTGATCTCTTTCCTAATGCCAACAAACCTGACATGGAGTCCTCATGAACCAACTTGTTGTCTATCCAGACAAACCTACTGTTACCTGAACCTGTGTTGGCATTAGTCCTTGACTACTGAATACCTGACCTGACACATATAACCTGGGGGTATGGGGAAATCAAAAGGGTAATCTAAAGTGTAACTTAAAAGGGTATTACTTGATCCGTGGTCCCGAGGGGTAACGGGACAGAGCCATTCGTGACTCTTACATTTTCCTGATCCGTGGTCCCGGGGGGCAACGGGACAGAACCACTATTGGTTCCCATCTTCCTGATCCATGGTCCCGGGGGGTAACGGGACATATCCTTTGAGTTACATGGAGGATTACTCGAATTGATTTCAAAGACTTTAGAATAGAAAACCCGATAAAACAGTTTAGTTACCCACTGCACACTACCCTGCACTGCTTGTTTCATATTGTTGCTTCATTCATGTTTATTTATGCATTGCCTATTACACTGTTCACATTATATTATAGGTTGACATGACGCGCTGACGTCTGGGTTTTGCATGGCCCAGATTCTTTACCACTGTCGCTGACCGAGCAGGAGTACTTCAGCCAGCAGGCTGATTTGTGAGTTCTGTAGTGATTAGTTTTATTTCCTGCATTCTTATTTCCAGATGCGAGCCCGCATTATGGGACATACTTTTCTATTATTGTATTGGATCCTTTACTTCCGCATTTATTTATTATTGACTCTTATTATTCTGGATTGTGGACATGTTTTAGATAGTTTATTTTGTTCTTGATATCTCTACAGCCGTAATGTGACTGTGGATGGATACCTCCTACCCACAGGTAGCATGGTTGGCTATGTCACGTGCCTAAATCTTGCGTACTCTGGGAAGCGGGGCGTGACAACCGCAGAGTCCGTCGTGAACTTCCTGAACGACTCTTTTCGCTTCGTCAGGTCCCAGGCATCTCAACCACAGAGAATCGAATGACCTCTTGTACAAAGTATCGTTGACGAAGGCGAAAGACAGAGCTCGTTTCATGAGCTGATGTTTTGAGGACGCATCTTCAGGCGTTCGACGGGATTTGAAGTATTCTATGAAGACTTGTCTCCAATCCTCAACCGTTTCTTGGTCTTTTATTTGTATGGCCGTCTGCTCGGTCGCTTCCTTTTCCTCGGATGATTCCGGAGATATTCCTGCTGGGGCAAGCACCCGACGGCTTTGTACCACGATTCTGACGTCATCGAGGTTCTCGTCAGCCAATTCTTTAGCGAGCTTGGCCAACGCATCCGCTTTGCTGTTTTCTGCACGCGGTATGTTTTCCAAAGTGTAGGAAGGGATTTGAGTCAGCAGTTGTTGTACTCTCTCTCCATACTTCACCAGCTCTGACTTGCATGTCTGGTAGTCGCCGTTTACTTGACTAACGACCAGTTGGGAGTCTCCGTATATGAGGAGGTTTTCAATTCCCATGTCGATGGCGATCTCGAGGCCTACTATCAAAGCTTCGTATTCGGCCTCATTGTTCGTCCTCGGCTCTGTTAAGGAAAAAGCGAAGCGCATTATCCCTCTTTGTGGAGTTACGAAGATGAGGCCTACCCCCGATTTGAATATAGGGGTGCTTTGCTTGCGCTTCTTCATGGAGGATGCTCCATCGAAATAAAGCTACCAGCGGGTATCGCTACCGTCGATCGCATCAAACGCATGTTCTTCTGGTAGCTCGCAATTCAGGGGAGAATCGGTCGGTATCGGATGCTCAGCGCGGAAGTCGGCGATGGCCTGGCCTTTCACTGCCTTAAGAGGCTGATATGTTATCGAGAACTCCATCAAGAGCAGGGCCCATTTAGCGAGTCGACCAGTCAGTATGGCCCTTGACATTAAATACTTAAGGGGGTCCACCTTCGATATGAGACGGACTTCGTGTGCCAACGCATAGTGCCTGAGCTTTGTTATTGCGAAGATCAATGCCAAGCAGTGTTTTTCGATGGGGGAGTAATTGTTTTCTGCCCCCAGTAGAGCACTCTCTCCTTCCCTTGGTCGTTCTCCTGTGCCCACAATGCGCCTAAGGAACCTTCAAGGGCGGTTGTATAAAGAATGAGGGGCTTTCCCTTGACTGGAGCAGCCAACACTGGCGGGTTCTGCAGGTATTGCTTGATCTCGTCCAGCGCGCCTTGGCATTTGTGTTCCCAGATGAACGAGGTTCCCTTCTTCATCAGGTGACTGTAAGGGCGGCACTTGCCTGAAAGGTGGGCTATAAATCACCGGATGTACGGGAGCTTCCCCTGGAGAGACCGCAATTGTTTGAGAGTCCTTGGCGGTGGCATTTCCATGATCGCCTTGATCTTTGATGGATCTATCTCAATGCCTCGGTGCCGGACAATGAACCCTAGGAACTTTCCTGAGGATACCCCGAATGCGCATTTGAGAGGGTTCATCTTCAAGTTGTATTGCCGAAGGCGTTGAAATACGGTCTTCAGATGCTCGAGATGTTCCTCGTATGATTTGCTTTTCACGACGAGGTCGTCGATATAGCATTCGACGATTTCATGTATAAGGTCATCGAAGATCTTCATCATGGCCCTTTGATAGGTGGCACGGGCATTCTTTAGACCGAAGGGCATCACCTTGTAGCAGAATATTCCCAGAGGGGTCCGAAAAGCGGTATGCTTCTGGTCTCCGGGATGCATCTTTATCTGATTGTACCCTGATGAGCCGTCCATGAAGGAGAAAACCTTGTAAGTGGATGTGTTATCTATCATCGGCTCTGTGACTGGCACTGGGAAATCATCCTTCGGGCAGGCTTTATTGAGATCCCGGAAGTCCACGTATATGCGTACTGTCCCATTTTTCTTCATTACCGGGACGATGTTAGCGATCCAGTCAGGATATTGAACTTCTTCGATAAACCCAGAATCGATCAGCTTCTTGTCTTCGGCGTTGATGCTCATCTCAAGCTCGAGCCGCATTCTTCTCGGCGCCTGTTTGACTTGCTTGACGTCCGGGGATATTGCCAGTTTATGCACAGCAATTTCTGGATCTAGTCCTGGCATTTCAGAATAGTTCCATGCGAAACAATCTCTATGCTGCATAAGCACGTCTTTTAACGCAGCCACCCTTTCTTCAGATAGCAACTCGCTGACGAATGTCGGCCGCGGGTCGTTCGTCGTTCCCAACTCAATCTTATTGAGGTTATCTGCAGTAGTATGTATGCCATCTTCCAGCTCTTTTGGCGCTGGTGGAAATTCTGAGATCACCTCGTCGTCATTGTTTTCGAAACACCAAGGAAGGTCATCCATATCCTCGGGCTCTTCTTTTGATATCGTTATCACACGATAGGTACGGGCTCGCTTCCAAGACCGATGTGGATCTGGTTCTGCTCTTGTGGCTTTGGGTTCGTGCTTTTGTGGCGGCGTTACCCTCCAGCTGTCAGATAGAGCAAATCTGCCTTGCTGGTATTGGTCTTCAACCCAGTTCTTAAAGGTGAAGCAGTCTTCGATAGGGTGTTCTATGGCTCGGTGATAAGAGCAATAGCTCGGATGAGAGACCTCGTTAGCTTTCTCATGGTGTTTAGACTTCGGAAGTGTAATCATTCGATGTTTTAAAGCGAGGTCAAGTATCTTCCGCGTTTTATTCTGAGGAAAAGAGTATGCCTGACTCATCTTTTCATAAGGGACAAATCTGGACCGCTCGATTTCCGATCGTGTGACTTCTCGATCCCACTTTGTCGTCATCGAGCGCCTTTCCTGCTCTTTGACTTGTTTCTACCTCTGCGTCAGGCCTTTTGCACAACAGGTTGACAGGGAGGAGTATTTTTGTCTTTGGCAGCCTGTCGAAGAAGACGTTGCGTCCTGGCTTTCTCGTAAATGGCCATTTCGCAGTTATGGTCGTCCCGAGCTTTTTGACCCGCTTCCCTGATAAGCTTGTCCATTCGTTCTTCAAATGACGGACTCGGCATTTCGATCGCGGGATCTAGTTTTGATGATGGGTCGGCGTTTCCCGATAGGGCGTCCTCTTCTTCATCGAAGTTATATATGGCGTAGCTATCGTGGACTCGTTCCCGTTTCCCGACTCTCACGTATCCAAGCCCAAGCATTTCCATTCTCCCGTTGGGCAATTTGCGCTGAGTCCCAGGGACATCCCAAATCCTGTTATAGAATCGAGCTTGTCGAGTAGTCTGTTTTAAGGGTACCCCTTGGCGCTTCAATAGCCTTTTCAGTCCGTTTGTGTAATATCTGGTCAAACGGATAGGTTGGAGCCTGTTAAATGTAGAATCCGCGCCGTGTCAGATTTCTTTCTCTACTCTTGTTTCCGTGGACCGGAAGAACAGGATCGCCTTTTCACCTTTTCGTTTGGGAGGGACGTAAAACGTCTGCAGGTCTTGCACATTGTAAGCTTCAAGCGCGTCAAGATCTTTGTAGTGCT